>JAOTOL010001639.1:3017500-3117500 GCA_034440575.1 Imbricaverruca yamaguchii | reverse complement strand
ATTCTGTCCTTGAGCGAGGTTAGGAGGGCGGGATGAAACTCGACGTCGACATCAGCATATAGGCAGCATGAAACGAACCACTTAGCGCTCCCTTATCAATTTCACCCAATACTTCCAGTTCATAAACCAAGCTGACCAATATTACCTGTCTTGAGCCGCAGTACATGGGAGAGGCAACGATCTCACGCATGCAAGTTATTCAAACCATGCCAAAGTGGGCAGCAAACAAAACACCACAACTACAAGAGCACGATGTCGTGTATTTCAACGTAATGCGATTGCATCTGACCTCTGTTTGATCTCTTTGTCCTCTATGCAACCTCGATGCAGGCAATTATGACAAGGAGATTTGTTATACTTGGGATGCGGGCTGTTCCTGAACATTGATTTAAATGCATACATATTGGTCGCTCTGAACCTCCACTCTGCTAACACCATCTAATGTACATCTGTGCCCGTTTGTACAGTACTAGTTGCTACCATATGAAAAAAGCAACAGCCAATCTTTGGTGCACGGTCTATTGTGCTTTGCGTTGCTTTTGCTATTTTATTGATATGGTATCACTGTGCTAAAGTCGAGGTGCGCTCGCCGCTGAAAACTGTACCTATCTAATCTGCTAACGGAGGCAGTGGAAGAAGTCCCCACAGATCCTGGAACGGCCAAAGGCTAAAGGAGAGATTCGATATGGGAGATATAAAATAGCCCGAAGAAACTTGACCATGTCTTAATGGTCTGCCTTTTTCCACATTATTGACTATATAGCTGGCTGTATCCACGCTAAGTCAGAAATAGCATGTGAAGGCGGGCTTCGGCGTCCGGTGTGAGAAGTTGAAAATGAAATGGAGGGTTGTCGGGCAGCCTGGAAATGCTATTCCTGGATGAAAGTTGCCTACTGGAAGAAATGCGCTTTGATTTTTCCCGGATATCAATGAAAAGTTTTCAGACAGACGCCAAGCAAAGCAGATCATCCTAGACGACGTTTTGTCGTTCTGGGGAATGCCAATGCTTAAGACAATGTTCCCGCGTAGCTGTGTCGGGAAACTAGATACTATGTGGCAGAAATGGCATCGATTGAAGAAGAGTAGATGGAGAAAAGCGGACGTCGGCGGCCGACAGAAGGTATCCGTTGATAACATTGACATATTTTTGGATATTGAAGCCGAGGGTGCGCTTGATGAGATCAGAACCAACCGACCTTTGGGAAAGTCTGATTGACGAAGACATCTGGTTTTACATAAATAAGCGCTTGGATAGACATGGAACGATGAATTAAAATTGTTTTTAAGGAAAAGAGATTGCAGCAGCAAAAATACAGGCATCAATGTCCAGAGAGGACGCGAAAGCCAACACCGAGGAAACAGCGGTGCCTCAACTTCCCAAGAGCAAGATGATAAAGAATCTGACCTCAACACTGAAGGCGGCGCCGAAACAATGGATCGCTGATGTCATCCCGGTAAACCTCCCCACGACATCCTGGGATCCACTGCCATCATCGAGATGGCTGACCGCTTCCGAATGTCCACCAGCCAGGTAATGCAATGTTGCGACATTGATTCCTTAGCTGCATTAAATCAGCAGCAACATCTTGACAGCTTTGGTCACAGAGAGTCAACATTAATAGGATGCGAGTGCGTAAATTAAAGGCGTCTCCACATCCATCCTATTTCACGGTCCACACGTGTCAAATGGCTCCATGAGACTTCATGACCTGGCAATTGTCTTCACACTGTTACGAATTTACGCTACACCTATATTTTTGTCAGTTATCCGCAGATGTAAACCATATGGCACACAGTGATCCTGCAAACTGCTCCCTGTGAGTTATCCCAACATGACGTTGCAGCCATGTCTTTTCCAAAGATCACTGGATTGGTCAGCGCGGTCGTGCGGTCAGCGCAGCTTCCCACGGGTTTCAGTAAATTCCGCATATTGATGGCAACGTCAGCACGTCCAGGAAATGCCATCCCTGTCAAGTGGCACAAGTCCTCGAGTCTGCATTCATTTTACCGAAACATTGCATAGTGCATTGGGAATAGAAAATAATCAAAACTAACAAGAAAGAAAATAGTCATTGGCAGGCTCGTCCCTTGATGACGGATCAACTAGTGTTCGATGCGCGATAAACCCCAGCATTATCAATTTTAACTCAGCTTCCCGGGAATTGATCGTGCGACGAATGCGAGGATGATGCAATTAGTAATTAGGTTCGTAATCTAACAATATGTAGAGCGATGCCGATGTCTGATGAACTTTGAAGACGCGGCACACTTTGTCAACTCTGGTGCTAATTTGTTGGACATGATAGTTGACGACAGTGGCTGACATTCCAAGTATTTTATGTAGATGCTGGTCAGTGGCTGAGTAAGCCAGTCGACCAGTGGGCAGTGCTAAATTAATTTTCTTTGATTATGTGTGCGATGTCGAAAACAGCTCAGCAAGATGTCTATGCTCGCAATGAAAACAAATACAACTAAAATGTCTGCTAGTTCATTTAAGCTCAAACTCACACCGATAACGGTACTTCATTCATTGTTTCTCCGGAAAACTCTACACATAGCACCATCAACAATCGGCATTTCGTAGCAGGCCATATCATCAATAATCAAATTGCATGGAATAAAACTTTAAAAAACTGAGATGTGCGTGCATCGCTGTCTGTGCTAGTGAGCATGTGCATGATACTGCACGACTGCCTGAACATACCGCTGGAGGCATGCAGTCAAAACCTTTTGGCAAGGATGTGAATTAAGTGTCCAGTAAGGGGACGAGTAGCCTAGGGGTAAGTTGCCCGTCTCACAATCTCAAGGTTGTGGGTTCGAGTCTCACCTGTCGCTACTCTTCGCGCGCGACCAATCGGCGTGAGAGATTGGCGACGCTACACGACTCAACGGTCGATGTGTCGTAAAACCACTAACCAACCAACAGTGTCCAGTAAGTAACACACTCCACCTATGTTCACGACAAACGTGTCACTGTCCGTAGCAGACCGACGATAGTCATCCGTATCGTTAGTTTGTGAATGTGCAAAGGTCATGAATGACGTAGCAGAAAGGGCTTTGGCCTGATCCAGACATTCCAAAGCACAATGGCTACAGCTCCACACTACCACAGTGGCCTCTGCAGGAGGTGGAAGTCCATCGGCAAAATATCTGCAACGTCGACAAAGGTGCTCTGGGTTCATTCACTTTAGCCACTATTTTGTAAACAACATCTAATAAGCAAGTAGCCATCTTAATCAACCTTTTTTTCACCATTTTGGTATTCATGTTATCACTCTCTTCTGCGTTATATAAACCACCCCCTTTCATTTTGTTTATTTATGTAATCTACACGAGCAAGTCTGCGCTCTCCAAATAGGGATTTATAGAGCAAAAAACTTATTTTTATTTCTTATATATTAGACCAAAACATGCTCGTTTCGTTCTGCCAATGAAAAAAAAAACATTTCACGGGCATCGAGGTCACCGGAAGGTCACGTTACCCGAGGCCATGGGGACAACTCTTGTATTATTAATCACATATAAATATTGCCAGAATTGGATTCCTTGACCCTTTGCGACTTCAAAAATGTTTGGATATTTACATTTTGACTGATATTAACTTGGTTATCGGCCACCGAGCCTAACCTGGCAGGATGACCTTTCAGAAATACCCGAGCCTATGACTACTGAACCGTTGATCTGATTTAAGTACAATTTACACAGGTGGATTCAGAGCATAAGATAACCCTGTACACCAACTTTGCTGAATATCTGAGACATGAGGGTACCGGCCACTGGTCGATCTGTCGTGGAAACACACCAGCTGGCAATTCGGCTCACAACTTCATTCCCGCGACGGCCGGCAGTAACTCCCCAGCAAATTAGAAACGGCGAGCAATACCGACAAGCGTTAACCCACCAAAGCCCATCGGCACGCGGCTGGTGTTCCGCGCGCACGCGACGGTTCCCGAGCCGCAGACGTGGGGCGACGTGGGCGGGCCGACGGAGGCGTTAATGCAGACGGTTCGGTAATTACTCGCCGCCCAGCCGGCATTGAAGGCGGCGCCGGCGGGCGCGCGCCGCCGCCTCCCAGTCTTCGGCGTGTCGCGCTACTCGCCGCCCAGCCGGCGTTGAAGGCGGCGCCGGCGGGCGCGCGCCGCCGCTTCCCAGTCTTTGGCGCGTCGCGCTGCTCGCCGCTCGGCCGCTCCGTACACACCGAGCCGGGCCCGGCCCGGGCCAGCCGGGACGGGCCGTCGCGGCGGTACCGGTCGGCCAATACAGGACCGGGCTAACACAGCATAGTGGTCGGTATCGGCGTACTGGGACCACGGACAGTGGAGGACGTCAGTGTACCAGTGGTGGACGTCAGAGTACCGATATCCGAGATAGTGGTGGACGTCAGAGTACCGAGATCCGAGATAGTGATGGACGTCAGAGTACCGAGATCCGAGATAGTGGTGGACGTCAGCGTACCGAGATCCGAGATAGTGGTGGACGTCAGCGTTCCGAGATCCGAGATAGACGTCAGAGTACCGAGATCCGATATAGTGGTGGACGTCAGAGTACCGAGATCCGAGATAGTGGTGGACGTCAGAGTACCGAGATCCGAGATAGTGGTGGACGTCAGCGTACCGAGATCCGAGATAGTGGTGGACGTCAGAGTACCGAGATCCGAGATGGTGGTGGACGTCAGAGTACCGAGATCCGAGATAGTGGTGGACGTCAGAGTACCGAGGTCCGAGATAGTGGTGGACGTCAGCGTGCCGAGATCCGAGATAGTGGTGGACGTCAGAGTACAAAGATCCGAGATGATGGTGGACACTAGCGTACCGAGATCCGAGATAGTGGTGGACGTCAGAGTACCGAGATCCGAGATGGTGGTGGACACTAGCGTACCGAGATCTGAGATAGTGGTGGACACTAGCGTACCGAGATCCGAGATAGTGGTGGACGTCAGAGTACCGAGATCCGAGATAGTGGTTGGCGTCAGAGTACCGAGATCCGAGATAGTGGTGGACACCAGCGTACCGAGATCGGGATAACGGTGGGGATCATTGTACCCGGACTATGGATAGTGGATATCAGCGTATCGAGATCCGGGATAGTGGTGATTCGAGATATGGCAGGGGTTAGTTGTGTGCCGGGATTCGATAATTGGACAAAACAGTACCGGGTTAGAAGTTAGTGGTTGACATTATTCAGGTCGACCAGTCTGCGTTGGGTTGCGGGCAGCGGAATGTTTGCCGAGTTGTGGTGAACGATGTGTTTAGAAAACTCTCGTACATCGTTAATCATCCCCAGACCTCGGAGTACACTCTGTGACAAACTCTGTGATCCGTGTGCGGACCCAACTACTTTGAAACTGAGTTCAGCACTGCGAGCGAGGCAGGCGGGAAATCCAGCGAGCAGAGCTTGCGGAGCGGCACCAATGGTCACGGGATACCAGCAGCTGAGAGCTTCCGAGGCAGACCGCGGCTGGGAGCTGGACAATGACTGCTGCCCGTCGCCATGCCGCAGGTCGTGATGGCGCCGGCGCTGTACAGTCCGAATCATAGCCAAACGTAGCAACCCACAGACACCGACTTCGAAGCAAGCAGCAGCGTCTTGAAATAGGAGTGATCCTTCCACTGGTCAATTGCACCCAGACGGAATTCAGTTTGCGTGAAGGGCATTGCTGGAGCGTTAATATACCCTGTGCTGGCCTGACTGTGCGGAAATTATCTCATCACCGGCTCGAACGTTCTCCTTCCGGGGCTTGACCTACTCAGAGCCCATGTTACGCAGAGCGTTTGCGTTGCTCCCCAACCAAGCGCACAAATGACAATGTAGTTCTGACAATTTCCGTCAGGACTGCGGTGACAACTTTTGGCTAGCCTGGCCTTTTCGTACAGAGCAGAAGAAGAAACCGATTTCGCAGATAAATACAGGTTTAGTAACTTTTACATAGAACCATGGAACATACAAACATATGGCCAAAATAAGAAATTAATGTGTTCATTCCAGCGCTTTTGTAACGATTATCTACACCCTTGTAGAAATAACGTTAACAATATACCCAATCAGTCGCATGAAAAAACAACGTAGCACCAGTCACAAGTCACAGTGAAAATTGTGCTCATGAGAGGAAAGGTTTTCACAAGAACAAAAAGCATAGCACAGATCAGGTAAGACCATACATGAAGCCTCAATCGCTACATTAAGACTTAAAAGTGACCGAATATAGTTATCCATCAGAAAAATGAGAATGGCTGGGTCAATGTTGCGTAGGTTTGCTATGTAATGCTAGCTTCATGTTCAACCATTTTATACGGCAAGTGAAAACAGTATTTTCATTGCGGTAGAAACTGGCGCAATTGTGGAAGAAATGGCTGACGTATTAAAACTGTGCTGTGGCTTTGCCACATGGAGGGACAGCGGTAGGAGAAGACTATCCTGCGCATAACTGATATTTATTAAGGAAACGCGGAGAAGCACGAGGACGTCGAAATGAGGCTACAAATAGGCATGTGTCACTGTCTCAAGGCTAACTGCGTTCCTTTTCCGCACCAGTTAGCACCGTCATTTGCTGGTGGCGAGAAGCCAAAACAATACTTTAGATGCCCGGCCAACAAAACATTTGTCTTTTCTGGCTGTACCCCATGATTGGAGTAAAGCGGGAACATTGGATGACGCAACATGTCATATATTTAGCTCTCGAGCTCATGCATGAAGTGCCCAATTCCCGCAATCGATCCCAAACTCCTGCAGTCATTTACAGCAAGCACAAGAGGGAGCGGATTTGTTTTAGACGAGGGCGTGGAACATCAGAAGAGATAAAGAGCGAAGGGAGAGAGAAAACAGAGACGAGAGGAGTGGAAGCGACAAGGGAAATCTGGGAGTACGTAGAGATGCATAAACGTCCGGTATGTGAAGTTGAATGAAAGAAACTAGCTGAATGCAAATTAAACCTCGCACTCGTACCACTACCTCCCGAGAGTTCTCTTGCGCATGGATGCCGCTACTACCTTATATAAGGTCACGCGTCTCCTACTATTTACTGGAGGTTTACTGGCCTTTCCGTGGTTACCTGAACCACCTATCTCATACTGAAACACACCCATGCGACGTTGGGACGGAAGACGTCCCAAATATAACTAAACAAACACCCCCCAATATATGTGCCGGAGGTGAACCTTCATCTCCCCTAATCTATGAGCTGGAAACAAATGCTCCTGGAAATAAGTGACCTCCCCGGGTCAAAGTTATCTGTATTTGCCCCATACTACACTACCTAAGGTCATTATTGCAAACATGCGCGCAGCCAACGGGCTGGTCAGAGGGCCCCCTCCCGAAATTATTAGGGAAAGTATAGTGTGAATGACATGAAAGGCCTTGTCCATGCAAAATCCAACCTGCTGGGCCTATGCAAGTGACATCAGGTGGGGGAAATTGGGCACACCTGTTTTGTCTCTTGTCTATGATCTCATTGTTCCCAAC
This sequence comes from Imbricaverruca yamaguchii, assembly GCA_034440575.1. Lineage (NCBI taxonomy): Eukaryota > Metazoa > Arthropoda > Thecostraca > Neoverrucidae > Imbricaverruca > Imbricaverruca yamaguchii. The sequence continues at coordinate 3,110,042 of JAOTOL010001639.1, read as the reverse complement.
ATGGTATCAACTAATATAAAGCTATGTTCGATATGTTTCTGTGCCATGTCCGACAGCGACCACGGGACCAGTCGGCGTCAGTCGGACCAGCTCTGAATTGCAGCCCGGAGCGGGCGTTCGCCGTCGCACAGTCCCGCCGATCGGTGCCGCTGCCAATGACTGCGACCCAGCCCGCGCCTGGTGTGATCATGCATAACATTATGGCGGAGATCGCCGGCAGGCAATGACCTGCGCACGACGTGATGCTTGACAGAAGATGACTACTTTTGGTCGAGCCCTCCTGCCTGAACGGTGGTGGTTAATACTTGCTACTGCTACTTCGAAAGTATTGAAGAAAACACCTGATTACGGGATCATATTTATATATATATATCTCGTTGCTACCACTGGCGTATTTTTAAGTACCGAACCCCCTACTACTGCAGCATCTTTGTTTCAATGTATCAATAACTAGAGATGAACAATATAATCCAGCATAGTAATTGCCTTACACAAGCAAGCTACACGTCAGTTTTATTTGTGCCAGACTTATTTTGTCATTCATCAATGACACAATAAGAGAGCGTTGCGCAGCACTGTGAATACTCTGTGAATGATGGTGCACAGAGTGGAGTTGGTGGAACGTTAGTCCACACAGTGAAGTTGGTGGAACACTGGCCCACACAGTGAAGTTGGTGGAACGCTGGTCCACACAGTGAAGTTGGTGGAACACTGGCCCACACAGTGAAGTTGGTGGAAAGCTGGTCCACACAGTGAAGTTGGTGGAACGCTGGTCCACATCAGTCTCAGATGTCCCGACAAGGCGAGGCCCGGCCCGTTATGGAACGCTAGTTCACGTCAGTCTTCGATGACGAGGCCCGACCAGCTACACGCAGCTCGCAGAGACCAGCTACACGCAGCTCGCAGAGACCAGTTACACGCCGCTGGCGGAGACCAGTTACACGCCGCTGACAGAGACCAGTTACACGCCGCTGGCAGAGACCAGTTACACGCCGCTGACAGAGACCAGTTACACGCCGCTGACAGAGACCAGTTACACGCCGCTGACAGAGACCAGTTACACGCCACTGGCGGAGACCAGTTACACGCCGCTGGCGGAGACCAGTTACACGCCGCTGGCAGAGACCAGTTACACGCCGCTGGCAGAGACCAGTTACACGCCGCTGGCAGAGACCAGTTACACGCAGCTGGCAGAGACCAGTTACACGCCACTGGCGGAGACCAGTTACACGCCGCTGGCGGAGACCAGTTACACGCCGCTGGCAGAGACCAGTTACACGCCGCTGACAGAGACAAGTTACACGCCGCTGACAGAGACCAGTTACACGCAGCTGACAGAGACCAGTTACACGCCGCTGGCGGAGACCAGTTACACGCCGCTGGCGGAGACCAGTTACACGCCGCTGGCAGAGACCAGTTACACGCAGCAATATGTAACTCCAGACAGGCAGGATCAGCTGACCACCGATCAAATCAGGTCGGTGAGCACCAACAGGGCTTCTATGGCAGGAACTGGTAGCATGACCACACGGTCATGCCCATGGACCCATGGGCTTAATATATGCATTTGGAATTACCTTCCCTGTTGGGTGGCGGATTCGAACCCATCCCATTCAGATGCAGCGATGTCAGTTGGACCCAGTTTCGTTAAAGTCCTCCCATACCATGTCCAGTTAAAGTTTCGTTTTAATATTTATGGGATTGCCATGCATTCAATATGTGACTGATGCAATTACTTACGAAAGATAGCAACATTCTGGAGCAAGCTGCCTGTGCAAGTAGATTTGGAAAATGTTGCCATGCTAGGGGCATGCATGTGGTAATAGCCACATGCAGCGTGAAGGTAGACAATGCGTTGGTTGTTTATTTGGGCTTAGGGGCCCATCGACTGCGTTGGTCATACAGCCGTAGACAATGCGTCTCAGTCGTAACTCGGGATTATGTGTATATGCAGTATAATATGTAGTGTAGTTGAATTGGTAGTGGTATGCGCGATCGAGTATGCGCGGTTATGTGTGTTCACGGGTACCTTTTGACTGGTAAGGAGATCATGGGCATGGTTGGGGATCTCTCGCCAAGCCAGGCCGACGTCCTTACTTTCAGCACATATGTTCTGATTGAATGAGGAGAATGACAACTTAACATTAGCAGTGTATCAAACCAGCGAAGTCCGGGCCCCTTCCCGCACCGCTGACCCATCCATTATCTCGAGCCATGATCATGAGATACGTGCCAGATCAGTGAAAGTGAAGTGAAAATAGAATATCGATGAAGTAAATTCCGCATCCTTGCGTGGTGATTTCTCCACACAGTTGATCGATTTGTCCGATTTTGATGGCAACCGATAGCGTTGGAGCTCACAGATACTCACGTTCGCCTTTTAATGTCATGGCTGACGCCACAGATCAATGCAAATAACAAGATTCCAGAACAGTTTGTTACCTGGGATTCCGAACGCTTCGGCAGGTCTTTGATCATTCACGCCTCATGCGCGAATAACAAACGACAAGACGTGATAGCTTTCCAACAGCAACGGCTTCTCATCTATCTATTCCCGCAACGAAGCCACGGACTCAGCTGATGCAGCCGGCCATTGATGTGCGATGAATATTGTGAGTCTGGTCCCTAAGCTGAGGCTTCCCGTCTATTGCCATCAGTGATGTCACATGTTGCGAAGGTAGCAAGATTGGGAAATAGTATGTTTTGCATACATCGCACCGATAAAAGACGGGATGAGCTGATAGCAACGGCAATCGATAGCCCTGGGACATTAGCGCGTGTTTCTCTTCTGGGCTATAAATCACGTCACAGGCCATGCCAACGGACAGCTCATGATTATCTTGGTGGCGCCGACAACCGATTGTAAAATTACCCAATGGAAGGATATAAGAAATGAAACGATTTATTCAAGTCAAGCTTCACATTTTGGTAGCTGTCGAAAGCAGTAATGAGCAATCTTAGTCCAGGCCATGGTCAGGACAAATTAGGCTTTTGCACCAACACGATACAGGCTTATTGGTCAGCTTGACGCAGAAATGTCGAGAAATGCACTTCAAATGTGTCCAATGCATGAGAGTGACCTTTAAACGCCTCAATTGGTAAATCATAGCATATACATGCACACTCGTCTTACCCATGATGACCTGAAGAAGAGATCATGATGACTTGAATAAGAGGCCATGATAACCTGGATGAGAGGTACTGGACCAGTGTCTTGTTTTCATTTATATCCTATGGAAATTGGCTTGAAGTATAGCATATCTGAATTGCATTATTTAATTATACGTGATCTTCATTTTGTACCATGGTAACAGACCTAGACATGGCCAGCTGCTTACTTCTGAGGTTAGTGCAGGCATTCGCCCAAGACATAACACGCCAAATCAGTGCAGGTATTCGTCCTAATAACGTGAGGCGCCAAGTACGTGCAGGTATTCGCCATACACGTGAGGCACCAAGTAGGTACAGGTATTCGGCCTACACGTGAGGCGCCAAGTGGGTGCAGGTATTTGACCTACACGTGAGGCGCCAAGTGGGTGCAGGTATCCGCCATACACGTGAAGTGACAAGTGGGTACAGGTATTCGGCCTACACATGAGGTACCAAGTGGGTGCAGGTATTCGCCCTATACGTGAGGCACCAAGTGGGTGCAGGTATCCACCCGATACGTAAGACGCAAAATGATACGTAACGGCTCTCCTCGCTACTGAGCGGTAGTTGGCTGAGCCAGCTGGCCTCGGCTGACAACAATGGTCGGGTCTGGCATCGAGAGCATCAGGTGTAACACACATCGGTGCATCATTCTGACGTCACAGACGGAGTACACCCACGCGCATACCATGGGCCATCAGCCAGATGTGCACAAAGGCTTACCATGTAAGCGGCAGAAGTAGGTCAATCATGAGACACATGTACCATTCGTTCGCTGGAGAGTAAGAACATGTACCCTTCTGGCGTAAGAAAGCTCCGCGAACACCAATTAGTACAAGATTCCACAGCATTGTTCTCGGTTTTGTTCATTTACCATTTATATATTATACAGGTCAGGCGCGAGTGCATGCATATTTAAATATAATTTTTATCACTGACTTAATCTTCTTCTTCTTAAACCACATACCTTGCACTACATTTCTGGTGCTCAACTGCCCACGCGGGCTGTCCCGTGAGATAATTGTTGCACTGGAATTCCCATAGCTTATGAGACAGGCTTTTTGGTAAGGCGTTGCCAGCAAAACGGCACATGTTCATCATGTAAGTTAACGGCGAAGGCCAGGCAGTGTAAGTGAAACGGTTTGAACGACCCGTTTCCTTGCTGGAGACGGCTTCGACAATGTGTTCACCTCTGCCATCGGGACACGCGATCGATGAACTTCCGTCCGCCATCCTGGGCTACCCGGCCGCCCACAGAGAAAACCTGGCGACGCCGCGCTGCAAGTACGGTCACGCACACTCAAGAAAGCACGTGCAGGCTGTAGCCAATCTGATGGATGGGCTCGGACTTCACACACAGGCCAGGCATGCCGTTCACCCATGAGCGGAGAGGGACGTGGAGAAGGTACATTGGCAGAGGTCAGTCGGCAGGAACGGGGTCGGCGGTGGGTCGGAATGACGAGTGGGATGCCTGCCTAGTGGCAATTTGTGTGGCGTTGATAATGGCATGTCGACCCCTGGCCACGTGAGACATCATTACCCTGGTCTGGCCTGGTGTCGTGTTGACCCCCGGCTAAGTGAGACGTCATGACCCTGGTCTGACCTGGTTGCGTGTCTACCCACGGCCAGTGAGAGGTCATTACCCTGGTCTGGCCTGGTGTCGTGTTGACCCCCGGGTAAGTAAGACGTCATGACCCTGGTCTGACCTAGTGGCGTGTCGACCCCCGGCCACGTGAGACGTCATTACCCTGGTCTGGCCTAGTGACGTGTCGACACCTAGCAAAGTGAGACGTTATGACCCTGATCTGGCCTGGTTGCGTGTTGACCCCCGGCTAAGTGAGACGTTATGACCCTGATCTGGCCTGGTTGCGTGTTGACCCCCGGCTAAGTGAGACGTCATGACCCTGGTCTGGCCTAGTGACGTGTCGACACCTGGCAAAGTGAGACGTCATGACCCTGATCTGGCCTGGTTGCGTGTCTACCCACGGCCAGTGAAAGGCCATGACATCGGTATGGCGTGTTGGCCCCCGGCCAAGTGGGAGGCCATGACCCTGATCTGGCTGATTGGTTATTGGTTCTACGACACATCGACCGTTGAGTCATGTAGCGTCGCCAATCTCTTACGCCGATTGGTCGCGGGCGAAGAGTGGCGACAGGTGAGACTCGAACCCACAACCTTTTGATTGTGAGAAGAACAACTTACCCCCAGACCACTCGTTCCAGACCCTGGTCTGGCCTGGTGGCGTGTTTCCGTCTGGCCAAGTGAGAGGCCATGACCCTAGTCTGGCCCGGTGGTGTGTCGACCCCTGGCCAAGTGAGAGGCTATGACCCTGGTCTGGCCTGGTGGTGTGCTGGTGACACGCAAGCGCCAGATAGACTCGCCGATACCGTCCAGCCCAGCGCCGTGGCCGCTCGGCATAACGAGCCGTTATCTCTGTTCGCTAGCCAGCAGGTCATGGCCACCATGACTGTCACCATGCCGAACGCTTTGTTACGGAGGCGGATATCGTGGAGCGCATCCCGGTAGGGTAGTGTGCACATCAGAAGGCACTGGTGGTAGGCAGACAGTTACCACGGTGTCACAGTGGAGCGTAGCCCGAGATGGTAGTATGCACATCAGAAGCCACTGGTGGTAGGTCAGCAGTTGTCACAGTGTTACAGTGTCACAGTGAGGCGCAGCCAGTCAGGGTAGTATTTACATCAGGAGGCACTGGTGGTAGGTCAGCAGTTGTCACAGTGTTACAGTGTCACAGTGACGCGCAGCCAGGCTGGGTAGTATTTACATCAGGAGGCACTGGTGGTAGGTCAGCAGTTGTCACAGTGTTACAGTGTCACAGTGAGGCGCAGCCAGGCTGGGTAGTATTTACATCAGGAGGCACTGGTGGTAGGTCAGCAGTTGTCACAGTGTTACAGTGTCACAGTGAGGCGCAGCCAGGCTGGGTAGTATTTACATCAGGAGGCACTGGTGGCAGGTCAGCAGTTTTGATGGGCAAGCAGTCACGGTGGTGCAGTGTCTCAATCATAGCTACACAGGCTTCTCGTCTTCGGACTACTATTTTCAAATTGAATATTGAGGCTAGGAGCTGCAACCTGTTGCTAAAAAAATATGCCGTGGTTTGAAATGACGTGAGGAGTTGAGAGCAAGAAAGACATTGTGGAAGACAGACGAGAAAAAAATGGTTTCCAGTTCCAGCATACTTCCTTCCAATATCCAGCGTCGACGTTCCAGCATCTTCGTCCTTAACAACACTTCGGCATTGAGTACAATATTCCGACCGGGGAGTGGTTGCGAAGGGGGGGGGGATTTCCGCATGGACAAACACTAACCACATCCGGCTCACTACATTATGCTCCCTCGCCTAAGTTCCCTTACATACTCACCTCTAGACACGGTCCAATAATTCAGTGTTATTGAAAAGGACGCGTCCGTCAGAGAGACAGACAGGTAGGAGATACAAGAGTTGGTATTTGTCAAGGATTATTGATAATGTGAAGGCATGTTGAACAATTTTTACTGAATGAACAACACCTGTTGAAAATGCTGAAACAGCAAAATGAGAACTGGGTGATGGGCAAGCTGATAGCAACGGCAGTCATCTGATTTGATAGAACGGTGGAAATTCTGCACATCCAAGGTGAATTCCGGGTGACATGGTGCGCTTTGTATTCACATCAGGTTTTGAAGTCTTAGGTACTAGCAACAAAAATAACCTTCTGTTATAAGGCGGCTCCAATTAAATATTTCCATAATTATTTCGAATATCAAAGCGAATGGGCTAGACAGGACTTCCAAGAGACGCGGTCGGCACTTCTTGGAGATATGACCGGCACTTCTTGGGAATGGACCAGCAATCCCATTGTGTCAGATGTGGCAGCACCTCCTGGAAATGTGGTCAGCACTTCCATTGTGTCAGATGTGGCAGCACTTCCTGGAAATGTGGTCAGCACTTTCACTGTATCAGATATGGACAGCACTCCCGTTGTGTCAGATGTGGCAGCACCTCCTGGAGATGTGGTCAGCACTTCCATTGTGTCAGATGTGGCAGCATTTCCTAGAGTTGTGGCAGCACTTCCTATAGTTGTGGCAGCACTTCCAAGATATGTGGTCAATCGCAGACAATTGCCGGTGGCCAGTGCAGGCCGCCGGAATGGCCTGCCACAGTGTGGCTGGAGTGTGGGAGCAGTGCTGTCGCTGGAGCCACTGCTACTCAGCACGTACCCGCAGATCCACGAGTGTCGACGGCGGGCCGCAGAGGGCACCGTCAGCAGACTGATGCCGGGACGCAGGTCGCCGTCGTCCGCGCGCACATGGATAGCCGGAATGGTGGTGTCTCCACCGGCGAGCATGGCGCCGACTCGCCACGTCCACACGCCGTCCACTGTCTGCCGACACTGACCGGGGCCACGCCACACCCTCTGATACGCTGTCGGACTCCTACCGAAACGCTGTCAGACCCCTGCCGACACTGGCCGGGGCCACGCAACACCCTCGGACACGCTGTCCGACACCTGCCGACAAGGGCCGGGGCCACGCAACACCCTCCGACACGCTGTCCGACACCTGCCGACAAGGGCCGGGGCCACGCAACACCCTCCGACACGGGCCGGGGCCAGGCAACACCCTCCGACACGGGCCGGGGCCACGCAACACCCTGCGACACGGGCCGGGGCCACGCAACACCCGCCGAGCCTCGACTGAGCCGACCGCCGACGCGCACCGACCGCCTTCGCCTCGGCCGCCGCCGCCGCTGCACATTCATGAACGCCTCACCAGGGGGCGGCAGACGAGAGGAGAGCATCGCCGCGGGCAGCAATCCGCGTCGGTATCGGCGCTTACTCACCTCGATCATCACACCCGGCTTGAAATGGAAACGTCTGAAACAGAGTCTGCGGGGAGAGATTGCGGCGACCTGCACCATGTGCGGGACGTCGTGACGCTGGTGAGCGGCTTGGCCGAGCCAGCTGTGGCAGACGCGCTACACCCTGCTGCCACAGGCCCCATGGTAACAAGACTTCACCGCCGCCGAGCATCCCTATTCCGGTCACCGCTGAAGCTCGCAGAGGCTCTTCGACCCACACAACAGCCGGCGTTCTGGTACGCCGGGGCGCAGGACCCGAAAAATCGGCCTAGGTCAATGCCAAACAGCCACTGCATCGTGGTCGAGTGACGCGGCGCGCTTCGCAGACGGCCGCGTCGACACCTGTTTCCATCCGTTTGCACTTGTACCGGCCGGTGAGGAAGGTCGCGGGCGATGCCGGTGACGAGGCGGGTTCCGTTCACCCGGCTGGCGACAGCTGATCCGGCGGGGGAGGGGGCGCCCCGACACAGACAACAGCACCGCTGGCCGACACCAGTGACACGTCCAACACGAGGTCGAGTCGTGACAGTGCCTCCGCTGGCCGACACCAGTGACACGGAGGGCAGGAGGTCGGGTCGTGACAGTGCCTCCGCTGGCCGACACCAGTGACACGGCGGTCACGAGGTCGAGTCGTGACAGTGCCGCCGCTGGCCGACACCAGTGACACGTCCGACACGAGGTCGAGTCGTGACGGTGCCGCCGCTGGCCGACACCAGTGACACGGCGGACACGAGGTCGAGTCGTGACGGTGCCTCCGCTGGCCGACACCAGTGACACGTCCGACACGAGGTCGAGTCGTGACAGTGCCGCCGCTGGCCGACACCAGTGACACGGCGGGCACGAGGTCGAGTCGTGACAGTGCCGCCGCTGGCCGACACCAGTGACACGGCGGGCACGAGGTCGGGTCGTGACGGTGCCGCCGCTGGCCGACACTAATGACACGTCCGACACGAGGTCGAGTCGTGACGGTGCCTCCGCTGGCCGACACCAGTGACACGTCCGACACGAGGTCGAGTCGTGACGGTGCCGCCGCTGGCCGACACCAGTGACACGTCCGACACGAGGTCGGGTCGTGCCGCCGCTGGCCGACACCAGTGACACGTCCGACACGAGGTCGGGTCGTGACGGTGCCTCCGCTGGCCGACACGGACCGCGTCACGGTGACAAACCCGCCCGCCGCCGGCCAGGAGACGGAGCATGAGCACGCACTGCAGAGGAGACCGCCGCTCTCCTGTGGTGGACGAGCTGACCAACGGAATGTCAGATGGATAACCGCAATGCGTTGCACAAACCCGGCTGCTAAGCAACCATCGCGCAGCATTAGCTGCATGACGCTGGGAGATCGGAAATGTTCGCGAAATTACCAATCAGGTTGCTCAATGAATGCTATAGAGTATGGGTGTTGTTACTTTCGATGGACAAGTACACACTCCCTTCAATGTTGACCTTGCCCCCAAGAATTTCAGCATTTAACCCGCGCCGTCTTTCCGGTCAAATCCTCACACCCCGTCTCGGGCGTGGGGTTGAAGACCCCCTCTAAAATCCAGTCTAAGCATCGCACGAAAACGAAAGAGGTGTCATCGGAAAGTGCTCGATGAGTACAGTCCGGGTCCACCAATTTCCGGGTCAGAAACAATTTTCCCCCAAAAGTGACGTCACCAGGGGATAGATTTTCACGACTTCTCCACGACTTACATTATGTTTTTGGCTCTGGGGAGTTAATTTTGGAGATATTTGAGATAAAAAATTATTTGAAATGAGAAAAGGACAGCGAAAGCGACCAGGGCTATAAATTTTGGGCCCCCAAACACAAACATTTCATTTTTTTATTTCAAATTTTGAGTTTTCAAGTTTTCAAGCGAGTGCCCGCCGAAGGGTGGGGGCGTGGCACGCCGAAGGGTGGGGGCGTGGCACGCCGAAGGGTGGGGGCGTGGCACGCCGAAGGGTGGGGTGGCACGCCGAAGGGTGGGGGCGTGGCACACGCCGAAGGGTGGGGGCGTGGCACGCCGAAGGGTGGGGGCGTGGCACGCCGAAGGGTAGGGCGTGGCACACCGGCCCGACCTCAACTGCCCTCGCCGCGCCCCCCCTTCAGCTACAGCGAGAGTCATGGACGCCGACAGCGACATTATATGCTCCACCGGTGATGAGCGTGGAGCTCCCCTGGCTTTCAAGCTCAGCGTCCGACCACGTGTCATGCATGTGGAACAATATGGGGCACCTCAGAGTAGCCAGGCTCACCATTTTCGCTAACCATTTAATGGGCAAGTATCAGCGGTGGTTTGGCGTGTTGGCACGCCAGGATGTTACACACACACACACACGTTCACACCTTAATGTCCACGTTGACACTGGTGCGCAGATGGCAGTGCAACAGCGCCCCGCAATTTGGGTCGATGCACACTAGTTCAGTTGGTCAGTCTGATTCGACACACATGGCCGATGTTGACGTGGTTGTCCAGATCAACTGCAACAGCTCAACTGCAGCAGCTCAACTGCAACAACTCAACTGCAACAGCTCAACTGCAACAGCTCATCTGCAACAGCTGAGCTCAAACAGTCGACTACAACGGTTCAACTGCAACAGTTAAATGCAACAGCTCGTTCAACTGCGATATATAAATGGTCACACATGGTTCGATACGGGACACAGGAGGAATCAAGATGACAATTACAAATAATTTGTATTCATGATTTGTTCCATTGATTTATGATTTAGCTTCCGTAATTTTACTATTTTCAGGTTACATTGTTTTGCACCATACCGCCACAGAAATAGAACAGCAGCAGAAGCCATTATTTTTCAACTGGGAAATGAACACTTGCAGTGGGTAAAAGCAATGTACAAACGTTTGTTCTTCCAATCCTGTGAAGGACCTAGATTGCCAATCTACAGATATTCTACCATGTTACCATTAAACAAAAATGTGACAGTCGCATCCTAGCTGATCCATCACCAGTCATCAACTGTGTTGTTGGCAAACTCAGTTGATCAAAATTGATGTCAACTTCCAGCTATGGTGCAGATACATAAATTAATTTCTGATGAAAAAGAGTGCTGTCGTTTACCTGAAGATACGAAAAAAGGTCACCAGGTACCTCTGAGTAAGTCCCACGCAAGCTTCCTGAACAATCACCTCAGCCTAGTGTAGTTGACTCTTGCTTGATTTTTGTTAAAAAGGATGATTTACACAGGTTATATAGATATAATTATTGCTGTATGACTGAGCATTGGGATGCCTTTCCAATTTTAACGTCAAACTACTTCGAACTGATCTTTCAACACCAACTCATGTGTGCATTCAGACGGTTTTTGCCGACGATAGCACGAAATAATTATTGAGCTTGGGAGGTGAACTAAAGGGAAGATGAACTTTAGCTTCACTTCAGTCATTCTTCTCCATTATGAAGTAGCCAGTAACAGATAATGCAAAACACGAGGGACGGAGATGAGTCGCGTTTTTAGTTTCATCTTAAATCCAAACGAAATCCGTCCCAAACGCCTAATTCATTCTTGAAAAAAAAATTCAGCAGGCGCTGCACTCGAATTTACTGATCGCATGACAAACGTTTTCATGGGACTTCAAATGCGGCGCTGTGCTGTTTAAGGTAGACGCTCGAATTACCGCGTCTCATGTAAGCTGGGCGTGTCATAGCCGACAGACCATGGTTGGTCCTGTGTCATCGATAAGTATCGGAGACACGTTGAAAGAAAGCAGCCGCACGCAAACGCCGTTTCGGCCTGGGATCGGCTCGGGACCTTTGACCGCTCAGTCACACGCCATATTCTCAACGAAATCGCTTGCTGTTATCGCCCCGTTCAGTGGCGCATTGGTAGAAGGGAAATTAATGACGTCATCGTCCCCCACCCCACCTGCTACTATATATCGCACCAATGATGCTCATCACACCCGTGACGCAGGTTCGATGTCAGTTCTCCAGTGATCCACGTTCACCTTCTAGTGCAGTCAACGTCCGCCCTCTGGTGGCCCACGTCTGCCCTCTGATGGCCCACATTCACCCTCTGGTGTATCACATTCGACCTCTGGTGTCCCACGTCTACTCTCTGGTGGCCAACGGCCGCCATCTGATGGCCCACTTCCGACCTCTGGTGTTCTACGTCCACCCCGGCGCGTCCACCCTCTGGTGGCGGTGTCCAACGTTCCCCTCGGTGTCAACCTCTGGTGACCCACGTCTACCCTCTGGTGGCCAACATCCACCCTCTGATGGCCCACGTCCGACCTCTGGTGTTCTACGTCCACCCTTCTCCTTCCCCCCCCCCCCCCTGGTGGCCCCCCTCCCCCTCTGGTGGCCCCCCCCCCCCGTCCGGTGGCCAACGTCCACTCGCTGGTGGCCAACGTCCGCCCTCTGGTGGCCCGCGTCCACCATCTGGTGACCCACGTTCACCCTCTGATGACCAACGTCCACCCTCTGGTGGCCCACGTCCGACCTCTGGCGACCTACATCCGTCTCTAGTGGCCCACATCCGCCTCTGGTGGTCCACGTCTACCGTCCGGTGGCAAACGTCCACCCTCTGGTGGCAAACGTCCACCCTCTGGTGGCTGACGTCCACCCTCTAGCGACCTACATCCGTCTCTGGTGGCCCACATCCGCCCTCTGGTGGCAAACGTCCACCCTCTGGCTGACGTCCCCTACCCCTTACCAACTTCCTGGTGGTCACATCCGCATCTGGTGGCCCACATCCGCCCTCTGGTGGCCACACGTCCGCCATCAGACGGCCCACGTCCGCAATCTGACGGTCCACGTAAGCCCTGCGGTGGCCCGTGGTCACAGGAGTCGCCCGCTGCAATCCTCCCACCAAGACCACCGACGCAAGTGAACTCTTATGACGGACGATTTTTCGCACCATAGTTTATGGTCGGCTGCCCTCGCAGCAGTGATGTGTCAGGTCAGGCGGCCTGTGGCGCACACCGCGGACCAGATCACCTGCCACCTGCCACCTGCCACCTGCCACCTGCCACTTCAGACAGGGCTCTGGCAGTCGCTGTCGGCGACAGTCTGGCCGCCGGCTGGGACGCGCCGCCGCCAGACGCGGCAGACGAGGGAGATTAGACGGCCGGCCGCACGAGCATTAAAGTGGTCGTGTCAGCGGCAGTGGCCGTGTCAGCGGCAGTGGCCGTGTCAGCGGCAGTGGCGGTGTCGGCGGCAGTGGCTCTGTCAGCGGCAGTGGCGGTGTCGGCGGCAGTGGCTCTGTCAGCGGCAGTGGCCGTGTCAGCGGCAGTGGCCGTGTCAGCGGCAGTGGCGGTGTCGGCGGCAGTGGCCGTGTCAGCGGCAGTGGCCGTGTCGGCGGCAGTGGCCGTGTCAGCGGCAGTGGCCGTGTCAGCGGCAGTGGCCGTGTCAGCGGCAGTGGCCGTGTCAGCGGCAGTGGCCGTGTCAGCGGCAGTGGCCGTGTCGGCGGCAGTGGCCGTGTCGGCGGCAGTGGCCGTGTCGGCGGCAGGTGCAGACTGCTGACCACTGCGAACGCCGCCTGCGTTTGCGCACAAACGCCAGCTTTCGGGGTGAATTTGCAGGACATCGAGCTAGAGAAGTCACAGATTTGATCTGCGCCATTAGCGCGCTGACCAAAGCCATTGAGTCGGTCACCAAGTCGGTACAGGTGTCTACAGCATGATCAGAGGACACATTTGTGAAAACGCGTCGCTATCGGCGTGAAGTCGATTGGCGATGATCACAATGATTACTGTCTCTTTGAACTACCTGCCGAAAAACATGTTCCATTACGTGAATCCGTAATAAGGCCATCGTGATAAAGACCGGGAAGGATCAGGCGGAATAAAATAACAACACGGTCCTAACATGGAAGGGTTTTCGGTTTAAGCTATAATTTCTACTAGCATGTGTGGCAGTGTTTTGTTAGTTAATTATGTGTTTGTTAATCCTTGTAATTAACTAATTAATGTTAGCTAATCCTTATACTTCCAGTCTGCGTGGTTCGAAGATGAATGGACGTAATATCAATATGCTTGCAAAATTGAGAGAGTCGTACAACATCAATATCACAGGCAGTCCGTAGTTGGCTGCGGGATGCCATTTCAGTAAAGGAAGTCGTCCGGAATTGGAACATTACTCACACAAAAAATACTGGCCACTGGCCTGCTCGTAATAGGTCACCCTGACACACCATATACCGACTACAGACACCGACTCCAGATACCGACTACAGACACCGACTACAGATATAGACTACAGATACAGACTACGGATACAGACTGCAGATACAGACTACAGATACACACTACAGATACAGACTACAGACACATACTACAGATACAGACTACAGATACAGACTACAGATACACACTACATATACAGACTACAGACACATACTACAGATACAGACTACAGATACAGACTGCAGATACAGACTACAGCAGACAGACTACAGATACTGAGTACAGCAGACAGACTACAGATACAGAGTATAGCAGACAGACTGATAATATGCATACTGGCACTGCAGACACATATTAATGTGCACATCAGGGGGGGGGGGGCGACACGCAATGCTCTGCACAATCGTGGCACTTGCGCGCACGGTATGCGTGTGTTTACACGACAGCGATGACAGACCGACGTCTAGCCAGAGCCATGCTTCGGGCTTTGGAGATTCGTCACATTCAAAGGTATCCCCTGGTTTTGTCAAGCCTGCCTCCGTTGGTCCAACAGTGTGCTTTTTGCCCTGAGTATATTATGCTGCACTACTCTGCTGGTACCGCACTGAGAGACTGGCAGGCTGGCTGGGAGTGGAGTCGACATTCAACAGCAGCACTCAAGAACGCGCCGATACATCCGGTCTCACAGCCCGGTCCGACAGTGATCTCCGACAGCCCGGTCCGACAGAGATCTCCGACAGCCCGGTCCGACAGTGATCTCCGACAGCCCGGTCCGACAGTGATCTCCGACAGCCCGGTCCGACAGCCCGGTCCGACAGTGATCTCCGGCAGCCCGGTCCGACAGTGATCTCCGACAGCCCGGTTCGACAGTGATCTCCGACAGACCGGTCCGACAGTGATTTCCGACAGTCCGGTCTGACAGTGATCTCCGACAGCCCGGTCCGGCAGTGATTTCCGACAGTCCGGTCTGACTGTGATCTCCGACAGCCAGGTCCGACAGCTCGGTCCAGCACGGACTGACGGTGATCTCCGACAGTCCGGTCCGACAGTGATCTCCGACAGTCCGGTCCGACAGTGATCTCCGACAGTCCGGTCCGACAGTGATCTCCGACAGTCCGGTCCGACAGTGATCTCCGACAGTCCGGTCCGACAGTGATCTCCAACAGTCCGGTCCGACAGTGATCTCCGACAGTCCAGTCCGACAGTGATCTCCGACAGTCCGGTCCGACAGTGATCTCCACCAATCCGGTCCGACAGTGATCTCCACCAATCCGGTCCGACAGTGATCTCCGACAGTCCGGTCCGACAGTGATCTCCGACAGCCCGGTCCGACAGTGATCTCCGACAGCCCGGTCCGACAGTGATCTCCGACAGCCCGGTCCGACAGTGATCTCCACAGCCCGGTCCGACAGTGATCTCCGACAGTCCGGTCCGACAGTGATCTCCGACAGTCCGGTCCGACAGTGATCTCCACCAATCCGGTCCGACAGTGATCTCCACCAATCCGGTCCGACAGTGATCTCCACCAATCCGGTCCGACAGTGATCTCCGACAGTCCGGTCCGACAGTGATCTCCGACAGCCCGGTCCGACAGTGATCTCCGACAGTCCGGTCCGACAGTGATCTCCGACAGCCCGGTCCGACAGTGATCTCCGACAGCCCGGTCCGACAGTGATCTCCGACAGTCCGGTCCGACAGCCAGCCTGACAGTCCGGTCCAATAAACAGCTGACCTCCCACGTGCATGTGCCGATGTGACGGTACAATGGTCCGGGTCTCCCGCCGACGGGCGGGCGTCGGCCGATGCCGACCGACCACCACGGGCGCAATAACTGCCCTGTGACAGGGCTCAACAGATGACATGGAAGTGGGTTAGTGGCGAGAACGACGGGCATGGCGCGGATTAAAGACAACTGGTTGGCAACGGAGCGGGTGATGTGGGTTAGTGGCGGGAACGACTGGCACCGAACGCGCTAGGGGCAACCACCGATTGACAATGCGCCTACCAGTGCAAACTGCCGTTATTAAATGGGGGCAGATGTGTCGCAGCGCAGTTCTGACTCACCATGTGTGCCGACGGCACCTGGTGGCGCCATGAGTCAGCCCCAGTTGCATCACAGCCGCATTAAGCTCTAATGGTCCTGTTCCAAGTATTGGCGATCAATACTAGCACACCTGATTCCAGAGAGGGAGACCTAGCAGTGGTCGAAGTCCATGCCGGAGCATGTGCGATCAGTTCACCAATGCGCATACACGAAGCGTCGGTTTGTGAAGTATGAAATGCGTATGCTGAGGCGCTCAGAAGCTTCACGAAATATATCGCATCTTGAATGTTCCTTGTATTACACTGGCCTGCGTTTCAACACTTTTTTTTCTTCAAAAGGACGGAAGTTTCTCAGCTGTTCTAATACAAGTTTCGTGTGCTGAATCCGAAAATTCTATCAATTTTCTCGATTAGCTCAAATTTTCACACTACGTCAAAGACAACAACTCACACACTGATGTATTAGTATGCATACTGCAGTATGATATATCAGTAGCGGAGAGAAGTGAGAATTGGGACGCGGGCCTAGTACAAGCAATGGGTACAGAGTACAACCCGACAGAATGGAGGCTGTTCATAGACTCCTTGAGTAGGAGCCTGAAGGCAGTTCTTCTGAACAACGGCAATAAGTTCGCGTCGATTCCTGTTGGACACTCCGTGCAACTGAGGGAAACGCATAACAGCATGGAACTTTTGTTGTCTGCTTTAAACTACAAAGAGTATGGTTGGCTGATCTATGGTGACCTCAAAGTAGTAGGTCTCGTCCTTGGGCTGCAGGGCGGCTACACGAAATATACATGCTTGCTATGCCTCTGGGACAGTCGGGCTGACAAGCAGCACTATGCACAACGCGACTGGCCATCCAGGGATGCACTTGAACCTGGCTTCCACAACGTGCAGTCACGCCCCCTGGTTGAACCACAGAAAATCCTACTTCCACCACTCCATATCAAACTCGGTGTGATGAAAAATTTTGTGAAAGCACTGGATAAAGAAGGACGAGGATTTGCATTTTTGGACAGAAATTTCCTCATGTGAGCAGAGAGAAGCTGAAGGCTGGTGTATTCGACGGTCCTCAGATAAGGGAGTTCATGAAGGATACTCGATTCGAAGAATGTCTGGAACAGTCTGAGCTCTCTGCATGGCTGGCCTTGAAGTCAATCATCACCAACTTCCTGGGTAATCACAGAAGTGCGGAATACTTGAAGGTCGTCGATGAGTTGATGAACAGTTTTCAGCAACTTGGTGCTCGAATGTCGGTAAAAATGCACTTCCTTAGGTCCCATCTAGATTATTTCCCAGATAACTGTGGAGATTACAGTGAAGAGCAGGGAGAACGCTTCCACAAAGGCATACAGGTGATGGAAGAACGCTACCAAGGTCGGTGGGATGTAAACTTTCTGGCGGACTATTGTTGGTCCCTGAAGATGGATGTCCCATCTGCTCAACACAGCCGGAAGTCCCTGAAAAGGCCATTTATTCCGCAGTTGTGTGTACTGTTGGGATGCGCTATGAATAAACTTATGGTCCATCTGTTTGGAGTTTAAACCTTTATTTATGCTTTTGTCGGATTCACTAGTAAACCAGTCAGAGCAATGTTTTGGTTCATATGAGTGAAATAACATATTTTTAAAAAAATCGAGCTAATCGAGCAAAACGGATGCCATTTTCGGAATCAGCATGAAAAACTGACCTAAAAACAATTGAGACACCCTTGACCTTATAAATCACGCAGATCAGTGTTATTTGAGACTGTTTTTGCTAATACTGTGTACGGATTCCGGACGACAAACATTAAATACTGTATTGACGAAATGTATTGTCCTGTGTTTTATAGTTCCGTGGACACCATGGATTTCGTATCGGTATTACGCACTTCCATGCATCTCAGATTTTCCTAAGCACAGCTTGTGACTTAGTTACGATAGATGTGTAAATAGTTCAAATTACCGGCGGGAAAATGTAGCGTCATCTATTGAAGGCGAATTCTGTCAGCCGCACTCCAGCCATTTCAACCAAGTGTCAAACATACATCAAAGTGCATTCTGCATAATATTCCGAAACACCAATGCCCACGGTAAACGTGTGGAACACAACTTCCAGGATGGGCTGTCAACGCCACACCTGCGATGCACGTTCGCTGTGTGGCATGTGACCGACCTGCAAACAGCCAGAACAAGTGTCTCCTTATTGCAGAGAGCCAGAGAGGAAAGTATCAGATGGGGATGCAGTTCGGCACAAGGACACACTGTATCCCAATAGATCGCCGTCTGACACATCCCGCCCCCTACTGATGCCCTGTACATCACTGTTTGGCACGCTCCTCACCCTACTGATGCCCTGTACATCACTGTTTGGCACGCTCCTCACCCTACTGATGCCCTGTACATCACTGTTTGGCACGCTCCTCACCCTACTGATGCCCTGTACATCACTGTTTGGCACGCTCCTCACCCTACTGATGCCCTGTACATCACTGTTTGGCACGCTCCTCACCCTACTGATGCCCTGTACATCACTGTTTGGCACGCTCCTCCCCTACTGATGCCCTGTACATCACTGTTTGGCACACTCCTCCCCCTACTGATGCCCTGTACATCACTGTTTGGCACGCTCCTCCCCTACTGATGCCCTGTACATCACTGTTTGGCACGCTCCTCCCCTACTGGTGCCCTGTACATCACTGTTTGGCACACTCCTCCCCTACTGATGCCCTGTACATCACTGTTTGGCACGCTCCTCCCCCTACTGGTGCCCTGTACATCACTGTTTGGCACGCTCCTCACCCTACTGATGCCCTGTACATCACTGTCTGGCACATCCCGCCCCCTACTGATGCGCTGTACATCACTGTTTGGCACGCTCCTCACCCTACTGATGCCCTGTACATCACTGTTTGGCACGCTCCTCACCCTACTGATGCCCTGTACATCACTGTTTGGCACGATCCTCCCCTACTGATGCCCTGTACATCACTGTCTGGCACATCCCGCCCCCCTACTGATGCCCTGTACATCACTGTTTGGCACGCTCCTCACCCTACTGATGCCCTGTACATCACTGTTTGGCACGCTCCTCACCCTACTGATGCCCTGTACATCACTGTTTGGCACGCTCCTCACCCTACTGATGCCCTGTACATCACTGTTTGGCACGTCCTCCCCTACTGATGCCCTGTACATCACTGTTTGGCACGTCCTCCCCTACTGATGCCCTGTACATCACTGTTTGGCACGCTCCTCACCCTACTGATGCCCTGTACATCACTGTTTGGCACGCTCCTCCCCCTACTGATGCCCTGTACATCACTGTTTGGCACGCTCCTCCCCCTACTGATGCCCCGTACATCACTGTTTGGCACGCTCCTCCCCTACTGCTGCCCCGTAGGCCGCCGTCTGGCACATCCCTCCCCTACTGCTGCCCCGTGTCCTACCGCTGCCCTGTGGGCCGCCGTCTGGCACATCCTCCTCCCCCTATGCTGCCCGGCTGCCATCTGGCACATCCCTCCCTACTGCTGCCCTGTCGCCGTCTGGCACATCCCTCCCCTACTGCTGCCCCGTGTCCTACCGCTGCCCTGTGGACCACCGTCCGGCACATCCCGCCCCGAGGTCGCCGTCTGGCACATCCTCCTACTGCCCCTGTGACCACCGTCCGGCACATCCGCCCCCTACTGCTGTCCCGAATCGCCGTCTGGCACATTCCTCCCTACTGCTGCCGTGTCTACGCTGCCTGTGGGCCGCCGTCTGGCACATCTCTCCTCTACTGCACATATCCCTCCCCTACTGCTGCCTCGTAGGCTGCCATCTGGCACATCCCTCCCCTTACTGCTGCCCTGTGGGCCGCCGTCTGGCACATCCCTCCCCTACTGCTGCCCCGTGTCCTACCGCTGCCCTGTGGACCACCGTCCGGCACATCCCGCCCCCTACTGCTGTCCCGAGGGTCGCCGACTGGCACTCCTCCGTCGCCTACGCTGCCCTGTGGACCACCGTCCGGCACATTCCGCCCCTACTGCTGGAGGGTCGCCGTCTGGCACATCCCTCCCCTACTGCTGCCCGTGTCCTACTGCTGCCCTGTGGACCACCGTCCGGCACATCCGCCCCTACTGCTGTCCCGAGGGTCGCCGTCTGGCACATCCCTCCCCTACTGCTGCCCGTGTCCTACGCTGCCCTGTGGACCACCGTCCGGCACATCCCGCCCCCTACTGCTGTCCCGAGGGTCGCCGACTGGCGCGCACAAACTGTCGAATCGTCGTTTTCTTGGCACCGGACGCAGGGCAACCTCCGCTCATTCTCAGTAAGTGTAATCTGTTCTGAACTGTTCTTTTCGCTGGCGCATTTATGTGTGATGAAAGCTCAACGAAAACAGCCAAATGACTTTGCTTTCAACGCCCCGGACTCGCCCTGGTTTCATAAGGTCTCATCAGGAAAGTTAATGCGGCTGTTCGGAAGGCGGGTACGAACTCTGGAACAGAGGTCACAAAAAGCGGACGAGGAGAGCTGAAGTATTCCAGGTGTTTGAGCTCTGGGTGTATTGAGTACACTTATAGCACCAGGCGGACGCTCCGCAGCGGTATATGAGCTCGAATGAATAGAGAGGTGAACGATTGGTGCAGTTTGACGTGAAACAGCCTATAAAATGTGGCCGCATGAAAACTTTAAAATCGAGCCATGGAATTCGATGCCATAATTTGTGGAAAATATGCACCACATGAAACCAGGTATCTCACGGCTTATGCATCACATGCATCTGTGCATATGCTATTCCACGACTGCATTACGAGTGAAGAAGTTTTCGCACTCTGCATGAATAGCTTCGGTGTACACACCTCTCGTAAAATGATGCTGCTCCACACGGAATTCCTTGTCAACCACTCACTGGATTGCTCTCTCGCCACTGACTGAAGGGAAAGGGGTATGACGCTTAATCCGTTGTATTCAGATAAGTCGAGACGAAAACCAATCGGTGCAGTGTTTTACCATTTTCAGTACTTGTCTTTTCATGAATTGTAGTGCCCGTCATGTTTGTGCACCCATACATCAACGAGGGTGACCCTTGAGGTCAACATAGATAGTGAGTGTCATCTATTCTTGAGTGATCTTTTCGCTAGCTCATTTACGAGTGATGAAAGCTCCGTGAAAACATCCAAATGACGTTGTTTCTCACTGGCTTGATTGATCCACTTTAGACCTAACGTGATCTCATCTAGGGCATGTGCGCGACTACGCAGCCAGACCATTGTAGGCGTTTACAGTTTGCTGGAAGTTATGCTTTGCAAGCAATACCAAGAACATAATAAATACCATTTTTAATAATGCAAAGACCACAAGTGGAATGCAGGATAAAACACTGACTCGTTTATAAAGGCCAGGGTCTAACAAAATACGTCACATGATCCAAATTTGTTTTTGTCATCGAATCACCTGTCAATAATGCGTAAAATATACCGTGTGGCCGATTTCGATGCGCAACGAATCTCAAAAGGTAGCAGCACTGAATGGTGATGTCATGAATTCGGCGAACTTTAAGCTTAGTTGCGATCATCTTGTTGAAAAATTCACTTCGGGGTTTGGGCCCACAAAATAATGCCGTCGTTGATCCATCCATGGATTTGTAATTGTTCGCGGCGATATCAAGCAAACGGGTCACGAATCTAAAAAAAAAATCACGGCATTGTCTTATAATATCATGAATTCGGCGAACATTGAATTCAGTTGTGGCCAGGTTGTTGAAATATCCTGTTGAGGATTCAGGCCCCCAAAACGATGCCGTCATCAATGCGATTTGCAACATCAGTGGGTTGACTTCGTACTACTTTCAACCCCAAAATGTTCACACCAATTTTCGCGCAAAGACTTCTTGAATGCGATAATGTATGTAAAGAAAGAAAAACATGTAAGGAAAAACATCTGAATTTGATTACCCTAGTAAAGAACTTCAACAAAAATGTATAAATTTGATCTTATAATCGATAACTAGCGACCCTGGCGGCGGCCTACTCGTGGGTTCCGCATTCACGATTTTGTAATTGTTTGCCGCAATATCAGATAAACGGGCGAGGAATTTCAAAAAGTCCCAGCACTGTGCTCTGATGCCATGCATTCGTCTAACGTTAAGCTCAGTTGCGATCATCCAAAATTATGTTCGGGACTTGGTCCTCCAAAAATAAGGCCATGAGTGATCTATGCACGAATTTTTAATTGTTTGCTGCATTACCAACGCAACAGACGATGAATGTTCACAAATCGAAGAACTACGCTGTAATGTAACTTTCGCTCTGGGGACCATTAGCATTCAGGGTATGGTTCCGCGCCCCGCTATATTGCGAATGGCGGGCGGTCGGGGACGATGGCGGCACGCCGTCTATAGCAGAGAATGGTTCCAGAAGTCAATACTCAAAGGTGTTCGTTGAGGCTGGTCTTTCGAGCTGACATCGACATTCCAGTTATCAGGCAGGCCCTCTCTTGTTTTGACGGCCCTTGCCAACTGGAAGACTCCCTCTGTTGTGGTGGAAGTCTTCAGGTATATATGACCCGGTCTTTACAAGCATGAATATGTGTTTTAAATATTAATCGGTTATTTGTGTGCCCCTCAGGACAGTTGCCTGGAGGGCCCCATCGGACTCGCCAACCGTGCGGGTTCCCCTTCACCCCCTGGATACGCCACTGCTTTTAACACCTCTGGCCCTCCATGAGCTTAAAGATCCTTTACGTAGCAACCATGGGCAATGGTGAGGATCGTCACAACAGCTTGGGGACCTCTTCATAGGCCTGAGGACCGCTGTCAGCCCTGAGACCCTCTCCATCAGCATGAGATCAGCCGACCCAGTGGCCCTACATATCCAGACTGAGGTCCCATCGTCGGCTCAGGAGCCTTGCTTCACGCTGACACTCCGTCCGGCCGGAGTTCTGCTTTCAGAAGCTTGGGCCTCCTCTTTTACGTAAGATGCCCCCTGTGAGGTTTCGGTCCCCTCTGTCGGTCCAAGGACCCTTCATACCGGCTCTGGGCCCACTCCCACGGTCCAGGGTCCTTCCACGGCCAGAGGTCCTCTCCGTCGGCACAAGAGCCCTCCTTAGCTATCCAGGGTCTCCTATGTCAGGTAGGAAGCCCTCTTTCAACAGCTTGGTGCCCTTGTGCGGCTTGGGCCCCATCCGTCGGCCCAAGGGCCCCTTCTGACGGCACGAGGTTTCCTCCGGCAACTAGTACTCCGTAGTCTAAGACTCGTATTCTGCTATACTCTCGTAGTCTGAGACCCTCTCCGTGGTCTCAGGGGCTTCTTCGGTGGTCCAAGGCCTTTCCCGGAAAGTCGCAGGACAATTGGCAAACGCATAAGCCGTCTTCGTCGGGACAGAGGCCTTTTCTTCGGATTTGGCCACGCCATTAGCTCAGGATTTTCTAATATTTTGTTCAGGCCCTCTCCGTTACTCCGGGGGCCCTTACAACGATTCGGAGCCCTCTCCGTCGATCTAGAAGCCCTTCATATTAGCCCAACCCAGGGCCTTCAACATCTTGCCGAGGGCACTCTCCGTAGTCTGAAGGGCCTTCTTTGATGATCCAGAGCCTTTCCCGGAAGTCCGCAGGCTCATCGGCAAACGCTTGGGCCCTCCCGATCAGGTCACGAGTCTTTCTTTGGCTTGGGCCACGCTATCATCCCAGTACCCTTCATATTGGCTCGGGCCATATCCTTTAGTCCAGGGCCGGTTCCAGCGACACTGGACCCTCTCCGTCGAACTAAAAACCCTTCTGTTAGCCCAATCAAGGGCCTTCAGCATCTTCCCGAGGGCGCTCT
This sequence comes from Imbricaverruca yamaguchii, assembly GCA_034440575.1. NCBI lineage: Eukaryota > Metazoa > Arthropoda > Thecostraca > Neoverrucidae > Imbricaverruca > Imbricaverruca yamaguchii. Next base: position 3,086,073 of record JAOTOL010001639.1, on the reverse strand, counting down.
ACGCTAACCCTGGATACTCTTCATTGGCGCGGGATCCTTCCCGTCAGCTCGGGCCGCTTTCGTCGCTCCAGGGACCCTTCACATCAGCCAAGGGGCCATTCACGTCCTCCAGGGGGCCTGCAATGGTCCTCTGACCATTCGCCTTGATGGCCCTTTCCGACCCTCCATGGGAGGAGTGGGATGGGGTGGCTGCTTCTTTTCCTCCACCCTCTGGCTACGCCACTGTGCTAACTCATTACAACCAACTGCATTCATTTCTTGCCACAACGACCGGAAACAATGGAATCAGTCATCCATTCAGACGCGTGAAGCCAGGCTTAGTTGTAGGAACAACTCAGCAGATTTGAGAAGCGGGCAAGCGACGGTACCGTGTTGGGGTGCAACAATGGCCGGAGGCTACTCGAACGAATCCAGCCATGAACCGACAAGTGCGCCGATAACCGATCGAATCGATGTCCTCGGAGGTGATCGCCCCGGTTGGACACCAATTCCAGAGAACGGTTCGTGTCCACTACCGCTGGATCTCGGAGGAGGGGGAGGGGTGCGGGAACATCGTGGATCAGGATCAGCGCGCATGTGCCCTCTGGCAACGCTTCCGAACTGCGCTGACATCACCACCGTGAATGTGACGTACCCGATTTACATCAGTTTCCCTGGCTTCCATGGGTTCGCGGCATGCCGGCGATGGGCCGTTCCGTTTGGAGACCATTCCGTTTCCGTTTGGGAAATACCGGGGAAAAGCAGCCGCTCACCTGGGAAGAAAATCGCAGCTCGTCTGGAGAAAACCCGCCGCCCTTGAGGGGAAAATCCGCCGCCCATCTGTGCAAAATCCGATATCAGTCCGGAGAGAATCAGCCACCCGCCTGAATACAATTCGTCATCAGCATCAGTGTGAAGAAAATACACCGGACGTTTGGGACAGCGTCCATCGTCCTCCTAAGGAGGTTAAGATGCATATGCGACGTGACGCTACATCACAAAACCAAGGGGCAGTGGTGTAGCCATAATTTTGTACAGGGGAAACAGGCAAACATCTCAAGAGGGTTTCCTCCCATCCCTCTTTCCACCCCCATCCCCCATACCCCCAGCACCAACATCGCGAACCTTTTCCCGAAACCCCTTGAATTTTAGCTACTTCATTTTCAAATGGCCCAAATTTGGAGTATATATATATATATATATATATATATATATATATATATATATATATATATATATATATATATATATACATATCCGCCAGGGGAGGGTGTTCCTTCAACGCTTGGAAGCGCCCCTACTTTTTAGCAGCTCGGACCCTTCTGTGAACTTAGATGCCTGTCATGTACAGCAGGAAACCCTCCTCTTCGGCCCGGATCATCTCCATGGCACGGGGACCTTTTTATCGTCCTGATGCCGCTTTCAGCTCTGAGCCGCTCTCCATCACCGCGGGCCAAAACTGACCCGGTGGCAATGTGCGTCCGGCCCGGTCCCCTCCTTCGGCTCAGAGACCCCCTCTTGCGGCTCAGGACACTTACAGTCCATGAGATCCCGTCCTGTCCATCAGATCAGGAGCCCTTCCTTCGGCTTGGGCTCCTTCGACAGTCCAGGGCCATTCATATTGGTTCAGGCCCTCTCCGACCGTCCGGAAGCCCTTCCAATTATCCGGACCCCACCTCCGTCAATCTAGAAGTTCTTCATGTTAGCCCAGCCAAGGGTCCTCAGCATGTTTCTAAGGATACTTTCCGTGGATTCTGGGCCCTCTTCATCGGTCCATGACCATTTTCGCCAGCTCGGGGCCCCACTCGCCCCAGGGGACCCCTGCACCGACGCCTTGGAGGGCCTTGTGGGTCCCTCAAGGCGACCGTCTCGAGGGCCCCTCCGACCCTTCAGGGTGACTGTTGTTCTTACGCACCCTCCCACCTTGGCTATGTCATTGTCAATGGGCTCTTCTCCAGTGCACTCCGCAATGGACTGGGACTTCAAGCGATATTTGGATATCCCAGAATGAGTGGCGCGTGCTCCGTGTAGTGGGGACGGGAGCCAAAATTTGATGTCTGAGCGAAGAGGGATGAGATGAAACCGTTAAGTCCTCCCATTGACCCAGATGAACATATCCTGCAGAAGCATAATCCCACACTGACTGCCAGTCATGCACACCATGACAGCAGCACCGACACCGGCAGGTGTCCACATCGACATCGACATCAACGCGGACACAGACACGGACACGGACATGGACAAGGACACGGACACAGACACAAACATCGACAGATGTCGCACTGACACCGACACCGGCACTGATAACGACAGCGACACCGACAGAGCTGTCGCACTGACACCGACACCGATACGGACACCGACGCGGACATCGACACCGACACCGACACCGACAGCGGTACCGACAGCCATCACACTGATACCTACATCGTCATCACATCCGACAGGTCGTGCCTGCTGGGTGGACCTGATGCAATCGACAGGTCGTGCCAGCTGGATGGACCTGACTAAAAGGCAAACAATTTAATGGTCTTGGTCGATTTCGCTGTCCTTTTCTGATTTCAAATATTTATTGTATTTTCAAATATCACCCAAAATGAACTTCCCAGAGTCAAAAGCATAATGTCAGTCGTTAAAATATAAGCCCCCTAGTGATGACACTTTAGGGGGAAATATTTTTTTGTGAGTATGGTGTCGGGCCCTACTCGTCGAGCGTTTTCCGATGACATTTCTTTCGGTTTCGTGCGACTCTTGGTTTGGGGCGTTCCTATCCCCCCCCCGAGACAGGGTGTGAGGATCTGACCGGAGAGACGGGATTAAGGATTGCTTTGCGAGCCAATCTGCTTTTTCGTTACCTGAAATGTTGGTATGGCCCGGTATCCTTAGGAAGGAAAAGTTGTTGTTTACGTAACGGGCCACGATTTATTGCATTTTGTCCATGGCTGGATGTGGACTATCGTGGGTGGTGTTAATTGACGGAAGGACGGATTTGGAATCTAAGCATATTACTACGTTTATAGCTTTACGACGCACGAGAATGTAGATAGCGCCTAGAATGACCATTTCTTCAGCGGAGTATACGGAGAAGCTACCTGGTAGTTGCTTGGAAAGCCCAATTCCCGTCCAGTGCTGCCGATGCCTTTCTTGGCCTCGTGTTTGGACCCAACCGTGAATACGAATGCTTTGTGATTGTTGTCATTGGCGAATTTACGCCGATGTGATAGTCAATTTCTTTCTCCGAGAACAAATACTCGACTTTTGGCTGACTGAGGGTCCAGAATGGCCTTCTGGGCGGTCGAGCTGCAGTGGCCGGCATTGTGAGGATAAGATCTGAGAGAGTCGTGGAAATTTGAACACTATATGGTGGTAATTGGGGCCCACATCAGCTTTGGTCGTATCTGGGATTTGATGTTGTGGTAGCGGCACAGCTGTTGTTTTTTGTCGTTGCTTTTTTGCTGAAGTGGAGTGGAGATGTGTTTGAGCCTACCAGAAGACTGGCTATCGGTGTGGTGCTGAGGGCTCCTGTGGTTGCTTTGATGAAGTTGCTTTGAATGGTTTACAATTTTTTGCTCCGGCTTTCTGAAATGGTGGTAAAAATGTCGCTGTTGTTTCTAGGATGGGTCGGAGGATTGATTTGATAGTTTCCGTAGTAATATTTACTCGTCTCCGCCCCAACCTGTGCCTTCAAGTGCTTGGTGTACGCTGATGCGCTTCGCGCATCTCTTCGAGATGGAAACGGTCGTGTGTGTTGATATTAAGTCTGAACTAAGTTGAACCAAGTTCAAAGTGGTTGAAACCGACACCGACAGCGGTGCCGACAGCTATCATACTAATACCGACATCGTCATCATATCCGACAGGTTGTGCCAGCTGGGCGGACCTGACTCAAAGGACGGGTCGTTGCCAGCTGGGTGGACCTGACTCAAAGGACGGGTCATTACCAGCTGGGTGGACGTGACTCAAAGGGTGGGTCGTTGCCAGGTGGGTGGACCTGACTCAAAGGACGGATCGTTGCCAGGTGGGTGGACCTGACTCAAAGGACGGATCGTTGCCAGCTGGGTGGACCTGACTCAAAGGACGGATCGTTGCCAGCTGGGTAGGCCTGAAGCGCGGGAAGCCGCACTGAGCCCGTGCTGTGAACGCATCTCCCCGTACGCGCCTCCGCGACGGCGGCTCGTCGCGGGGCGAGGTGATGACCGTGTGGGGAGGGGAGGGTCACAAAGCACCCTTATCGCAAACCGTGACCCCTAACCTGTGAAATAGCAGTGTCATCAGCATATCGTGCTATCGGGTCGTTACAAACGACACGTCCCGGCCACGGAGGCCGCCCAGGGATGGTCCCTGGCTCCGCACAAGTGATAATCACCGGGCGGTTGGATGGACGACATTGTTCGGGAACGAAGGCATAAGGAAGACGTTCAATTCATCATTAATCCGCGCCGTCTTTCCGGTCAGATCCTCCCACCCCATCTCGTGGGGGGGGGGGGGTTAGTAACCACCATCTAAAATCCAAACTAAGCATCGCACGAAAACGAAAGAGGTATCATCGGGAAGCGCTCGACGAGTAGGGTCCGGGTCCCCCGCCACAAACAATTTCCCCCCAAGAGTGACGTCACCAGGGGGCTAGATTTGGACGACTTTTCACGACTTACATTATGTTTTTGGCTCTGGGGAGTTCATTTTGTGGGATACATGAAAAAACACAATTTATTTGGAATGAGAAAAGGACAGCGAAATGGACCAGGGCCTTATTTTTTGTCCCCCAAAATAGACATTTATTTTTTTCAAAATTTCAACATTTCGAGTTCTCAATTTTTCTTTACTTCTCCTTTTCCAATGGATAGAGCAGACCGAGAAACGTTGTTGTAAGTCAACTTGCCCTAATAAAAAATTGCTTACTTTAGCCAGAATCCTCTATTTGAACAGCAATTTGGCAAATACGCAAATTTTATATGTAGTCAAAAACGAAGAAGAAAAATTCCACTCGTATGTTTTTTGCATCCCTAAGGATAAGCAAACAATGAAAGTTTCATTAAAATATCTGCATCCGTTAAAGCGTGACGACTGGTTGAACTTTTTGGAGGTGACCTCACTTGACCTTGACTAACTCGTTGACTCTACATGACCTGACTTCAAAATTTTGAATCAGCATGCCAAAGTGATGTGGGAAAAGGTATGCCAAATTTGGGCGCGCTGCCCTGCGCCGTTCGTCCACTATCCGCGAAAAACCAGGGGGCGGTTGAAAACCCCCCGCCAGAGACGGGAAGGGTTAATTCTACGAGCATCATACCAACCAGCCGTGTCAATCTGTGAGAACACATCGCGACCAGATGTCTCGACTACGAGGTTCGTGATTTTCCAACGTCCAACATCAAGCCATGCATTAATCAAGGGATGAATGTCAGAGGTTACATGCGACGGAATATATACATTCGTGAGTTAATCTGATAAGCATGCTTGTGTGTTGTTATGAATGCCTGATGAAGACATGAGCGAGACATACTTTTAGATGCTCTTGTGGTGGAAAATTGGATTTCCTTGCTACCATCCTCAGAATGGCAAATAATTAACGCTCGAAACAGACTCTTTAGCGGCGTGTGATCTTAGGGTCAGTCAGATCAGATCAGATCAGATCAGTACGTTTCATGATCTTAGGATAGCCTAAATAGTTAGCATGCGTATGCCAAGCACGCACATATCGAACAGATATGCACTGTAAAGAGCAGAAATTGGCTACTGATTTGTTTGGCATCCGTACAAGTGATCAAACCTAGGGGACCTTACACTCATATGGAAGGGACAGCACCAGCAGCTGGCTCGGGGCCGGGCACAATTATATTCTGGTTACAAAATACAAGTACGCTGAATAGACCACAGTGGAACCATTGGATAATCCTACTCAATGCCGGGTCCCCACGGCATTATTTGTTTGTTTATTGGTTGGTTCACGACACACTTTATGCACATTCACGGCTAATGGCGCCGCCCACAGGTTCGCCGGTGGGCCGCGGGATTGAGAAATGTCCTGAGTGGCGCTAGTGTCGAACCCGGGACCTTTGGTACCCATAGCCCGACACCTTAGCCACTCGGCCATCCCCGAAGCCCCCCCCCATCCTCCCGGCATTGGGTATGATTCATGGTTTCATGGTTGTCAAACTGTCCCGGGTTCGTGATTGTCAACGTTGTCCAGTGGCATTCACCAGCAGCTGCAGGGTAAATTCGAGAGGCTCTATCTCTTCGAGCACAAAGAGAAAATGAAACGCAAAATCCGAACACAAGGATACAGTATACATCCACTACATTTGCAGAACCATCCAGACCGAGGAAGACAGACGGCGAAAGCCGCACGCAAGTCAGCACTATTAAAAAGAGCATCGACTTGTTTAGCAGCGAGGCGCCGTTCCACAAGACGTCGTTGGAGGTGGCCGACAGAATGAATTTTCAATGAATGCATCCAGATGGGTTCAAACAAAACCACGAAGCAAATCCAATGCATTCCTCCACATGACACCATTTTGCGGAACACACATGCGTGCTTGTGTGAATGTGCTCCTGCACTGTTCGCTTGCCTGTTTTGTACTCTCGCCTTTCAGAAATAAATGAATGTGCAGGTGCGCGACCGCCACAGAAGTGCCCGAACACACACCGTGTGATACAAAATGCAGGTAAGTGAGTGCTGTGCTGGCTGGTGTCCAACAGTCGCCGTGATGGAGCACCCGGCTGGTGTGTAGACAGCCACCCCGTCGGCGGTCGCCACACACCATCGATCCGCCACGGCGCCATCGCCTTCACCCAACGCCATGGGCTCGCGGCGCAGATGGGCGTGGCCTCTGAACGCACCAGCTTCAAAACCACAACTTCTAGTCAGTTGATTTCGAGGACTACCTGCACGGTTGCGACTATAAACATATTTTCCATTCTGGTGTTGATGGAAATCAAATATTGTATGCTAATTATGCTACGAGACAATGTATAAAAAATAAACTTGCACGTCCGAGAGTGTCGCATACACCAGACCTAACCACAGCTGAAAAAACACAATGTCGCCACCAAGTGATCGCGGACACAAAACTGGACACGACTGACGTAAAACATCCGCTCACTTCATCACGGGCAAGGGAGATCGCGGTTCTTTGAACAATGCAAAGGAGAAACAAAAGGTGACGCAAATAATAACACCGGTTTTCATATCCATCAACGAGACGAATATTCAAATCCACAGATTCCTCTGGATTCCGTGCCACGTCAAGATTCAGGGAAACGACCAAGCAGACGGGCTGACAGAGTAGGCCTGATAATTGACCACTAATCCCCACATGGAATAATCGGTGGACGATTACAAAGCACTCCTACACCACCACATATGTAAGCATCACCAGGACACATAGACGCAACACAACTCTGCACATCACCGCTCCAGCCACACCCACAACGGCAAACCAATGCCAGGTACATGCAACACATCAAACCTATCACAACGCCAAAAGAAAGTCATCCTCACCACAATTTAGCACTGGTTGCACAAACCTAACACAGCCTCAACCAGAGGATGACCAATATACAACACATCACTGCGACATGAGCAACACCACATAAAGCATAGGTCACATCCTGCTAGACGGTAGTAGCTTTGACGCCCAAAGATAACCGCTCAAGGCCTTCTGCCAAAGAGGGCATCACCCTCCGTCTTCCATCGCTTCTGCCCGACAAACAATCAGATCTCCAATTACAATTTGGCTACCAGTACGCCACCAAGCTAGCAGGATCATTACAGATACCACACCACCATCACGCACTTCAAAACGCATTTCAACACACGCGCCAACACGCACTCGTACGCACGTGCATACACTCGTAGGTATAACGCGAATAGCCATGCACGAATGGCATCGGGCGTACATGGGCCGATTCGCTTTCCAATTCCAATCAAATAGCTACCTGGCGGTACCATGGTGCATTTGCCTGCAGTTCTTCAAAGCAGATTCAAGCGACTCATTTCGTGCATTCGGTGGGAAAGAGAGAAAGAGCAGGCCGATCAAATCGACCATTTGCTTCTCCAAAACTTCAGTTTCGGGAGTGACGCAGTCATCATAAACATAAACTGAGAACGGCCTCAAAGCATCGTCAGCGAAAGTCACCACCATATCGTCGCGGACAGAAAATTGGAGACCGTCTGGTCTGTTCTGAAGTTGGACCGAAGGCGGCAGCTGCTACCCTGCTGTCTCCGCAAACCTCTTCGTCACGCCGCCGTTGCTCTGAAGGCCGACTTGAGCAACCTGGAGTCCCAGCTACAGCACGTCATCGTCACCCAACAGCGACGATCGTGGTGTGTGGTAATAGGAACCGTGACACGAGGAAGGCCCAACCAGAGCCCGCCGCGGGAGGCTAAGGGGTTCCTGAGTGGGTGCTCACAACACCAAGTTGTGACCGGTCCAACTTCGGGTTCACTTCTCGACGCTTGCATAGCTAGCCGTCGCAACTGTATCTTAAATTGTTCTACCAGGGTCCCTCATTTTATCGCCCATTACTTTTCCATGCTGGCGTTGATGCACTCCATTTTCGATGCAAAGCGGTTGCCGTTCAGTTCCGCCGTCTGAAAAGCATCACCCTTGGATGGTGTCTAAATGATTTGTGCGGTGCGGATTGGAGGATCTTTTGATCTCAAATAACGGTACTGACAACTGGTAATCTTATTTTGCACCACTTTATCAGCAATTGGCCGTCACACTCCAGGGAGATCACCACCATTTGCAACCCCACAGCACAGTCAGTCATGGGGTGCAGAGTGAGATCCCACTCCGTTCAGGGGGGGGGGGGCTTGGGACACATACCGAGAGCTAAACGGAGCTGTGCGCTCAGCTATCCGCTGACATCCGCTGACGACCTTCAGAACCGCATAGTGAGCAGGAGCCCAGCAGTCTGGCGGAATACCAAGTCTATCGGCGGTTAGCGGTAAAAAGGCCGGCTAAATATATTTGTTGCCAATTGGCCCGAAGGTCAGGGCCGAGCCCACAGGCAGCGGAACCGCGCCTTATCTCCACTGCAGTCTGCCAATGGTCACGGCTGAGACCATAGGTAACGGCACCGCACCTGATATCTGCTGGAGTCTGTCAAGAGTCACGGCCGGGTCACGTGGACTCAGGGCTCGGTTAGCGGTCTGCCGAATCTAGGCGGTGCTGTTCTGCGGCCCAATGACTGCGGGGTCTCGCACTCCGCACGGAAGTGATCTGTGGGGTATGAGTTGGAGGCGCCTGTGTCGGTGTGGTCAATGGTTGGAGTTTTTTTTAGCGGTGATAGGCCGGAAATCGTGTCAGTTTGTGTCGAGATGGAAATGGTGTTGACGCAAAAGGTGGGGGAGCAGTGCTGGCCGCCTGAGTGCAACTTTTGGTGGAAGGGAATGTGGCCTAAGCGGTTCAGTAGGCTTGGTGGTAGGAGACACTGGTCGTGGCTTTGCGGGCACGAACTTCGTTTTCCTTTCACCAAACCGGACAGATTTTGAAAGGTGTCAGGTGGTATGATGTACGGCAGTGAAGGCAGTGGGCTGGCTTGGAGCGGTTTCAGTCAGGATGGGATGGTTCGCCGCACTTCGGACATCGGGCTAGTTGGCAGCATGTTTTACCGCCATGATCGAAGCGTTGGCAATTTAAACGTCGGAATATTTGGAAGGAAGACACGGCTTGGTAACGAAGGTAGTCGGCGAGAAGCGCCATGGGAAGAGTTTTAGAGTTAGAGGTGAGGACAAGGAGACTCGTGTCACGCTTCTGGCCATCTTTGAAGGAGGTGATGAGGCGGGTGTGGGTCCGGCCTCTGGCCTGAGCTCCGCTTGTATGTCTGCTTCAGACATGAAGCGGAGCTCCGGTGCGGAGATGGTGCTCTTGGTTGTGTTGCGGTTAGAGTGATCAATGACTTTGGCGGTATTACTACACAATATGGTGGTGCGGAAGATGGCTCTAGGTTTGGATTGTGATGATTAGAGTTCCGTTAGCAGGGGCTTCGATGTCAGGATTGACCAAGGATCAGATGGCGAAGAGTTGTTTGGCTGGCCAGAAAACATTGACACGACGGAAGGAAACGGTTTCTTCGACAGACTTGGCGACTACGTATGGACGAGCAAGGGTTCACCCGGGTGTCACTGCACGGTGACGAGTGTCACCCCATGGTGACAGGTGTCACCATACGGTGACGAGTGTCACCCCATGGTGACAGGTGTCACCCCACGGTGTCGGATGTAACCCCACGGTGAGCGATGTGACCCCACGGTGAGCGGTGTCACCCCACGGTTTGTTTGTTTATTGGTTGGTTCACGACACACTTTATGCACATTCACGGCTAATGGCGCCGCCCACACTGTTTCGCCGGTGGGCCGCGGGATTGAGAAATGTCCTGAGTGGCGCTAGAGTCGAACCCAGGACCTTTGGTACCCATAGCCCGACACCTTAACCACTCGGCCATCCCCGCCCCGTCACCCCACGGTGAGCGGTGTCACTCCACGGTGTCGGGTGTCACCCCACGGTGAGCGGTGTCATCCTACGGTCAGCGGTGTCACCCACGGTGTCGGGTGTCACTCCCCGGTGAGCGGTGTCACTCCACGGTGAGCGGTGTCACCCCACGGTGAGCGGTGTCATCCTACGGTCAGCGGTGTCACCCACGGTGTCGGGTGTCACTCCCCGGTGAGCGGTGTCACCCCACGGTGTCGGGTGTCTCCCCACAGTGAGCGGTGTCACCCCACGGTGTCGGGTGTCACCCCACGGTGTCGGGTGTCACCCCACAGTGAGCGGTGTCACCCCACAGTGAGCGGTGTCACCCCACGGTGTCGGGTGTCACCCCACAGTGAGCGGTGTCACTCCACGGTGTCGGGTGTCCCCCCACGGTGAGCGGTGTCACCTCACTAGAAACGAAATGTGAAATAGACCGACGGATGTCGTCGCGCAAAAAAGAAGGAGAAAACGCGAAGAAAACAACTGCGAAATCAACCATCAGGCAAAACTAACTCGGCTGAATCACGAGTGAACTTTGGGAGCAGTTAATGTACGCTTGAATAGTATAAATCACTTCATGCAAATGAACCACCGGGGCGGGGGTGGTGCGTGATATTTAGAGGCGTGCCGGGACATAAAGGTAATTTGTGCCGCCTTTAAAGCGAGTGTGTTTTGCAAATTTAGCTAAGGCAAGTGTATATTCACGCTCAGGGAGTTTTACGTTGTAGTGTGTGTGACGTTTTATGTGCTGGAGGCACATAAAACGGAGGACAGATGGACGAGGCGATGGAGAACTAGGTGACAGCTGGAGAACCAGGTAGATATAAATCTTCCGGATGCCTACATGGTTTTAGTTTTACATTTCTCGTCCGCGAGATAATTTGCAGCTAGAGTGCGGAGGGTGATTTTGAGAGTGACGATAAAGTTGATGTTGCCAGGGTGCCGGCATTAGCCTCCCCTTGTCGAAGAGTATCGCGAGATCATCACCGTGCAGACAAGAAGGCAATTGTCCACACCGCCTATCACGCCGGCCGCCGCGTGCTAGTTGATAGTAGAGGGCGAGCCTACGCAAGCTATGCAGGGCTGTCAGTGGGATTAGTACGGTGCCGGAAATTCGGCGCATCTAAGTCCACTGTACCTCTGGGTAGTCGTTTTACGTTATCAGTTGCAAAGTAATTGGGCTAATCTACGTCCGATGGATCCTCTGGGTAGTCGTTTTACGTTGTTGATTTTTTGTTTGTTTATATTCCAACAGCTAGTCGGTTCATCTATGTTCGACGCCACCGCTAGTCAGCCATTTATTTCTAATGAGAAAACAAATTAACTGATGTACGTCCGATGCCGTTCGTGGATGGCTATTTACATGTCTCCTACGAGTGTACCGCGGGCAAGCATTGCGTGTTGAGTGTTGGTGGTGCGGTGTCTACGGTGATCCTGTTAGTTTTGTGACGTACAGATATTGAAACAATTCAGGGAGTGCTGGGTGCTTGTCGCCCAGAAACGATGGAAGCGACAGGGTGATGCCATCTTTTTGACAGAAGGCCTGAAGTGATTCCCGGCAAGCGTTAAAGCGACTACGGCCTAGCAGCATGAGGCCTATGTTTGATGTGATGTTGCAGGTGTCGCAGGGAGGTGTTGTATATTGGTCATCCCCTGGTAGAGGCTTAGTTTAGCTTAGCACAAGAGACCAGGAAGCTAGTTGAGCAACCAATTGGTCTAGTTTAGTACAACCAATTGATGCTTAGTCTAGTTTAATACGGCCGGTTGAGGCCTAGTCTAGTCTAGTACAACCAGTTGAGGCTTAGTCTAGTTTAGTACAACCAGTTGTGATTTAGTCTAGTTTAGTACGGCCAGTTGTGGCTTAGTCTAGTTTAGTACGGCCAGTTCTGTTGTCAGTTTGTCCCAGTGCTGTCTAGTTAGTCGGCCGTGGGCTAGTCTTAGACGGCCAGTTCTATGTCTCGTGAGGATGACTTCCTTTTGTCGGTAAGATTTATTTGGTGTGTTCCATGTGCCTGCCTTGGTTTGATGTTGTGGGTGTGGTTGGATTTATTTGTGTAGAGCTGTGTGTGTTTTGGTGATGCGGGCGTCTGTGGCGTTGTAGAAGTGATTTGCAATCGTGAACCGAATATTTCATACTGGAGTAAGTATTCAATGTTAAGAATTGCTTTGCGAGCCGATCTACCTTTTGTTGGCTGAGATGTTGGCGTGGCCTGGCATCCATAGGAAGTTAAAGTTGTTGTTTACGCTAGGACCGGAGCCTCCCGATGTTGCCGAATTCCTGCCGCCGCCACAGGTGGCCTGCCGGCCTGACCTCGAGATATGTCAGTGCACATGTAGCTGGCCAACACTGCCACGCCCGCGCTGCCTCAGTGGCATCAGTGATGCTGAGCAGCGTCAGCCAGCAAACGAATCTGCCCGCCGAGCTGCACACCTCAGGCGTCAGCAACACCTATCGACGCTGCATGATACCACAGTTTCCAGAGAAAGGCACCGGCGTGCCAGGGCCATGAGTTGGATTGATATTGCCATCATACAGCGATGCCACTATCTGAAGCACACTCTAATATACGTGAACACCAGGTTATGTTGACATTGTTTGCGTTTTGTGAGGATATGCTGTACTGAGTTGAGATAGGCTGCCTTGGATTGCGTTTGGTTACTTTTGTGTGGGCTGATTCGGTTGGGTTGGGCTGGGTTGGGTTGAATTGGTTTTGGTCGGGTCGGGTCGGGTCGGGTCGGGTTAGGTTCGGTTACATTAGATTAGGTTGGGTTGGGTTGGGCTGGGATGGGTTAGGTAGGGTTGTGTTGGGTTGGGCGGGGCTGGGCTTGGCTGGGCTGGGCTGGGCTGGGCTAGGCTGGGCTGGGGTGTGTTGGGTTGAGTTGAGCTGAGTTTGGTTGGGATGAGTTGAGTTGAGTTGGGATGAGTTGAGTTGAGTTGGGTTTGGTAGGGCTGGACTGCGTTTGGCTGGGCTAGGTTGGGTTGGATTTGGTTAGGTTGGGTAGTCTGGGCAATGCTGGGACATATCGTGCTGTTGTATGTTGTACTGCTTCGTATTCCTCCTGCAAGCAATATTTAATCACCACATACTCATGCATATTCGGTTGCAATACCTTGCATCCGGAAACTCGACCAAATACGCTATATATTATGTATTTGGACCAAATACGCTAGAAATTGTGTATTTGGACCAAATACGCTAGAAGTTGATAAACTAGACCAAATACCTGTTTCATAGGCATCGTGTTTGTGCACTTCTGCTACACAGCTTCATCCTACAAGCCGTCTAGCGCGTAGTTGCTTCCACCGATGGTAGGTGGCGCTGATTCTGATACTATTTCATAATAGATGGCGCTAGTATTGATCAAACGTTCGCGTCTCCTCTACCTCAGCACCGGCCGCGGCTTGAATCTATCCTTTGAAGAAGTCAGTATTGTAGGTTGACGGTCAGGTGCTGATGTCTCATAATTTGATTGAAATGTTGGTACAAGCCAGGCAGTGGATCAAGGGGGAGAGAGAGCAAGCTGCTGTGCCCTCTTCCTTGGGCGTTCTCGGAGCATTCCCGTTGATGGGAACAAGAGGAAAATGCTACGCAAGGTTTTTAATAAGAAGAGCCCTGCGTGTGTTATCTTTTTCAAATAAGATTAGTAATTTTGTGCCTCTTCATTTCGAGGCCACGTTTGGATGGGCGGGAACGGCACCCATCCTGGGTTGACGTCAGCATCTACAACTTTGGCGACTCCCTTGACACCACACTGGGCTCGCCCATGCGTTGGTTAGATCAATCAACCACTTACCTCCTTCAAACTTGTCTTGAAGCACAGGCATTATTTGCCCTTTCTTTGGAGGGAACACAACTTTGCTTGTAATTTTGTTTGCAAAGAGGAGATTTCCTACAAGCTACACCACCGCCATATACAGATATGTGGTTATCAGCTATTCGTTGTAGTCAAAATGAGAAAAGCACATAGCTTATGTCGGGGCTGGTCGAAGTCTAAAGGCCACCGCAACTGATGCCAAACCGGCTCATCATCCCACCAGCACCTCGCTAATTGGCGCACACACGAACACACGCACACGCACACACCGCGGGTGGTGGGTACTTGGGTGGCAGGCAGCGGGCGCCGCCGCTGCTGCAGCAGAGGTGTGTTGTCGCCCGTCCGTGCCGCACGCAGCCGCCGCGTCCTCCCCGCCGCCGCCGCCCAGGCTGTTGTGCAGTCGATGGACGGCGGCGGCGGCATCATTTCAGCCGGCTGGCGGCTCCCGTGCGCGCCATATATTGCTGTCGTCGGTGAGCCGTCGCCGGGCCCGTCGGCGCCGACGGTAGCCGACGTGACGGACCGGGCTCTCCCGGCGCAGCCCGTCGCCAACATTCGCCGAGTGCACATGTGGGAGACGGGGGTCGTTCGAAGCGCCGACGGCTATCTTCACATGCCTGAGTACGCATCTGGGAAGCGTGGTCCCTTAGATCTGCCGACAAATGCAGATCGGTTTTTCCAAAGAGTGGCACATCAATAGGCGCGAAACTTAGTGCTTAAAGACGTCACTCAGACTCTAAGTGCTGTGACAAGCAATGACATAATGATTAGTTAGGTCTGCCCTCCACTCAGTGTGGATAAACATAGCGCAACGTAAATATTGGAGATGAATGTGCATAACTTGTATGTGTGAAACGTAACCCATCTCCATGCACACCGCGTCATATTTACCCTGCGGCATTTTCCAGCCGTTCACCGACGCCCTACACCAATTTTCCTTACAATTCAAAACCTATACACTAATGTTACCTGTTTCCGAAAATGAAGTGTCCACGTACATTTTCAATGTTCATACCATGCCATGGTGTGGTGTATATTTGCAGCAGATGAGCGGTCAGAAACTCAACGAGGGGAAATCGGAACATAACACACTTCGACCAGAATTGGAAATTTACCGGCCATGACTTAATGTAAATAAATCCATCATTTCCATATATATGCCAATACCTTTCAGTTTATCAATGATTTCATCGCCGAATTCATCCAGATATTGCTAAAAGCTACCAAATGGCAAACGATACTACTGAATCTGAAAACCCGACCATGCCCGAAATTGCTCGCCGATCCCTGATCGCATTGCCAGCCAGTTGGAACAAATGACGTTGACGGCGCGCGTTATTGTACCTTAGAGTGGTGGTGGGAATATAGTAGACTCGACCAACAGCAGCCAAAACCCAACACACCCGGTTCGACGAATGCCCGCTAGGACATACATCAAATCACATGGCGTAAGTTTACTACCAGAACAAACTGTACGTAACTGTACGCAACTGTGACGTCCGCACGAAGCTATAAATAAACAATAGCAACTAAGTTCCGTTGCTATGACGACAACATTGGCGGAGTAACCTTTCCAGATCTGCCGACATCGAGACGGGAAGCATTATCCCCACCGTGCACAACACGTGCAGCGCAAAACATTTTCAATGTTTAGTGGAGGTCATAAATATTTAAAGGACTTACGATGCGTCTTATCAATAGTCCAAATGACCACGTCAGAAGCTAACCATGATGCATGACAACAAGATGTAATACATGGTGACATGGAGAGGTGCAAGAGCAATTTCCACCCCAGCCAAAACCTCCCTCCACACACCCAAATTCGTCATTTGTCATCTAGGTCCGCCACCTTGTAACGCAATATTGCCGACATTGCCGCATCGGCGTCGGCACGCCCTCGGCGCTGCAGAGCGAGTACAGATCGTGCGGAGATGTCGTTACGACAGGGTCCACTCTACCATCAAGCACCCACTCGAGAGCAGAAGTCCTCCAGAACGCCCGCACCGCTCACAGCGCGCAGGCTCGTTTGTCGTCCAAATATAGCGGCACGGGGGAGCCGAAGCACGCCTTTCAGCTCGGCACAATGCCGCAAAAACGCACGTCGAGCCTGGGCGCTGCCGCCGTTTTTTTTTCGACGTCATCGCGGATGCCGCCGCAGCTCGTCGACAGAGGTTTATCTCCATGTCGCGAGCGGTCCGGCGCGCGGGAACCGGTACACAGGTGCGGGAGCTACACTTGTCACGATATGACTCGCTCGGACCGCCTGCTGTCGGGGGCCGCCGGTGGGAGCTCAGCCGCGCGGCCGCTCCTCTCGCGATGTCCATGGCACCCCGGGCGCCGTAAACCAAGCATGCTCCCCACAGTGGTCGGTGTTGATACAGTCGAACTCCAGTTTATCCTCAGTCGTCGTTTTAGCACCGCAGTTTTTGCTGCAAAATACATTAAATCGGAGTGTTTGTTTGAGTGCTGCATGCGATCAAGGTCTTTCCTCCGACTGCAAGGCTTGTTCTGTGAACCTTGAACCAGATAGCATAACACCAGATCGGCGACAAAAGTTTAATAATGGAGGGCTTAGCGTTCTGGCCCGCTCCGGTGGCGGGCCGCTCCGCCACCACGTCCCCGACCACACGGCCACCCCGCCACCACGTCCCCGACCACACGGCTACCCCGCCACCACGTCCCCGACCACACGGCCACCCCGCCACCACGTCCCCGACCACACGGCTACCCGCCACCACGTCCCCGACCACACGGCCACCCCGCCACCACGTCCCCGACCACACGGCTACCCGCCACCACGTCCCCGACCACACGGCCACCCGCCACCACGTCCCCGACCACACGGCCGCCCCGCCACCACGTCCCCGACCACACGGCCACCCCGCCACCACGTCCCCGACCACACGGCTACCCGTCACCACGTCCCCGACCACACGGCTACCCGCCACCACGTCCCCGACCACACGGCCGCCCCGCCACCACGTCCCCGACCACACGGCCGCCCCGCCACCGCGTCCCCGACCACACGGCCACCCCGCCACCACGTCCCCGACCACACGGCCGGCCCGCCATCGCGTCCCCGACTACACGGCCGGCCCGCCACCGCGTCCCCGACCACACGGCCGCCCCGCCACCACGTCCCCGACCACACGGCCGCCCCGCCACCGCGTCCCCGACCACACGGCCGCCCCGCCACCGCGTCCCCGACCACACGGCCACCCCGCCACCGCGTCCCCGACCACACGGCCGCCCCGCCACCGCGTCCCCGACCACACGGCCGCCCCGCCACCGCGTCCCCGACCACACGGCCACCCCGCCACCGCGTCCCCGACCACACGGCCGCCCCGCCACCGCGTCCCCGACCACACGGCTACCCGTCACCACGTCCCCGACCACACGGCTACCCGTCACCACGTCCCCGACCACACCTGTCCAGCTGCCAGCTGACCCTCTGGACACTCAGCGGATGCTGCGGTGCCGATCCTCACAGCGTATGCAACAATCCGGGCCGAACTGGCCAGGGACAGAGGACCCCAAAGGTCAGGTCACCACTCCACCAGCTGCGCCACGTGGCGGCTCCGCTGGCTCAGGGCGCAGTTGGTCCGAACTCACCACCCACTGTGGCCGGGCCCGGCGCCAGACGTGCGCCACTGCATCCCGCGGCACCAAGTGCGCAGTCACGTGCGGATGAAGCCATGCCGACGGAACTGACGAAAGCTGACCTCAGATGCCTTCAGCACACACAGCGCGCAAAGAGGCGCCTGCAGCTGATGCGATGGAAGTGGATTTAGAGGATTTCCGACCCTACCAATTCAACTGAACACCGAAAGTTTGACGCTAACTTCACTGAAGTTGGTAGTGCGGTCACAAAGTTGCCGGGGAAATTTCTCCCAGCCACAGTGGCCCCCGTAACCACCGAACTCGGAGGCGATCGGGGATGATTGATGAAGTTATTGATCAGAAGAGAGGCCAAGGAAACATTGTACAATTTTGGAGGTGTTCAGCTCACACATAATGAGCAGGAATTATGTTAGCAACGAAGAACAGGCCGAAAGCTAACCCATTTCAAATATTATCTCGGAGAGCTCTGAGACTCTCCCTACTAACATAAAACCTCGGAAACTTGTAAAAGGAAAGGACACACCACATACAGACATTTATTGGACATTGGAAACCACCGGGAAAAGCTTCCCGTAAATGCTTACATGTATTCATTTGGTTAGGCATATTCAAGTGTATGTAATGGAATGAGCGGTGCCGCCTAGAAGGACTAGTAGTGGCAAGACATAATAATTTAGAGTTGGGGAAGTAAATTGTATACCTGAGTTTTCTCATCGTTCTGAAATATTAGTAATTAACTACGAGTGTTGTGCACATGCATTTACAACGGCTCAGCGGAGGCTACGGCCGTGGTGCAGGATCAATTTCTGAAGAAGCCCAAAGCCTTCTTTGCCCAACCCTCCCGTGCAAAGGAATATCGTATTTAACTCAGGCCGTGCAATAATTATTGGTTGCCATCGAATGCCATAAAGTCATCCGAAGTTTGCCTGTGTCAATAATCCCACATTGCCATCAAAGGCACAATGACCTACGTCAGCATGCTGCAACCAATCACAATTCGGCTTCCAGCAGCCTATGTGAAGTCATCATGTCGCATGGTGTGATGTGTGTGGCCGAGTCGCCAAATGGCCCGACCCACCCTCAGGCGGTGGCGTTGTAGTATCTCCGGGTTCGGATTCATGCATCTGGAGAATATTGTCGACAGACACACAACACTTCGGGGATTCTGACCAGCATTACTTTGGTTCAAACACTCCTGATAGGAAATCCTCTTGGACTTTCTACTTGGTGAAGCGAAAACTCGATCGTGTGTGCCCAAAATCGTGCACGATGCTGAACAATGATAATGCGCAATCCCGCGATGATAATGCCTCCAGGTGTTCCCTTTCATGACGCCATATTTTCATGACCTGACATAATCATGGCGTTACGCAAAAGCGCGGAATTACCACAATTGGCCGAACAAGATTTCGAGGAATCTGCTAAGCATTGTACGGTGAACCTCATTCGGTTAAGCCATACACTAATCACTTATTGTCGTATTCCTGTATGCAATGAAGTTTCGGTGAGATGATTATTGGTTACCATAGCGTATTTGGTGGGAGGGTGACAGGGTTCGTCGACCGTTAAATTCCCTCAAACAGAACCACTGACTCAGCACAAGGGTAATTATTGTGTGATGAACAGCGTGACAGAATAATCTTATCTTTGTCGCATCATACCTCACAGGTATTTGTGCGGCTTCACCACAGACCTAGCTCTGTCCTGCCTCATCTGTCATAACCGGCAAAGTTCACCCAGAGATAATTCGTGGTACACCACCAGCCTGAAATTGATTAGACACAGCGTGCTTTCGTGGAACTTCTCGATGTTGGGCAGCATTTTCAATGTGATGAGACTGGTGAAAAATCGGAGATGGCCCGGAGTGCAACGGTTTCCGTGCCGTGCCATTTGGCCAAATTTGACCAGAGCGAATCGGAAATGCCTCCGGAATACACTTGAATGACGTTCAACGACGACCTGATCATTGCCGATGGTAGTGACGACCAGGAAGCATTTGCATCGACCTGTGATGCAAGCAATCTCAAAACACTTCTTGACCTGGAGAAGTCGTGCGTGTCAAGGTTCGGCACGAAAGCGGGAAACACACACGACGGCGAAGTTGAGTGACCTGCGGTGGCCCACTGGCGCCACTTTCCCAAAACAGAACCTGGCCGGAAAGTGCAGCAGGTGGGGCGTCTGATCATCAGCGGTCACACATCGCCTCTGACTACCCTGTGTGGACGGGATCTCGCTAGTCACCCCTCCCCTCTGACTACCCTGTGTGGGTGGGATCTCGCTGGTCAGCCCTTGCCCCTGACTACCCTGTGTGGGTGGGATCTCGCTTGGTCAGCCCTCTGCTCTGAATTCCCTGTGTGGATGGGATCTCGGTGGTCAGCCCTCGCCCCTGACTATCCTGTGTGGGTGGGATCTCGCTGGTCGGCCCTCGCTCCTGACTACCCTGTGTAGGCGAGATCTCGCTGGTCAGCCCTCGCTCCTGACTACCCTGTGTGGGTGAGACCTCGTTGTGGAACAGACTCCTAGTTTACTCCTTGAGGCGTCGGCCTCAGCCGCCTTCGCTTCTCTCCACCAGGATCGGATGCATCAGCGACAACAACACGTGAAGCATTGACATTGCATTCGACATTACCCGCTGCAGGATGCCGTAAGCCTGGAGAAGAAAAAGCAGAACGGCAGACCATCCGGCCGCTAGCTGCTGCTCAGGAAGGCCAGGCTGCCGCACGGCATCTCCGATACTCACCTGCAAGCAAGGCATACCGGGTTAGGGCGCTCGGCACATTGTCTGAAGCACTTGCGGCTGGGGGTGGGGCGCGGGCTTGAGGGTGTAACGACGGTAACGGACCTGGGACAGTCAACGGAATCCTGTACCACGCTTAACTGGCATGACAATGTGTGTGCTCTTGTGGAACCACCCGAACATGTGTCCCGCAACCGTCCACACAAAAACGATCACCAAGGGACACACTATTCCAGCTTTTTAACCCGCGCCGTCTTTCCGGTCAGATCCTCACTCCCCGTCTCGGAATGGGAGGGGGGGGGGAGGGTGGTTAGTAACCCTCTCTAAAATCTAAACTAAGCATCGCACGAAAACGAAAGAGGTATCATCGGAAAGCGCTCGACGAGTAGGGTCCGGGTCCACTCACATGAACAATTTCCCCCCCAAAGTGGCGTCACCAGGGGGCTAGATTTTCACGACTTTTCACGACTTCCATTATGTTTTTGGCTCTGGAGAGTTCATTTTGTGGGATATATGAAAAAACATAATTTATTGGGAATGAGAAAAGGACAGCGAAAACGACCAGACTATAATTTGTTTTGTCCCACCAAAATAATTTGTTTTCTTTTTAAAATTTCACAATGTTGAGTGTTCAAGTTTTCTTTAACTTTCCTTTTCCAATGGGTAGAGCAGACCGAGAAACATTGTTGGAAGTCAACTTGCCCCAATAAAAAGGCTTACTTTAGCCAGAATCATCTATTTGAACTGCAATTTGGCAAATACGCAAAAGTTATATGCAGTCAAAAAAGAAAGGAATAATATCACTCGTGCGTTTTGTTGCATACCTAAAGATAAGCAAACGCTGAAAGTTTCATTACAATATCTGTATTCGTTAAAACGTGATGACTGGTTAAACTTTTTTGGAGGTGATCTCACTTGACCATGACCAACTCGTTGACCCTAGATGACCTGACTTCAAATTTTGAAACAGCATGCTAAATTGATGTTAGAAAAGGTATGCCAAATTTGGGCGCGCTGCCCCGCGCTGTTCGTCCACTATCCGCGAAAAACCTGAGGGGGGCGGTTAAAGAACCCCCGAGACGGTACGGGTTAACATACGTCCATGCGACAGCTTTTGTGTGCTTTTAAATATATCCACGGGGAGTCCTACTCTGCTATAAAATATGACATTTGCCGTTTCATTCATAAGGCTGTACTATGTTGTTCCAGGTGGAAGACTATTTTGGGGGGATACCACAATGTCAATTTGGTCTGATGTTCTGGCTTTGATCATGCTGCATGACACACATTGAGATGTCAGTCATTGGGGCGAGAATGATTAACGACTGTTTGAAATGCCCTAAAGCCCAAATAACAAATAGGTGATGTGGGAAAGTTGTTGAAGAGAATGAATAGCTTTTCTTTTGTGTTAATCCAGTGTGGTTGACCTTTTTTTCTGGCAATCACTAGGGCCAACACGAGAAAACAAGGCAAACACGTTGAGTCATCATAATACAAGAACCGGCATATCAGTGCATATCATTGCACTCGTTACTGGTTTTTAGCATAACATACTTGTTCCGAGCATTTCTTTCCTATACCACAAGCACGGCATAGTTGCTTAAATGCGCTTCAGCTTTATCTTGCACAAGGTCGAAAACGTAGCGTTGTAAAACGTGTTTGAGCTGCGGCACAACTCTGAGCATGACGTGTAGTTCAACGTCACGACACCGCTGTTTTGTGCTGCGGCACTAACTCTGAACACGACGTGTAGTGGTGACGTCACGGCACCGACTGTCTTGTGCTGCGTCACCAACTCTGAACGTGGCGTGTAATGGTGACGTGATGCGTTCAATTACCTTCCGCGGATTGGACAGTCAGCGGGTACACTCGGCTGGAGATGATTGGATATCATTGGGGACTAATACAAATACATTGTCTTATTACGCGAGGCAGGATTCGGCTGATGAAAGTAACACAAGGATTTGTGGAGGCCTCTCACTGTCCCCACCGTGAAAACAAAAACACTTCAGAAAAACACTTTTTGCTTCGCTAGGAAATATACCTTCCGTTTTCCCTACAAGACGTGAAAAACTGGATGGCTGAGGTGAGGGGGCGTCTTGTTTCGCTCACATTGCCCTCCATCGCTATGCTTGTTGGCGTTTATAAGTTCCATATTTGTATCGGTGGACGCACATGCATTTCGTACAAACCAGTTGGTATTGAGCCTGCACATGACTGGCTGAATGTCACAGGTTGTCCATATACTAACACACTTAGTCTCTATCAATGCGCACCGGCATGATGCTTTAACCGGAAATGAAACCGCCATCTATCAGTGCGACCAGAGGAACAACTTTCCTCCACCGATATCACAATCAACATAATGTATACTTAAATAAACAGAACAGGATGCCGTTTTCTACACTCTAGAGTACGGAGCGTGATGAGCTGGGCAGCTATATTGTAGGCAGGCCGCTGCATTCGCAGCTCGATAAACCACTTATCTGAGTATATCACCATCATCAAAGTAGTTTCACCGTACCCTTTTAAAGCACACGGCTGTAAGACACTCTTCGCTTCGCGGGGCAACCCGTCTTGCGCCTGATAATGTCGTTATTTTAGCATTGTTTCAGCACGAGGTCTGTCTCCTCACGTTCTTCTCCGATAGCCTTTGAATATCTAACACCTGCAACACCACGTTTCCTACGCATGGACTTTATGTATGGTGCACTTAAGCGTTGAGTTGCCAACATGCTGTTGCCTGCACGATAGCACGAATCCCTGATTGTATTGAGCATATTCATGGGAACGGAAGGGCACCGGGGCACGGTGACCCTCGCCCGGCTTCAATCCGGGAAGTTAGCATCGACCTTAGGACATTGACTGATAAGAATCGACCGAAAACTGCCGGTCACTTTCCTTTCCACTAAGCCAGCAAATTTAGCATTGTCATTGAGAAAAATGTGAGAATCGTGTATATTCTCTGATAATACTAGATGTTCTCATTTTCCATATTCAATTCAGACCACACAAAACGAGAACTCTGTTCGCGATATCCTGAGAACACCATTAGCGGAAGAGAATGTCAGTGCGTTGTGACTTAGAAATGTATTCACGTGAAACTACTTACAAGACCCAGGAAGGAGAATATTTTTTGTCTCAAGTGAAACCAGTCACACTGAGAATAGTAATTGGTCTTAATTTAAACAGCTATGCTCAATTGAGACCAGCACCAAGTGTCGCTCTGACTCTTCGTGGGTCGCAAATGTAATTGCGTGAAACCATTACTTCGAAGTCTCAACAAGCAGATATTTGTTCTCGCTGAAGCGAGCTGAACTTAAAATAGCTATTGCCTTCCACATTCGAAGCTGTTACTCAAGAGAGACTAATTTCATGTTTCATATGAACAATACACGCTTCAACTGAGAGCGGTTACTGGTATAGAGGTCCCTCGCTGTTCTTAAATGAAGCTTCTTTTAGGCTTAAATACATGCCTTATTTTGGTATCGCCGCTAAAACAGGACAGATGAACCGTTGTGCTTTTCCAGTGTCACATGACATACTTTAATGCACAGCTTTAGAGTGCCGTACACTTATCGCCGGCGTCATCTGCCACACATGCCGCTCATCGCTGTCTCAGGGGATGATGTTCTGGCGGTGGTCAGCGAAGTCATTGAAGAGGAGCTGTGTCACTCGCAGACAACAATCCTGGACTTGGACATATGCCTGGGCATACTGTTGACCTGCCCAGACATAACCCGCGCACGTCCGGGGGGGCAGATATCTGCCACCTGCGGTTTTTCCTAATTTGCCGCCATACTAATTAAGTTAGCAAGGCCAAATCTCGCATGGCTACTCATTAGGCTTTTTCGCATATCCTCATACATATTGAACCCTGGGTCATCTTAGGTCAGGTCACCAAGTCAGGCGAAGTGACCCAACTACACTCGGAGTTCCAGGTGGCATAACTTCCACAATAATTTGGCGATTGATTTAAAACTTACAACACGTCATGATCTCATCAGGGACCATAATATGCATATCGGTATGTTCGTAGCATTCACCATAGGTTAGGTCGCGGCCATGGCTTCCCCATTATAGGGCTATGGTAAAATATACAAATGTTTCCTGGTTACATATTTGCTCTCGGGATGATCTCACAACGGTTGTGGCATGTAGTTGGAAGCTATGCCCAATGCTACCGCTGATATGTTTGCTCAGTGACCGCACCAAGGTCATCTGAAGTCACCTGAGATCACTACATATTTCTGCGCATTATATCGCATTGCATTGAGCTGGAAGACTGAAATTACCGTCATTGTGCTTGTATCGCCAAGACGTGTCGATGTATACATTACGTGCCCTCACTAGGCTACTTCATGACCTTGACCTGAGGTCATAGCTTTGGTTGACCTGACCTTAAATCACACCGCCTATTGTCGATAGGACATTTCAAGTACTGTCGAATAGCCTTCGCCGTTTGTTTCTATCTGTTACAGGTCCTGACATATGTGTCAATAGCTGAGAGTCACACCCGATCTGGTCGAATTTGACCTATGATGGCCCAGTGACCTGAATATTGACCTGAGCGAAAAAAATGACAGAAACACTTTCGATAGGGCCTGTCACCAGCTATCCGTTTTCCGTTCGTCGCTAGCTAGCATAGTTCTAGACATCTTAGGGGACAGACATCTGCCCCCGGACATGCGAAGTCGGCGCGGACCGCCGGACGTGCGGGTGATAAAGGA
Source organism: Imbricaverruca yamaguchii (assembly GCA_034440575.1). NCBI lineage: Eukaryota > Metazoa > Arthropoda > Thecostraca > Neoverrucidae > Imbricaverruca > Imbricaverruca yamaguchii. The sequence goes on along the minus strand of JAOTOL010001639.1, from coordinate 3,060,712 downwards.
TACATAGGGAGCTCCAAGTACTTATGCGAAAAGCAAGCTCAGGTAGAACGCAACTTCTTTGCCCGTTGTTTTCCACGCCGCGCTCTGGGCCTCCTTTATTCATCAACAGATATGTTGAAACAGCCGATGGGGTACGAAGGAGAAACCTGCCACAGGTATGGTTTCTGCCACCGCGAAACCGTCTTCACCCGTGATGTGATTGTCGGAGAGTGTCAATCGGCAGTTGGTGATAGTGAAGTGAGAATGCAGGAGAGATCTGAGACAATGGGAATGCCAGCTAAGGTGCTGGTCGAGGAAGACAACTAACACTTTAACGGTGGGACGTAGTTTCACAGTGATTACAGTTCGAAGTGTGCAGGTGATTATGGATACAATTGTGAGTTGAATCGCATGATGTCATAGTCCTTTAAAAATATATACAGCTGATAACTATGATTTATTGCATTATAGATCTCGTGAACCACAGGGCGGCAATTTCGAAAGCTCAAAATGTCACGCCGTATGCGGGTGCAATTAACTCGTGCAGCGAGAGTTAAAGTGAAGTGAAATTCCAACCGATTGGAAAAGGGCAAATGTAGTTCCTATTTTCAAGAAAGGAGAAAGAGGGAAAGTTGAAAACTATAGGCCAATAAGTCTCACATCCCTAGTATGCAAGGTACTCGAATCAATTATCAAGGATAGAATAGTTAGTTATCTGGAAGGTAGCAGATTGATTCAAAATACTCAACATGGGTTTAGAAAAGGACGATCGTGTCTCACAAACCTCTTGGACTTTTTGAACTTCGCCACAGAACAATTTGATCAGGGAAATCAGGTTGATGTAGCATATCTTGACTTTAGTAAGGCCTTTGATAAGGTACCCCATAAACGGCTAATGGTACAGCTTCAGTCCCATGGTATTGCAGGTAGCATCTTAAAATGGATAGAGTTGTGGCTTTCAGATAAACAGCAAAGAGTGATGCTAAATGGTACAAAGTCATCATGGCAAAATGTTCTTAGTGGAGTCCCCCAGGGGTCAGTACTAGGGCCATTACTGTTCATTATATTTGTAAATAACATTGAAAGTGGCCTAAGCAGTAAAGTTTTGAAATTTGCTGATGATTTGAAGGTCTTTAGAGCAATAACAGGTCAGGATGAGCATATCTCACTGAAAAAGACTTAGACGAACTTGTGAAGTGGTCCGAAGAATGGCAAATGAAATTTAACTTTGATAAGTGCAAAACCATGCATGTAGGTAAGCAGCATATGAAGGCTCCATACTTGATGGGTGGCCAAGTGCTATCAGTGACTCAACAGGAGAAGGATTTAGGTGTTATTCTAAACACAAAACTAGGAGCATCAGAACAGACCAAGGAAGTCAGGAAGAAGGCACTGAGAATGCTCGGGGCAATAAATAGGAATGTATCATACAGAAGTGAGGAAGTGATCAGGAAGCTTCACTGTGCATACGTCAGGCCACATTTGGAATATTGCATCCAAGCTTGGTCTCCTAGCTATGAAAAAGATTGTTGGCTTTTGGGGAGAGTACAAAAGAGGGCTACAAAAATGGTTAATGGCATAAGCAACCTGGCATATGAGGAAAGATTGAAGAAATTGAATATGTTTTCACTTAGATATAGAAGGCTGAGAGGAGATCTCATCGAGGTCTTTAAATTTGTAAATGGTCTGGAGAGGGGATACCTTGGGGAAATGTTTGAATTTAACAGAAATGATGCAATTAGAGGTCATAAATTCAAAATTAAAGTTAACCACAGCAGAACAAGGTTAAGGCAAACTTTCTTCACCAACAGGGTAGTGGAACACTGGAACCAGCTGCCAGAAAACATCGTCAGTAGCAGCACATTGAACATCTTTAAAAACAGCATAGACAATCATTATAAGAATATAGGGCTTGCTTTTCAGTATTACAGGGAGGGCTGATTAACAGTTTTGGTGTGCAACTGGTTCAGTGTACAGAGTGCAACCAAGAAGGGCCCTTGTGGCTCATAGTTGCACTAATCTTTTATGTCTTTATGTCTTTTATGAAGCCTTGCGATTTTGTGCAATCATGTTTTATTTCGCTTAAATGCGTTAAATATCTATTTCATTGGGGCATACAAGTGTTCGGCAAAACACAGGTGATTTTCCGTGTATCCCCCGAACCGAACAGCGGTGTTCGGAATATAGCGCGTGTATCTGCACCTGGTAAAACAAATGTGTGCTGAATTCAGAACACGAACTTAGGCATTTTAAGCCCACAAGTTTGCACTTGGCAAGGCTTGATCCAATTATTATAATTGTGGAAGGGGCGCAGGATAAAAATATAACGTTGCCCTTCGAGTAAACTTCAGTTTGCCCTGCCGCACTTAGCTTTTTTTTCCACCGAAGGCACCCCTCCGACGATATGTACCCCTTTTTCCAAAAATAATAACTGCATCCGCCCTTGCCAAGTGCAACGTTGCGGGCATAAAATGCTGGGTCCGTGTTCGGAATTCAACACACACTTCACTTGTTTTAACAGATACACGTGCTGCATTCCGAACACCGCTGTTCGATTTGGGGAACACACGGCAAATCGCCTGTGTTGTTTGCCGATACAACTACCATACCCAATGAAGGTTTAATAGGTTTCAACCCAATAGGACATGAAAATGTCACGCCTTTGGACATTTTCAGATATATATATATATATATATATATACGAAATAGTGCAATATTTCACTAATAACTTGTGCAACAGCATCTCCCGTGAAGCTTTGTGACATTGTGCTATCATGTTTTAGTGAGTTCAAATATATTGAACACCGTCTTTATCCGTATTCGGCAAACAACACTGGCGATTTTACGTATGTTTCCCGAACCGAACAGCGGTGTTCGGAATACCGAACGTGCATCTGCACCTGCTAAAACAAGTGATGTGTGTGCTTAATTCCGAACACGAACTGAAGCATTTTAAACCCGCAAGGTTGCGTCTGGCAAGGGAAGATCCAGTAATAAGCATTGGAAAGGGGCATAGAATAAAAATGTACCCGTTTGGGTTAGAAAGGTGCCCTATCAGTAAACCTCAGCGCACCCCTCCCCACTTAGCGAATTTGTCCGCCGAAGGCACCCCAGCGAGTAAATGCTTCCCCAATGATAATTACTAGCTCCGCCCTTCCCAAGTGCATCCCTGAGGGATTAAAATGTTTATTAAACCCGTGTTCAGAATTCAACACACACACTCCCACTGGTTTTTACCTGCGAAGGTACACGTATCGTATTCCGAACACCGCTGTTCGGTCCGGGGAACACGCCAAAAATCGCCTACGCTGTTTGCCGAACACGTCTATAACCGAATGCAGACAGTGTTTAATACATTTGAGCCCAGTAAAACATGATTGTACAAAATCCCAATGTTTCACTCTAGCTGTCGTTACACAAGTTATTAGCAGCCGCTAAAGGCGTAACATATTCAGCTTTCTAAATTGCCGCTCTATAGTTTACCGGATCCATGATGCAAGGAACTATAGTAAGCCACTGCAGACAATGTTAAAAGGAATATCATGTCATGCAATTCGACTTACCATTGTTCTCCATGATTATCTGTATGCATCAGACTGCAGTCATGGTGAAGCTCCGGTTGACTGCGGGCAGATTGCACATAATAGCGGCCGGACACCGTTGGAAGAAAATGGACCAGGAGTACAGCATCTATTCTCATGGTTGCCACAACTTGATAAAACCTGAGCTTGCATTATTTATCACGATGTCTCGATATAATTACGCATGAATATTAAGAAACGTACTTGGCCCATCATATACCCGCAAAATATAAGTTCTCACTGCCTAAAAACTGCACTCAATCAAGACATTGAGTCGGATAACTGTCCTTTTGTGAGCAACCTAACAAACATGTTCTCAGACCGTATTTTTCAGTGGACCCTGGAAGGGATCAACTCAAGAACTACCCGGACCTCCCCATTAAATGACGACTTCCTACCTCCTACGTTCACCTTTGCATTAACATGAGTGAGGCAGAACTGTGTTCAACAGATTTGTCTTCCAGTGCGTGCTGCTGAGTTTGCAACTCAAATAGGATAAAGAGATTAGTTTGTATAAGCTAGCTAAGAGGATTCTGATCGGATTCCACAACCCACACAGCAGGCACAAGAGAATAAGTGCTAATTTAATCGCTGAAATCGGTGGCTCCAACTGCGAAGCCCCCAACTCTGCGTGGAGCATCAGTTTGTCACCGTGAAATGCTCCTGTAACCTAAAAGAAGCAAAAAGTATTCCAGGCACGCCGGCTGGACAGTAAAACATCCAGTGAATGAAAGGAATTGACAAAATAAACCTGACATTGCATGTAGCCGACCAAATATTGTCGTTATCATGTGTGATAGGGTAGCACAATACATTGCTCGATGTCTTCTCATCTCTGGAGAAGAAGATTCATAGAGCAGCTGAGTTTGACGTAAAGTTGCATTTAAGACAATCCAATTGCAATACTAGTTTGACTAGCTAATATAGCAGCTTCCTCACCTCGTATGCAGCTTTGCATACTGGAGAAACAATTTTATCAAAAGTTAGACGATACCGTGTCTGTAACAATTATCGATTGTGTTGCTCGGCAACTGACCACCTCTTGGGGAACATGTCACCACCATGTTGGTGAACGACTACAACTTACTCGCGCTTCACCACCAACATAGAAAACCGAAGCACCTTTTCGCCATCTCTCCACGGTGATGATGAACATGACGCTGGAACTTGTCGCTGCACAGTGCTCTTGTTCCCACGCACCGCATCAGCTACACAGGCAGTTTCCAACCCACACGAGTAAGTGCGAAGCCAGAGGTAGGCGTTTCGGCCGTCCCGGACAGCCAACACGGCGCGCGCACGCCGGTGATGCAGGCGCCAGGTGTCGCCCAGCCGGCGAGAGCACCAGCAAGCCGAACCTGACCCCGGAATCTGCGTCGTGCCTGGTTGAGCGCCGCCATCCCGGTCCCCGTGACCCTGAGGGTCGCCATCCCGGTCCCCGTGACCCTGAGGGTCGCCATCCCGGTCCCCGTGGCCCTGAGGGTCGCCATCCCGGTCCCCGTCATCATGGGGATCACCATCCCGGTCCCCGTCGCCCGGAGGATCACGACCCCGGTACCTGTCATCATGGGGATCACCATCCCGGTCCCCGTCGCCCGGAGGATCACCACCCCGGTCCCTGTCACCCGGAGGATCACCATCCCGATCCCCATCACCCTGACTGCCGCAATCTCAGTCCCCGTCACCCTGACTGCCGCAATCTCGGTCCCCGTCACCCCGAGGGCCGGCACGCCAGTCCCCGGCACCCTGACTGCCGTAATCTCAGTCCCCGTCACCCCGAGGGCCGGCACGCCAGTCCCCGGCACCCTGACTGCAAATCTCAGTCCCCGTCACCCCGAGGGCCGGCACGCCAGTCCCCGGCACCCTGACTGCCGCAATCTCGGTCCCCGTCACCCCGAGGGCCGGCACGCCAGTCCCCGGCACCCTGACTGCCGTAATCTCAGTCCCCGTCACCCCGAGGGCCGGCACGCCAGTCCCCGGCACCCTGACTGCCGCAATCTCAGTCCCCGTCACCCCAACCCGGGCCGGCACGCCAGTCCCCGGCACCCTGACTGCCGCAATCTCAGTCCCCGTCACCCCGAGGGCCGGCACGCCAGTCCCCGGCACCCTGACTGCCGTAATCTCAGTCCCCGTCACCCTGACGGCCGGCACGCCAGTCCCCGGCACCCTGACTGCCGTAATCTCAGTCCCCGTCACCCCGAGGGCCGGCACGCCAGTCCCCGGCACCCTGACTGCCGTAATCTCAGTCCCCGTCACCCTGACGGCCGGCACACCGACGGACACGGTGGCGCGGAGAGTCTGCACGAGGACGGGGCACTAACCGTGCCCGCCAGTCACGATCGAACGCAATTACCAAGGACGGACGGGCAAAACATTATTTAGCAGCCGTCAAACATTAATAGCCACGTGGCGGCCGTCTGGGCCGGCTGGCGCCAGTCTCCTCACGCCCATCTGCCGGCCACCACTTCACCGCTCATGAAACGCCAATCCTACGCGCGCCATTTGCATGGCCAGCAGCCGCTCCCTCGGCCGCGCGGCGACAGTCCGCGCCGAGCGAAACGGCTACGCCCGCTCGTCCGGCGGTCATTTCGGCGCCAAGTGTCGCTGATGGAGGGGGGGATTATCGCGCGAGTGGCGCCAGTCTATGCCCAATCTGAGCTGGTAGGTAAGACGCGTCTGGGGAACCGACGTCACGGGCTGGGCTGTGGTGCACCAGACAGTGGCGGGCAGGGACTGGGGATGGCACTCCAACCTCCACGGCAAGGAGTGAGAATATACACCGGGGGGATTGGGGATGTCCACTCCCACGCCATGGCAGGAAGTGGAGATGGATCATCCTCACTTCGTCACACGACCAGGGGAGGGAGTGGGGATGGGGCGCTGGAACGACCACTCATTATTCGTGGCCAATATTCATCCTGGTGAATGTGATACATCCAAGCACAGAAACGCAACACGGCGATATAATGGCATCTTCGAATGGGACGCGATCGGTTTCTCCGTCGTCCGGGCGGCGGTGCGGGCGGGCGGCCAACAGGCTTGGTGTTTGGACTGTGGCGTCTTCGGCCAGCTCCGAACGTTTCAAGGCTGTGGACTGAAGGAGATGGAGAAAACAGTTCAGATGTGTGCAGAAGAATAAACAGGAGAGGGCGTGTGGCGGGGCAGCAGTTGATGCCCCATTGCCGATATGTCGCCGAGTCACAATTTTTGGACCTTTCACAATGAACCTGATTTTAAATTGCAGAAATATGTTGTCATAAACTTGTCTTGCATTATTTCTGCGCATGGATATTATAAAATATTAATTATACGTTTCCTAGACCGTCTCTGGGTGAAGGGCAGGCACAAAGGCTATTTCCCGGTAGCTTCTGCCCATGTAGATAGCTGCATGGTTGATATTGATACTGAATTGTTGACGATGTTGAGACTGTACAAGCCTGTCCCTGCCCCGCTAAGCAAGCAACTCAACAAACTATGACGGCGGAGAAGCTGAGTATTGGTTCCAAGCATCCCTCGCTGGCAGCTCGATAAAAAATAAGCCGTTTGGAAGGGGCATAGTTATCGAATCCCCTCCATGCTCCACAAAGCAGCTATAGTTGTGCTCATCATATGATGGGCACAACTATAACTGTGGTTATCTGTACTTGATAATCTGAAATGATTGAATTCATTCTCAACCTTGTCTTTTTTTTCATTCCACTCCGGGAAAATACGTATTTAGATCATAAATAAAGTGTTTAAGTCTATGTGGAACATCATTATGTGGAAAAGGAATTTCTTTTGTAGAATAATAATTGCATTCATACCGAAATACGTTGCTGCCTGGCAACCGAGTCGTTTGAAAAGATGGGTAGCCTGGCGGTGGTCCCTTGTGTATTTTCACCTCAAAAGAACAAACAAAAACACTAAGGCAAAGGTGGGGAGAAGTATTTTAAACGGGAGTAATTTAATATTAATGAGTGACGAAATGTGTGATAATCGTGAGCAATGGCTATCAGTGCAAAATATTTTCCGACTTGCCCGTCTCAACTTTGTACACAATTACGGCGGACATGAAAGCTTACCCACAAAATGTAGTTAGATAATTATGAATTCAACTTTAATCACTGAAGACAACACAAACAAGAGGAAGATGAATATTTATATATGTATATATATATATATATATATATATATATATATATATATATATATATATATATATATATATATATATATATATATATATATATATATATATATATATATATATATATATATATATATATATATATATACATACATTTGCATACACAATGACACTGGACACAAGTTGTTTCACTAATTTACACATAAAAATCCTCTCATACGTATTGTCCGACTGCATTCCCTTGTAATCTGAGCATTTCGTCGGGATTCTGGGATTGGTCATTTTATCAGCCATCTGATTAAATAACGAACTATGTCGACATGGCACACAAATTGCCATAATTCATTAAAGTTGTGCCATTTGTGAAATTTTTGTGGTCATTTGAGGATGCGCCAAAATTGTACCAAATGTTAGCATATGAGCATATGGTCTGTCAATGAAGAATAACAGAATGGTAAAGGCTGATGGACCATACCTGTAAAGGTAGAATAGCTGTAAGTAGACAAAACCCAATTAGAGGTAAGTAGAGGATTTTGTTCGAGGTAAATATTGAATATTGTCGAAAAGGTGTTTGATTCGCTCATCCTCTTTCACATGTAAGATGTATTTAACTGGTCTCGATGACGAAGCAATGTGTTAAAATGCAAATGATTTAATTGAAAGGATTTGATTCAACACCACAGTTCCGCTTCTAAAGCATTTTAGGGACTGAACAGCAATATGGAGAGGAATAGAAGATAATCCACGTGATCTCTGATATATATCATTATATATACATATATATGTATATATATATATATATATATATATATATATATATATATACATATACGTACAACGAAAAATAGGTAACTAGGTAACTAGGTAGAAGCGAATACAAATCTATTAGGAAACAGAAACGAAATGAACAACAAAATATTGCATCGTGTGTGGTGTGAGAACCATGAACCAAATACATTATCCAGCATTGGTTCATGATCGCTAATCCACATCGAGTTGAGCAGCTTCGTGTCTGCATAGTCCTCAGTGAAGGCCAAAATACGAATGGTGTTGTTCAGAGGTTCACGTTCGGCATGTGTACGTGTGTGTACGGTGACAACACGTCCACTGAAAGAAGCGTCAAGTTTTCCACAGTGAGCGTTGCTGAGGTGCTCGTTAAACCGGGGCCGAACGTTTATCTTAGTTTCTCCAACATGTAGCTTCGATGTGCACTTCTTGACGCACAGAGAACAGCTAATCTGGTTCATTCTTCATTGTCACACATCGCCAGTCACAGCATTCTTCGTTGTCACACATCACACGCCGTCTATTTGTGGGAGTCATTAAGCAAGCATGAACGTGTAAGGTGGCTTATGCTCTTTTCCCGGATCATTTTCGATTTTGCCAGCCGACAGCGTCGAACGGCGTCCGACCAGCCCAGGCACCGCCAGCCGCCTCCAAACATGTTTTGATGAGCCAGCCGAACCACTGGGGTCGGATCTGGCACACCTGAGCCGGCAACAGGCGGGAGTGATCAATCTGGAGCAGCGCAGGTAAATATTGAAAAAATATACGAACCAGGCAAAATCGACCTGTGTTCGGCCTCGCTGCGCTGTTCCAGTTGTCTGCAGCCTGGACTCAGTGCTGATGGGGTTATGACGGGCGACTCGGACGCAAACGACCCGGAGACTATGAGATATCCAGATCACAACCTGCTCCAGAAAAAGAGAACGGACAGAAACAGAATAACACGAAGGCCCCAGGCGGCATCAGGAAAAGCATGGCCCCAGGATTAAAAAAAAAACAAATAATACCGGGATTGCTCACCAATCAACATTTGAACGTTCTACCAGAAACCCAGGGAGAGGTCAGAAAACTAGAAACAGCGGAGCGACGAAAATAAGGAAAAGCGGTGCACAGATCGGAAGAGGACGCCGACAGACAACTCACGTCGACGCACAGACACATCGACAGAGTCACCGGGAAACAGAATCGGGACACACAGTTCCAGAGGAAGAGGTCTAGTCACGAGACAGACGCAGTAGCAGTTGTGGCGTGGAAGTGCCAGACTGAGCGGGACACACAGTTCCAAAGGAAGAGGTCCAGTGACGGAACAGACGCAGTAGCAGTTGCGGCGTGGAAGTGCCGGACTGAGGAGCCAACTGAAAAGCGACGGAAGGCCGGAGGGCGACCGCCATCTTCCATGTGAATGTCGCCTGTCCGCTGTGCTTCCCTCCTCCCAAACCGTGTCGAACCGACCTCATTTATATTACTGCCACTGCCTCCTCAACCTCATTTCGGGCTCACTCGGCTGAAAGGAGCCGCCCAACTCACATGGCGAAACTACTATAGGCTAGATTCGGGGGAGGGGGCAGTGTGTCGCGCAGAAATCCACATGAAATAGGAATGTGTGAAGTGGCCAGTGGAGCCCGGAGTTGGAATGCTTGCGATGGCCGGATATGTACAGGGTAGGAACGCGTAGGATGAACGACTGATGCGTGGATTAGGAATGTTCATAGTCCGTAACGCCATGCGGTATACATACGGGTAAACATTCTAGAGTAAGGATATACATATGCGACGGGTATTGGCAGGTACCGGCAGCCAAACGGCAATGAACGGGCAAAGCGTACCATGGAGAAAACCTGAATGCGATCCGATATAGAGTGCAGCTTGGGACAGAGGTCAGACAAAATGGGTACATATGATCCGTCATGAAGGTCCGTCGGGTCGATATGGCCGTTGCAAGATGGCAATCATTCAATCCACGAGCACACGTGTTGAAAACTGTGCGTGCAACAATCCTTGCTGTCCCCTCCCCATCCAATTCGTCATACTGGCATCGGTACAGAGACAGGCTATCATACTGACAGGATAAAAATAGTTACACTGTAGCCAAGCTACTCGCCGTAGTGCAGACTAGTTTCAAAATCAATACTTTAGGGGAACTGGAGGGATGCGCTCCAGATTAATGTTCAGCAGCGTAGCTTTGCTCATGTGACAAGCATGCATGCACAATTATATGTAAGCCAGAGTTTTGGCCGCTTGACGATCGCGACCCCTCCCCGTGAAGCTCAGCGTAAATCGAGGATGACGTACGAGTACGACCCTTCCAGACGTGTGGCGACGATGGTGCGTACCCCGGGGATCAGATGGCCAGGGGGGAGTATTGACGTCCTCGGCTGAACGGCCGGCCGTGCCTCGGGGCTGAGGGGCTCGCGTAGTGCCTTCTGCTCGGCCAGTTACCCCGCTTACACGAGCAGGTCAGCTGTAAATGAACATTTCCGGTCTGGTCGATTCGCAAAGGTTCCAATCGCGCCGCCAGTTTACAAGAGCAAATCAGCCACCTAATCTGATCGTTGGGATTTGACGGCTGACGCAAGGTGGTGAAAAGTTCCGAATATTTGGGGCATTTTGCATTTCTGACGCACATGCGTCGAGCAACGGCGTACATAAGCATAATGCATCATCAATGATACACGTAGTAAGAGATCGCTCGGCATAGATATGGGGAGTCTGGGAATAGGAAGGATTCACGTAGCCGATGGCATTTGCTGACGACAACATAGCCCTTTCTTCTTCGTGAAACAAACTGTCATTGTTTCCAGGCCAGACTATGTTCTATACTATAGGTTCAAGACTATGTAATGGTGCATTGTTGAGAATACGCAATGGTCAAATGAACAGGGCAAATTCACATAGCAAAACTGAAGGTTTGAGCACGCACTAATAACGTGACGTCTCGGCGCCGATTTCAGCTGTTACATGTTTGATCTTTGTGTTCCATAACTAGGCTTGCAATTACAATTAAAAACAAGATGTTTATTTTTCATAATTTCCCTAAACTTACCCAGGGTACTAACTTAAACAGGGACAGGGAAATGAAGCAGGGAAATGAAAGGCAGATATTGCCACTTATATATCTGTTTCAGTATTCGTCGCCAACTTATATCCGAACTTGAATACTTATCGTAGAGAGGCATATTGTTAGTGAACAATCGGAACAATTCCTTTCAAATGAACTATGCAAATTATCTACGAGCAGCGATGTATGGAAATATTCGTTATTGTCGAATTCCAACTGAACTTAGGATTTGACAGCACCGAAATATCACCAGACGACTCACGGCTGTGTGGCAAGGGCATAGGTTCAAGTAGACAAGGGCATAAGCTCATAGGGATAGTATTCTGCTCAAAGAAGAGGGTGAAAGGTGGATGAGTAACCTCACACTGAGCCTTGTTCTAGTCAGTGACCGTAAAATTAGCATGAAAAGCAACATATGGAGCCGATGCATGGTCTTACCACCCTGCTGCACTGTCATATGTTGCGGTTTTCACCCACAACACGTGCATGGCGCACTGACGCTTCCTCGTTTTTCTAGACTCATCGCCAATGGCCAAGCTTCGTAAAAAGTAAGGGATCTGAGCTAGTTAGTTATTTGGACTTTAGGGTGCGGAGTCGACTGAATTTGTCATGTATCGCCCAGTAGGGGATTTGGGCATAATGTGGACATCAGCAGCAGTTAGCACCTACGCCCGAACTATTTCATTCATATAGATCACCTGCTTTTCCCAGCCGGTGCACCCGGGAACACGTGCACGCTCTCCTTACTGGACAAACCCGGGTTTGAGTCGCCACAAGCTTCAGCGCAGGACAACCGGCGTGCAATACATACACAGCTGAAAAGCTCATGGAGGCTATTGTTTGCCATTTCGAAACAGATTTAGTCAATATGCTTGCATTTGAACAGGAACAATACCAGCTGATATGAACTCGCAAAACGTGACAGGTGTGATGAAATTGGTCACGCACTGCAATAGTAACATACACAAATCATGTTCCTCGTGTAATGGGATCAAGACACGTGCAAAGCCATCGCAGAACCGATATTGAAGACGCTCCATCGAGTGGTCGCAGCACTTGCATGAAAATATTGGCAGTAACTAAGCATTACTTGCCAGTTTGTAATCAACTCGACTACCGACGAAAATAGCATCGACCAAACGCAAGCATGCATAACTCAGGTGACGTGTTGTTGCTGCTGTGAGATCGCGAGGACCCGACTGTGACACTCCCCGCAATGCGTCGAGAACACAAAATAATATATAATGTGTTGTCTGACCTGCATTTCCCCTCGCCCTGGTCTCTCGACATGTGACGGTTCAGGGTCATCCGAGGCCCGCCCGGAGCCGCACCGCAGGTGACATCGCCTCTCCAGACACCTCGGGCTTGATAGCGTTCATTGATCGAGTAGCTGGAGCGTCGACCGGCCAGGTGGCTGCACAGTATAGCGGCGCTGACAGCGCACGGGCCGCCGCCCAGCCGCCACTCACGCGTGTCGCGCTCACCAGGCACAGGCCGCCGCCCAGCCGCCACTCACGCGTGTCGCGCTCACCAGGCACGGACAGCCGCCCAGCCGCCGCCCACGTGTGTCGCGCTCACCAGGCACGGGCCGCCGCCCAGCCGCCACTCACGCGTGTCGCGCTCACCAGGCACGGGCCGCCGCCCAGCCGCCACTCACGGCGTGTCGCGCTCACCAGGCACGAGCCGCCGCCCAGCCGCCACTCACGCGTGTTGCGCTCACCAGGCACGGACCGCCGCCCAGCCGCCACTCACGCGTGTCGCGCTCACCAGGCACGGGCCGCCGCCCAGCCGCCACTCACGCGTGTTGCGCTCACCAGGCACGGGCCACCGCCCGGCCGCCACTCACGCGTGTCGCGCTCACCACGCACGGGCCGCCGCCCAGCCGCCGCCCACATGTGCCGCGCTCACCAGACACGGGCCACCGCCCAGCCGCCAATCACGCGTGTCGTGCTCACCAGGCACGGGCCGCCGCCCAGCCGCCACTCACGCGTGTCGCGCTCACCAGGCACGGGCTGCCGCCCGGCCGCCACTCACGCGTGTCGCGCTCACCAGGCACGGGCCGCCGCCCAGCCGTCACTCACGCGTGTCGCGCTCACCAGGCACGGGCCGCCGCCCGGCCCCCACTCACGCGTGTCGCGCTCACCAGGCACGGGCCGCCGCCCGGCCCCCACTCACGCGTGTCGCGCTCACCAGGCACGGGCCGCCGCCCAGCCGCCACTCACGCGTGTCGCGCTCACCAGGCACGGGCCGCCGCCCAGCCGCCACTCACGCGTGTCGCGCTCACCAGGCACGGGCTGCCGCCCGGCCGCCACTCACGCGTGTCGCGCTCACCAGGCACGGGCCGCCGCCCAGCCGTCACTCACGCGTGTCGCGCTCACCAGGCACGGGCCGCCGCCCGGCCCCCACTCACGCGTGTCGCGCTCACCAGGCACGGGCCGCCGCCCGGCCCCCACTCACGCGTGTCGCGCTCACCAGGCACGGGCCGCCGCCCAGCCGCCACTCACGCGTGTCGCGCTCACCAGGCACGGGCCGACGCCCAGCCGCCACTCACGCATGTCGCGCTCACCAGGCACGTCCGCACGTGCCGGCGACACACGGAAGTCGTACACTTCGGGAGGTGGTCAGACACAAGCACCGACCAACTGTGGTAGTGGCGGCGTACGTGCGTTCCTAGTGCTGCTGTCCCCGCACTGTGTGCACGTGTTCACAGCTCCCGGCGTTTCGAGAATCTTACCCATTCTCATATGGGCGTGCTCTGTAGCCGTGGTTGCGATGCACCGTAAAGCCGCAAATAAAAAATTATTATCTGCGGGCGTTTTATCAAAAGAATCTGCATGAAGAGTGGCTTGTGCCAACCCACATTTCCGGACATCACCAAGCCCTCAGCTTGATTCAAGCAACATGTGGCTACTACACTTTGATGACCTACGTCAACCACTGAATTTCGGAGGACTGTTGTCCGGTACTACTGGGGCGCTGAAGGTCACCAAAAGGAGAAACGTCCGAAAACAAATATAAAGAATATATGCGAACATTGACCCGATAATTGCATGAAAACAAAGTTATGAAGTTGCTTTTATGGCAGGGAGCAAGGACAAATTTTCCGAAAACACCAATAGAAAAGCGTGAAAATGCAGAAGGTGAAATGCAAATCGAAATCACTCTTCCGCTCACGTGGTTCCACGTTCCACGTTTGACTGCAATTTAAATGGTCTACATTTGACCAAAAAAGTTTCATGTATATTTAAAAACCGCACTAAGACGAAGCCATCACCTGATTTGGAGCCACCCTATCGCCTTTTATTTTGAGGAATTGGAACTCGAACTTTTAAACACAATAGGTAGTTAACAATTGTGGGAAGGTGTGCCAGACCCCGACGCGTTATTGTGAAGGGTTCCGGAACTATTTAAGACAAATTTGAATGTGCCAAATATCCCCCGCACTGTCAAGGTTAAAATGATAGTAGAAGCAGTGTCCGTGCTCTCCTGTTCTCATGACCCCCACATTGAGGATGATTCACGTCTGAGATGTCCGCCCCCGTTCACAACTTCGACAGCTGTTTGATGTTGCACTGAGCATGCACCACAGCTTGGGGTATGCTGTGCTCATCCGGTTCGGAAGAAACATTACACTCTATGGGTCACAGCCGACGTGCTAACCAGTGCTTCACTCCGACACCTTGCAATCTCCGAGAACTCACGAATTGCTATGGTTTGCTCGCGAGGGAACATTTCCGTCGCATCAGTCAACAAGACCATCGCAGCGACAGGGGGATTAGCTAGTGAAATGGTCTGTTCTGAGAGTATCACAGAATATCTCGTTTGTTGGTCATGATGTTATGCGATGAAAGTCACTTCATAGGTGGTAGAGATGTCGTCCAGAGCTGAATATATGATATAATGAAATGAGCGATGACTAGCACACGTCCGATCACGATGATTCACCCATAAATGATCGAGATGTGAACTGTTGCATCCATGTTCACTGTTCGTGCCTTAAAAAAGAGGTTCTGTCGAAAGGTCGGCAAATTTCTGGGTAAAGTATTGAAAACATGTTTATAATTACAGCTGTACCATATTTTGGACCAATTGTTACCGCACTATATGATTATCACGAACCCTGCCCGTAATATATCAACAACGCGAAGAAGTGATCGCATTCTGCGAGGTGTATACCGTGAAGATGCGCGTACACGCGTCGCTACCTCGCTACATCTCTCCCGAAACACCAGCCACCTTGGTGGCTGTCTTCGCACGTGTCAGTCCCACCTCGTGCCCAGGATGCCGCGGGTGCCAGTGCAACCTTGTGCACAGGATTACACGGGTACCAGTGTAACCTTGTGCACAGGATCACATGGGTGGCAGTGCCACCCTGCAACCCAAGCACCAAAAGTGCGCACCACTACCGCCACATGATTAGGTCCATCATGCACAAAGGTGGGCACTTAATTGCTGTACACACGCGTCATACCAGCTCCGTCTCATATCCAAGACACAGCTGGTCCCAAGTAGACGTTGAACACTTCATAAAGACATAAAGACATAAAGACATAAAATATTAGTGCAACTATGAGCCACAAGGGCCCTTCTTGGTTGCACTCTGTCATACCTACCTAGTGTCTTATTCATACCTAGTGCAGGGTGTAAAATGTGCGTAGGGTGACATAAATTGCAGTTAACATTTATGATACTGGAGCGGCTTCGATCTTCATAGCGTGATATTACACTTTCCGGCCTCACCCATCATCCACCCTACAATGATACCTCATTAGTCCTATTGATTCCAGAATTCAGTACTGGTTATTTGCACTCGATCAGAGGAAGCAGTCTATTCCCATCCGTGATGGAAGCGGTCTAGAGGACCGACTTGACCACCAGAGTAATAGACGGAGCTCCTGATGTCGATGCAAAGGAAAACGTGCATAAGAACGAACATCTTATATCAATTAATAAGCAAACAAACGCAATACTAAATACTCGAGCACTGAGTACAACTTATAAGTATTCTCGACATGCAGTACAATTTCAGGTCAGCGTTCTGGGTACCTAGGTCCATACGAGGTTTACTTGCTGTCTATTTTCTGAAGATGGAAAGCAGAAGTTAGAATAGTGGGAGACTAGTGGGACCAGTGGGAGACAGACTCGAACTTACTTCGGCCTGTGGAAACTTCAAATATGCATATTCTAAAGTAGGTGCGTGTAAAACGATATACGCTTTGTTCGTTTGTGTACCAAGATGCCCATGCGCACAGGTGCATTCACCCATTCCTTACAGGAAATCACTTAGTGGAAATCGGTGTGGTTCGGTGCGGCAGGCGAACGTGGGTGAGAAACTTGATCACAATGTTCGACAACCATCAGCCCCTCGCGCTGGTAGCATATCCGCTTCTGGGCTGAACAACGACACACTACGGGCACCAATATAGGTCGATTTTCAACATTCCACACAACTATATGAAGTAAACCGACAGGTGTTTGTTTTTTGCACGAGCGTGCGATGAATCCTATAAACCCAAATGTAGAGGTGGCTTCGAAGACGCGCTTTCGAGCGCATGCTACCAGAAGTAGTGGCATTTTGTACCCAACAACCTTAGGCCCCTCTTGCACACTCATAAACAATGCTTTGATGACAAAAACAACAGCAATCTCACAATAGCAATAGCAATCTCCTGGTTTACATGCACGGTAACGACATATTCACATTCTGAGGCAAAACACGGCATCTACAGAAACAGCAATCTCACAATAGCAACCGACGTGTCGCCTGGTTTACATGCACGGTAACGACATATTCACATTCTGAGGCAAAACACGGCATCTACAGATAGCACAAATTTCCTTTGACATATTAATTTGTGCTTTCCACAATACGTTCTGAATATTGTCATCCACAACTGCGCTCTTGTATCAAAGCATAGCTTTTACATTTGCGGCACAGTAGACCTTTGGGAACAATTCAAGCTCTCACATATGTAAATCGGAGTGACTTATAATGGGAGTATATGGAAAATGCATGATTATTCACTAGCCTTGGCCGTGATGATACGCAATCTTGAATTGCAGATGGCAATGGTGAATCCATTCATCAGAGATTTCGACAATTACCACGTAATTTCCTTTGTGACATAATGAAAGGTGCTCACAAAATAATTATCTGGAGTTTCGGGCATCTGCCGCCACCCCCAGTCCAGCCCAACAGCATCAAATATCGCCACATCAAGGAACAAGGTATTTCAGAAGGCCGGTGGGCTAGAATGCCGTGATATACACTCAGTCGGAATGTCAGACAGCTAATGTTACGGCAATAAAGAACCAGTAGACTCGTCATTTCCATAACACTTACCGGACCGAGCCCGGATTGACTACGCAAGAATTTATTCAAGCCAAGCAAATCCGACGGAAACATTACTCACAGTGAATGCAGACTTGGTATCACTCGGGAGCAGGCATACAGCCAGCTTTGCTAGGCTTTTGCTGGGGCCAGTTGGCTGCTGCTCGGGCTGTTGGGCTGGTGGTCAGGCTGTTGGGCTGCTAATCGGGCTGTCGAGCTGTTGCTCGGGCTGTTGGGCTGTTGATCGAGCTGTTAGGTTATTGCTCGGGATGTTTGATTGTTGTTCGGGCTGTTGGGCTGTTGCTCGAGCTGTTGGGCTGTTGCTTGGTCTGTTAAGCCGTTGCACTGGATGTTGGGTTGTTGCTCGGGCGATTGGGTTCTTGCTCGGACTGTTGGGTTGTCGCTCGGGATGTTCAGTTGTTGTTCGGGCTGCTGGACTGTTTGGCTGTTGCTCGGGCTGTTGAGTTGTTGCTCGGGGTGTTGGGCTGTTGTTGGGGTTATTGGGCCGTTGCTGGGGTTGTTGGGCTGTTGTTGAGTTGTTGCTCGGCCTGTGGGGTTGTTACTCGGGCTGTTGGGCTGTTGCTCTGTCTGTTGGGTTGTTGCTCGGGCTGTTGCTCGAGCTGTTGGGTTGTTGCTCAGACTGTTGGGCTGTTACTCGGCCTGTTGGGCTGTTGCTCGGGCTGTTGGGCTGTTGCTCGTCAGAGTTCAAATTAGCCAGGGCACGGCCTGCGGGCTTCGGGTGGGTTTCAATACCGGCAGCGCACATTTCGCATAATTGAACGGACCAGGAAATAAACAGTGTAATCAGGCCAGGCCGGGCCTGATTACACTGTTTATTTCCTTCCACTGGAATTATTTCGCTTTGCAAGTACATAGCACACTAAAATTAAACAAATATGTCATTAAACAATCCAATGTTTATGTTAAACAAAAATAACACCTAATGATGACTTCCAAAATAACAACGTATTAGTCAACCTGAACAACGTATCAAAAAAAATACTGCAACACGTCCATAGTATCATGCAAATCTCAATTCGTTCTCGTGTTTTCAATTTCCACTCATGCTTGACAACATGATAAATATGAAGACCTACAAATGAATGTAATGTGTTCTTTGTTGGTATATGCGTATGGGTCTGGTATATGTATATGAGTCTTGCAATTTTTTAACGAGCTCGTAAATGTTTTAAACGTGTGTTTGAGAAATTGAGTTAGGGGTAGGTAGGTTACGCGGTCCTGCATTCAGCTAGGCAAAACCAAATAATAAAACAAGTTGCGGTAGTTTCACACATGTGACACTTATGCTACCATATGCTACCATGAGCTACCATATGATATCATATGCTACCATACATTCGCCTCCTTGGTTTGATTCACAAGGCTTACAATCTGATCGGAATGTGTATATTGCTTACCTAGGTGCCTACAAGTAGGTACTAGGAAAATGGCGCTCCCTAGGGTCAACACGGTCGCCCCAATAAGGGTTGTGGAAGCACGGAAATGGTTCAGGTGGCTCACGAAATATACGCTTGCATCAGACATCACTTTCTTCCCATTCCAATAGCCATCCAGTGCAGGGTGTCGATTTGTTAAAAACATTGGGGGGGGTCGAAGTGCAAACGCACGTACCCCCAACCAAAAACTCCTCGGATTTCGCACACTATATTTTCAGATCTCAGAAATTCTGAGTTTGTATTCGACGATGTGTATGTTTATGTTTGTTCAGCTTCCTCACGAACGAGGAAAATCGTCCAATAACTGGTGAAGTCACACAATTAAAAGAGCGGTACACAGTACATGTCAACATAACAACTCTGAGTAATGGCATGCGACTGCAGTTTCATACAGTGGGCTCGGATATATCGTCATCGTCACCGTCAGCACCTTCCCCTCACTCCACACACCAACAAGCACATGCCGGCTTAAATCAAAATGTTTCAGCGATTAGATGCAGGTTAAAACACACCGGCCTTAATGGGGTATCGGAGCACAGCAGACCTGAACTGTGACGACAATCGATGCAATTATTTCCTTGG
Organism: Imbricaverruca yamaguchii; assembly: GCA_034440575.1. Taxonomy (NCBI): domain Eukaryota; kingdom Metazoa; phylum Arthropoda; class Thecostraca; family Neoverrucidae; genus Imbricaverruca; species Imbricaverruca yamaguchii. The sequence continues at coordinate 3,040,812 of JAOTOL010001639.1, read as the reverse complement.
CGCCTAACATTAGGGAGGGCCGAAGCCAAAGTTGTCATTGGGCGAGTTCAGGGTCGGGAAGGATATTTTCATTCACACCTGTGACATCAGAATATCACTTTGCAGTTTCTAGTAAATCTGGAGCACTTTACCAGGGGGCACTTAATTAATTGTCGAATAACACCATTAAACGTCCAAATGGAAAAAAAACGGAGAATAATTTTGTGAAGAGGATCATGCTACGGATGGGAAAAATCCAGGAAAAGACCGTTTTCTCCAGCCATGAAGTCCACTGTGGCGAACCAGGACCGCAGAGCACACCGTCTACTGTGGCGGACGAGTGCCCAGGAGTACACCATCCACTATGGCGGACCAGGGCCGTGAAGTACACACCGTCAGCTGTGGCGGACCAGGGTCGCAGAGCACGCCGTCCACTGCGGCGGACCGGGGTCGCGGAGTACACCTTCCACTGTGGTGGACCGGGGCTGCTGAGTCCATTGCGGCGGATCAGGGCCATCAACAAGTAAAATTATATCATGCCATGGTAGTGGCGTACCTAGGATTTGCGATGGGGGTGGGCAAACTGATTTGGAATTGTCGCACAGACTCGAATTTTTTTTTAAAGTCCACGGACCACTATGTTTGTCACTGAGATACTATTTTATTTTATTTTTAAAGAATAATTACTGACCAACTTCGCTGCCCTGTCGAGGGGGCCAAATCTGCCACCATTATTTCTGAATCACCGGATTTCAACACGAACTCACCTATGCTGTTCAAATGATATTGTGTTCGTACCCCTTGATAAGTCACCTCACACTGCTGAAATTACATCGATACAAATCGCAAAAAAGTACAAATTTTCGATTTCAGACATTCCGATTACTCACACAGGGTCGCTAAAACGCCAACAGTCGTGCAAATGTGCCTTACGCACCTTGCGCACTCGGCGCATCCGCCACACTACGTGCGCTTCTCCAGTTTCTGCTAGATCTCCAACGTTTTGTTAATTGCCGTCACATGATAGTCTTGTGCCATATTTGGGATGTCGATTTATTGGTATGGCGGCTCGCTTAGAAAATTCGATGAATTCAATTCCATGTATTAGTTCTCTTTTTCCCACCTTTGCTCGTGGTTAAGAAATTATGATGCACTGAGCTTCGATGCACCTCATATCTTAGGTTAAATATGCTCCAAGATTGTCCACCGAGGCGAGACCCTAGCTAGGTGTTCGCTGTTTTATCCGTTGTGTTTTTATTCGTCTACGGATGTGTTTTAGAGCTTTAGGCAATTTTTTTGTGGGCCTGGCACATATTTGAGACCCGGCTACTTTTTAGGGCTTTGTTGCTTTTTTGTACAGTGGTGACATGCTTGAGATATCGGTGCGTTTTCGAAGACCCTGATGCGTTTATTTCGTGCCCGGTCTTTTTGTTCCTTTTTACAACCAATTCGCTTTTTGAGGTCCAACCATATTTTAAGGCCCTGACGCTTTTTGCGAAACTCGGGCATTGGAGGGCCCGGCGCATTTTAGGCCTCCCGTTATGCTCTCAGGGCTTCGCTGTTTATTTGAGGTGTTTATTTATCGCACATTTGTGGAACCCCAGCATAACCTTGGTTCCTTCGATATAATTTCCGGAGTCACGGTGCGACATTTCGTTCCCAGGTGCGTAGTTCCGGTGGACTCGGAACAGTTTTCTGGGCTCGACGCAAATTTTCGTGGCTTCTGAATTTTTTTTTTTTAAAGTCCGAGTCTCGTCCTGATTTCTCTCGCACCTAGTGCTACGTGTCTCGCCGCAATTTTTCAACTCCTGTGCGCTTTTTTCGTGGCCGTATGCAATTTTTGAAGGCAGCTGGGGCATGCTTTGAGCTTAGGAGAAATTGTCCTGACTCGGATAAACAAACTCGGACGAACCGTTGTGAGGTCATTCCGAGAGCAAATATGTAACCAGGAGACATGTGTATATTTTACCATAGCCCTATAATGGGGGAAGCCATGACCGCGAATTGACCTCAGATCAATGCTACGAAAAAAAAACTCGAGATCTATATGGTAGTCCCTGATGAGATCGTAGCGTGTTATAAGTTCGAAATTAATGGCCCATTTATTGTGGAAGTTATACCACCTAGAACTCCTAGGGATGTTGTGTCACGTCACCTGACCTGGTGACCTGACCTGAGATGACCGAGGGTTTAAAATGTATGAGGATATGCGGAAAAGTCCAATGAGCAGACATGCGAGGTTTGGCTTGCTAACCCGATTAGTATAGCGGCAAATTATGAAAAATCACTGGGGGGCAGATATCTGCCCCCGGACGTGCGCGCGTTAAGCAACGAAACAACAGTTGAACCGTCATCGCACCAGTTGACGTCCAGCCCCACAATACCAAACACTACCCGAAGGGGCCATCAATTGTTGCAACTTGAAATATGTGTGTGATGCTGACATTGTGGGTGGCATGTCAGAGTGGATAGTGGCAGAGGCACGACGGATCACGATGAGGAAAGGCCAATCAATGCAAACAACGAACAACACCGTATTAACATTTCGAACAATTGATCTCCCCGAGTTTGTCCAAGTTGGATATGCTCGAGTGAAAACTCTAGTATTTATTTGCAATCCAGTTAGATGTTTTCGATGTACACACGCCACAACATTGCTGGAACTGCCAGAGGTGTGGGCGATGTCGGTCAGTGGAGCATGCAGGAGCATGTGAAGCTGAGATTGGAAAATATTCGAACTGTGATCCTGACTAAAACCTCACGCAGCCTACGACCGTTCTTTTCCAATTTTCCTTGAAGAGTAATAGATAGTTTGGATCAAATATTCCAACAGAATCACATTCAGAGAAGCACGTGAGCTATATGAGAATTCTTGCCCCAATACGTCTGATGCAGGGAAGGAAAAACTTAACTATGCAGCGCCACAGCAGATTCAGCAGCAATCAGGTAAACACATGAGTTACTTTCACCTTATAACCAAACTTAATGGCATCCTTTGTGCCATTTGTATTGAATGCATACCATTAGAGGAGTCGTCTTCTCCAAAGACGTCGACGATAGAGTTCTCAGTTGAAGAAGAGAGGAGCAATACGGTAGCTGAGAATTCCACAACTGGTACCGCAGGTTCAATCTCGGGTAACAAAAACATTGCGAGATAATGGCCTATTGTCCAGCGGGACAAGAAGCCTACAAGGAAACAACCTTGCAATCCAACTCTTCGACATGCCCTTCATCGTCGTCTGGGCACTCCCAATCCTCCACTACCACACCAGATCCCTCCAAGCCTAAACTCACGTCCAAATCATCCGTGGCCAGCGCGACCTTGTTCGACAGGCAGTGGAGAGGCGTGCGCGCGAGGCAAAGCGGTCGAGTCTAGCGGACCAGGAGCGTGCCAGGCATCGGACACCGGTGGGGAACAAGGCGGTCTCGTCCGGGGTGTCTCTGCCGCCCAGGAGGAGAGTGGTAGCATCGCCCAGCCCCTCAGCCGATCAGGTCCCCTCAGGAATGGGAAACTCCTCCTCCCAAAACATATACATCACTCACTGGACGTACATGACTGCCATCCGCACGCAAGCTTATACAGCACGAGCTCTAGAACGGGACAACTTCAGCTGGCTTCAGCGAAGCTCGAGACATGGAGAGTGCTGAATTATTTTAAATCATCTGTAGCAAAAACCGTGGCCTTACATTTGTCCCACCGAAGACGGCCAAGTGACGAAATGAACTTAGGGCTTTGACAGCGCGGGCCCGTCCACATACTTGTCAAATTCCTGGAAGTGCACTATAACTGTCGTCTTGATTTTAAAAAGCATTTTAAGTTACACGGGGAGAAATATTTCAAAGTTATACATATTCTGAAGTGTGGTTCAAGAACATCTCATTATTACAAGATTGATTCTCATTATTGATTGATTCTCAAGATTGATTCTCAACATCTCATTATTACAAGACTGAACATCACAGTATTGATTACAAGATTGTATATTTCGGTATCGTTCACTGATCAGGTGAAAACCCGGCTATGCATTATTTATATACGATCACAATGCAAAAGCCGAAGGCGTTCGCTCGAAATGGTGCACCATACAGTACTGCGAATTGTCACCGGTGCATTTAGGACATCACCAACTGCCGGTCATCTTACCGACGCTTCCGACCTGCATTGAGACGAGAATGCTTGGGGTTGTGTTACGCTCTTCAGTTGCGCCAGTTTCTGGAGAATCCTGCCTATCATTCTGTTTTCTACCGACGCATGCGAATACTTTCCACAAAAGGGATGTTTTCTATTTTCTGACCGGCGCGTATATGGAAGCTTTTCGACGGGATCCAGAAAGAACTTAGCAGAATTATACAACACTAATAATCACATGTGCCCCTTGGCAGCTGATGCAACCTTACATTGATACTACTTTAGTACCAATACACTCCCGACAACCCCGTTCAGATGCCACGCCCCAATTCTCTGAAGCACATGTCTTCATACCAAGGATGCTGAGCCATATTTACTGACGGGTCGATGAGCGACACATGGGCTGGATGTGCATTCGTGTGTGATAATGATGCATGAATTATGATTTCACTTTTATACTTTTACACTTTCCGTCTACCCACCGAAGCGTCGCTATCCACACGCGAGCCGATTGCAATTATAAAAAAAAAACTTTTAGCTTTGTCGAAATACCGGAAGAACTATCCTTTTAGTTCCGTATTTCCAGACTCTCTTAGTAGTCGGCCGGGGCTGAGGAAGTTCAATCCATGCCGTCGGCTATTGTGGAATACTAATGTCCATCTGACAGCACTAAAAAGAAGCTGGCAAAACTCTAGTGCCGTTCTGGATGCCTAGCTATGATGGGATCGGGGAAAAGGAGCTGGCTGATGTCACGGCTAAGCTAGGATCTCACAAAGCACACGCACACACCTGTTCTACCTGTCCCGACGACCGATTACTACGCCATGTCTTCTTCGCTTATTTATTCCAAATGCCAAAACATGTGGAACACGGAAATCAGGAACAAACTAAAGAAGCTGGAACTGGGAGAGTGGCCATCGTCACGGCGTACACCCAGAAAGGAAGATGAGACACCCTGTTCACTGAAAATTAGCCACTGCTATGCTAGACACCGCTATCGACTACACAGAAGCGAGCCACGGCGGTGCCCTCGACGTCGCGCACGTCTGACGGCGCGCCACGTGTTGTACTCGTGTAGATGCTACGACGAGGAGTGCATGCGACACGTTAGGACTGCTGCCAGGTTGCTGACATATCCAGGCATGGGGATGATTACTCCCTAATCCTACATAATGGCAGCCTTTGTGACATTCTCTCAGATATAGGATTCGAGGCTATTTATACATCAAGGTGAAATTGTTACTCAGTACTGACGCCTGAGAATGCTTTAATAACACAATACGATTTAAATATATATGGAATCAATCTGATCAACAAAATTGCACATGCGCCTTTTAAACCACAATAGCTGACCAACTGACCCAGTATTTCAAGATACGCTAAATTGGTTTGCGAGACCAGATGAAATGTATCATGCTATCTTGAACTCGCTCAAGATATTTTCCATGTCGTGCCCAATTCCGTTTGGATACCATCCAGAGCAAGAATGACGGGCCGGGAGGATAAGGCTCGGGCCTCAAATGTATGTGTATGGGCAGGGGCGGGCATAGAAAATCGGGCTCGTTTCCAACTATGTTGCTCGGGTGGGAGCCGTCGCTCCTGCGAGCGTCACAAGCACGCCCTCCCGTCATCCGCCAGTAGAGCACCAAGGTCAGGTCTTACGGGGTCGAGGTCCGTCCGGGAGAACACCCGACCCTGGAGCCGCGGGAGGCCCAGCCAGGCTTCACTTACAGCAGGCGCTCCCTGGTGTCCAATCCAGGAGAGCGTCTCCTCAGGTGACCCTCTCGCTGCCACCACGGCCCGGGTGGCAGACGACACGGCCCGGGTGGCAGACGACACGGCCCGGGTGGCAGACGACACGGCCCGGGTGGCAGACGACACGGCCCGGGTGGCAGACGACACGGCCCGGGTGGCAGACGACACGGCCCGGGTAGCAGACGACACGGCCCGGGTGGCAGACGACACGGCCCGGGTGGCAGACGACACGGCCCGGGTAGCAGACGACACGGCCCGGGTAGCAGACGACACGGCCCGGGTAGCAGCCCGGGGGCAGACGACACGGCCCGGGTGGCAGACGACACGGCCCGGGTGACAGACGACACGGCCCGGGTGGCAGACGACACGGCCCGGGTGGCAGACGACACGGCCCGGGTGGCAGACGACACGGCCCGGGTGGCAGAAACGGCCCGGGTGGCAGACGACACGGCCCGGGTGGCAGACGACACGGCCCGGGTGGCAGACGACACGGCCCGGGTGGCAGACGACACGGCCCGGGTGGCAGACGACACGGCCCGGGTGGCAGACGACACGGCCCGGGTGGCAGACGACACGGCCCGGGTGGCAGACGACACGGCCCGGGTGGCAGACGACACGGCCCGGGTGGCAGACGACACGGCCCGGGTGGCAGACGACACGGCCCGGGTAGCAGACGACACGGCCCGGGTGGCAGACGACACGGCCGGGTGGCAGACGACACGGCTTCCACAACTCGGGATTGGTGAAGGCGCGTCCTGATCCCTTCGTCAACTTCGTGTCTGGCAACAATGCGGCCACCGCCGTGGGAGGTGGCATCTGCCGTGGCCACGCCCACCGCGATCTCGGCGGCCACCCCGGGAACCCAGCCGGGACCCTGCTACACAGACGAATCCCAAGATTGTATCAATCTGTTCTGCATACGCTTTGGACGCGTGATTGTATTAAAATATGACATGAACTACTCAAGGTAGAGTTTGTCCAGGCACAACAATTGGGACACTACTTGAATTGTCGATCAGGGAAGAAAAGCTCAGTCATGACTTCACGTTGACATGAATATGAGCCAGGAATGGACCAGCTAATCCTCCTCCCCTCCCCTTTCTCCTAGCTCATGGCCATCACTGTGCGTTTTGCCACTGATTTCAAGTTTGTTTTTTCCGGACAGCTACCAATCATTTCCGTAGGACAGCAAGCGCTTTACAGACTCTCAACAAGAACAAAAAAACTCAACAACGCGTCTGGGCGACAGCTAGTAACTTAACAAGGAGCAAAGGATCTGCAGAGCACAGGGTCTGGACCACTGGGATGGTGTCGGCAAATTTGCAAATGAATAAATTGGCGCCACAATCACACAAACCGCGGAAAGTCGACACCATCACACTCGGAGCAGCATCACAATCACCCAGTCAGTTCCATGGTTGTGCATATGTACCGCTGGACGGGACCTGTGCTCGAGCGGCGTGTTCAGTGTTTCACAAGTTCATGATGATGTACTCTTTTTGTTGAAAGCCACCACAGCACGTGGACAGAATATTATTATTGTAAGCCTTCACACTGACAGTCACGAAGTGTCTTGCACTCAGAATCAACCGGTAGCGGCAATATACACGTGTCGTTAGATATACGTGTCGTGACACACGTGTGATGCACGTCCTGTGCTACGCGTGTTGTGATGCACGTGCTGTGCTACGCGTGTTGTGATGCACGTGTCGCGAGACAATAAGCACACCGTGACCGAAAGCAGGCACCGAACAAGGAAGAGAGAGAGAGAAAAAGAGAGAGAGAGAGAGAGAGAGAGAGAGAGAGAGAGAGAGAGAGAGAGAGAGAGAGAGAGAGATAGAGAGATATATATATATATATATATATATATATATATATATATATATATATATATATATATATATATATATATATATATATATATATATATATATATATATATATATATATATATATATATATATATATATATATATATATATATATATATATATATATATATATATATATATATATATATATATATATATATATATATATATATATATATATATATATATATATATATATATATATAGAGAGAGAAGAGAAAAAAAAAAAAAAAGAAAGAAGAGAGAGAGAGAGAGAGAGAGAGAGAGAGAGAGAGAGAGAGAGAGAGAGAGAGAGAGAGAGAGAGAGAGAGAGAGAGAGAGAGAGAGAGAGAGAGAGAGAGAGAGAGAGAGAGAGAGAGAGAGAGAGAGAGAGAGAGAGAGAGGTCCTCCGTCTCAGCTACCATATCCGGCGGCCGGTCTGCCGGCGCGTCCGAGCTAAAGGGCGGCCCATCGGCGCCGACGAGGTGCCGTCGGCGAAATTGCCGGCCGCTGTCAACACGGGTGCGACGGCGGTTCGCAATGGCTCTGCTGGCGGCGCTGCCCACTTGCCCATATGTGTGTGTGGACGGGGCAGGAGGCACGGGGAGGCCACTGATGCAACTGAGTTGAGGTCGACAGGTCACCTCGATATTGTCAAGAGCATTACGCTTTTGTTTAACGGAAAGAGTGCATCTACAACCGTGAATTTCTTTTACACAATTTTGGCGTGGCCGAGCCCGATGTTGGCATTGATCAATGCTGGAACATTATGTTTTGCCGTGCTGTCGCTCTGCGGCCCTACGGATCCACTAGGCAGCAAATGTCGGCGCTTGACGTGCATCGAGCTAAGCCGGAACCCCAATAATGCCTGAAATCTTCATGCCAAAAGGTTAAAAATTACAAGTTTAGATGTATGTAAAAGTAGTTGAGTATGGCATGAGAAGGCAGCTGATTTCATGCCGGCTTATTTGATACCATAGGAAATTAATTTGCTTATGTAGAAGACCTGATATTCAACTAAAATGAATGCAATGTGATCTTTTTAAAAGTACAAATCCTGGAAATTAGTGCAAAAATGACAGGGTTACAACTGCCTGTAAGTTATTAAAGATAACATCAAAATGTAGCAAAGTCGATGTTCGTTTCGTTAAGAGCATTGGAAATTATTAGTGCATTACACAAAAGATATATGGCTCATTGTATTATAAGGCGTTGAGTGGCCAATTGCTTCAATTATACTTTCACGGCAAAGTGACATGGTGAAGTCATTTGATCATAAAACGAATGCACATAATAAGAGAACTTGTTTCAATGTTGTTAAAATTTGCCCATTGAACATTACTTGCACCTTCACTGGAAACTAGCATATAACATTAAACATTAAAGGCAATTGAAGATATTAAATATAACATTAAACATAGCAAGCCCACTCTGGTGGTGTTACTATACAAACGCACCATCAGAGCGGTGCTTCCGGTATTATGTCCGCTCATGACGCCTAACGAACCCAAGCCGCGCCCGGGGTCAACTCAGATATTTTTTTGCAACAGATGCCGAATGAGTACACACAGACACAAGTTCTTCAGTGGCTTATTATCCATCTGCTTTTGCTTACTTTGTCATGATTTCAAGTCCGGGTAGTCAAAGGCCTTGTCGACGTCACAGTCGCAGATAAAATAAACCGTCCGTCGTTTCAACGCCAAAGGATCACTTTTCAGCGCACCCGTCACCTCCTCCCTGGTCAGCTGCCCCTAGCTTTTCTCATGGTGGGCTGGTCTGGCCTGTATGAGGCCAACACAGTTGACGACAAGTGGGACGCATGGTTGAACATCTGAAAATGCGTCATGAATGCTCACTGCCATACCGTCACGAAGTTCGCGAATCGCCGCTCAGTGCCACCCTGGATCGCTGAGAATGCTGACCTCCGCGCCCTGACCCTCCGACGTGACTGGGCTCACAGCCAAGCGGACTGATCCGGGAGTGACGAGGATTGGCAACTCTACCTTGAGCTAAATCAACGGACCTCCACTGAGCTCGTGGTCGCCAAAAGCCATTTCTTCGATCGGACTTTGGAAGAAAATGACAACGTCTGGCCGCACATTCGACGTCATCTCCTTCAGAAGAAGACAACTCCAACATCAACTGAACCATCACGTTCCAACCAGGAGAAAGAGTTGTTCGCTGACGACCAAAACCGGCATTTTTCTTCAACTGGCAAGAGCGTGGCTGCTGCTTTGCATTCATTAGGGGCTTTAGGCCCAACTACAGCGCATCAACATCGCCCTCCGCGCGTTGTTAGCTCAGCATTCAAGCTGAAGCCCGCCACTCTTTACGAACTCTCTCATGCCCTGCGTGATTTAAATCCTACCAGTGCTCGTGGTAACGACAATGTGTCCCTGAAATTGCTGAATATGTCGTTTCCTTCGGTGTGTGTACATATTTTGCACATACTCAACTTCAGTTTATCGTCATGTACTTTTCCGAAACTGTGGAAGTTGGCCGAAATCGTACCAATCTTCAAGAAAGACTGCCCTGACGATCCCAAGTGGTATAGGCCCATCTCGATCTTGAGTAACGTGTCAAAACTGTGCGAGAAGATTGTTGTCAACCAGCTCACTGCGTATCTCCACCGAAGTTGTCTTCTTAACAACTCGCAACATGCCTACTGACCACTTCACTCTACTGAAACTGCCCTTGCTGACGTAGTAGCTTATGTCACAAATTGCATCGAAAGGCGCCGCGTTTGTCTGCTCGCATCAGTACATTTGTCTAGTGCCTTCGATTGCGTGTCTCATAGCCGACTCTAAACCAAATTGAGTGGTACGGCATCGACAGCTCTTGCTTTAGATCCTACCTTTCAAATCGCAGACAGGTAGTTCGGCCCGGAAGACTTGTATGGGACGTATCCTGTGGCGTTCCACAAGGAAGTTTGTGCGGTCCAATTTTGTTTTTGTTGTACACAAATGATCTTCTCTCGCACATAGGTGATGTCTTTAAAGTCATTGCTTACGCTGACGACACACAGGCGATGCTGTCATCGACATTGGAGGACATAATTTAGGCAAAACGTCGTCTCGAATCGTGCTTGGAAACTATGAGCTCGTGGTACCGTGTAAATCTTCTCAAGTTAAACCCATCTAAAACGCAATTTGTGATTTTGGTTCTCGCCAGATGATCGCGCGGCTACCTAGCATCAGCCTCTCTGTTCTTGGATCGGATATTTCACGTGTCTCATCCATCAAGAACCTGGGTGTGATCATGGACGAATCGTTAACATGGAGTGAACAAATTAGCGATATTGCTAAGAAATGTAACCGCATTATCTTTCCTCTAGCCAAGCATGTACGTTCTCTTACTGAAGAAACGCTGTCGAAGTTAGTGCTTGCATTGGTTTTGCACATGTAATGTACTGTTGCTCAATCTGGTCTGCTGCATGTGACACCGAGCGCATGCGAATCCAAGAAGTCATAATGAGGGCGGCTAGGATCATAACTAGGACCTCTCGCTTTCAACGCTTTGTCGACATTAGGGATTGCTCACTGGTTCATCTGCCATTGCATCACTCAGGAGTACCTGAAACCCTGCGTGATCTTGTGACATTGGGAAGTGATGTGAGCTCTCGATCTACGCGAGCAACACCGTTTTCATTAGAGCGCCTACGCCTGAAAACTTCTTTTGCGCAACGCTCTTTCATGTACCGTGCTGCAGTTCTTTGGAACAGTCTCCCCGAGGAAGTTAGGGCCGAGAATATACGACGGGCTTTTACGTTTAAGCTGAAGGAGGCGCTGAGAAGAGCTGTACGTGAGAATGTTTGAGTATTGTATGCATGTGTTTCTTAAAGTATAGCCTCCTGCCCCACCTTTTTTTAAGCGTTTTTGACATGTGATGCTGAGTGTCTCTTGGTACCAATACAAGGGTTGAATTGAATTGAATTGGAATTGGTCAAAGAGAGTCATGTTCAAAAATATTCAGTGTCGCCAATTAAAGTAATTACAACCCTCCTCCCCCCCCACACAACTGGGTTAATGCTATCAATTCACCAAGGCGAACGAAATTCCATCTGGGAATGGTAATTTAGGTCAACGTTACTGACCTGAGTCAAGCTAGTTTCCTTATATGTTTATCGTATTAAGTGAGGAAAGTTCAATTTGTGGGTGATTTATCACTCCGTGCATCACCAATACTATGCAATAAGCATTTTGGGTTAATGTATGTGTTAAAGGTCAATGGGATCAGGTCGAGTCACTTACCTGGTATATTCTACACAATGTAATCGTATATGGAATGCTGCTGCTCCTCACCAAGTGTTATCTGAATTCAGTTCCACCTCACAGCTTTGAAACGGTGTTCAGCATTTAATCCTACCATACGCAGGTCGGAAGTTCAAGGGGGTCCTTCAAGAGCCTCCTCCATCCCCATGTCCTCTGCCCAGAGAAGGTGGATTCGCCTGGCGGTCCGGCGAGGGTTAAGTATCTACTAAGAATGTGTTGCCGCGGACCGTCCACCGGCAACGCTGGACCTTCCACCGGGAACGCTAGACCGTCTGCCGGCAACGCTGGGCCGTCCACCGGCAGCTCTGGACCGTCCGCCGGCAACGCTGGACCGTCCACCGGCAACGCTGGACCGTCCACCGGCAACGCTGGACCGTCCACCGGCAACGCTGGACCGTCCACCGGCAACGCTGGACCGTCCACCGGCAACGCTGGACCGTCCACCGGCAACGCTGGACCGTCCGCCGGCAACGCTGGACCGTCCGCCGGCAACGCTGGACCGTCCACCGGCAATGATGGACCGTCCACCGGGAACGCTGGACCGTCCACCGGCGGCGCTGGACCGTCTACCGGCAACGGTGGGCCGTCCACCGGCAACGGTGGGCCGTCCACCGGCAACGCTGGACCGTCCACCGGCAACGCTGGACCGTCCACCGGCAACGCTGGACCGTCCACCGGCAACGGTGGGCCGTCCACCGGCAACGCTGGACCGTCCGATGGGAGTGCCGGAGCGTAGCTTCCTTCAGAAGCCTAATAGAGGCCTGGCCAGTGGCCCTAGGCGAGTTGTGCACTTAGCCCGAGGATGTGGTTGAAGTAAACTTCATTGTCGCTAAACGTTCATTTGACTGCTTAACAATCGATACTGCTGCCTGCCTCCTCCGACTTTTCCATTGCTGTGTGCCCATCGCTGAACTGGTTGCCACCTTCGATGAAGATGCACCAATTGCTAGAGGAATCCAGAGCTTAATCCGATGGAAATATCTGACAAACTTTTCACCGTGTGGCTTCACTACCACAAGCGAGTATGACTGGCTGCCAATATTCATGCTGCTCGCAGACACCCACTAAGTCCGTCACCGCGGGCTCTCGCGACTAGCAGACTAGGTGACAATTCCAAAAATGAATGATACTGAGCATATCACGATCACTGGGTGCTCTACTTGCGAAGAAGCGCTAAACTAGCCCCAGGGGAGTATTTTGTGTACCTTTGAGGTGACGAGAACCCCCCAATGTTGAATCTGTCTCCAATACTCTCGAGCTTCAACATGGGACCCAATGAGGTGTGCCCCCCCCCCCCGAATAAAAATATGTTCACTCATTGCCTTCATTTATTGTGCCTTCACCCAAATCAGTTTCAGAAATCAACGTCTGAGCTGGCACCCCAGCTCGAGAACGGCGGAGCCGTATTTAGTTATCTATAATCGCCGTGTGCCATACACTACTTGGTTGTTGTGCATGCTCACATATTTTGTCCTCAAGTTCACATTGCAGTCGATCTATCACAATGGTGTTAGTAACCTGTTGTACGGTGAAAATCAAAGACAACGTTTACTCTCCTCCACACCAAGTGTTCCAAATACCCGATAGACAGGCTCACAGGTATCGATGCTCCTACTCTTGCAGAGAGGCTGTAGAGTGTGTTCTAAAACGCTCCTTTTCAAAGTATTATTATGGGGATAATACCGGATGGTTTTCAGCATGGCACCGAAAAGAGCAACCCGACATTTCCAAGATAAAAAAGGAATGGTAACCCAGCGAAGTGTGGCAGCCAAGAAGCACCGGCAAGCACTCTTGCTGACATCCGCCGACCTCGTGTCCGTGCTTCCTCAGAGCGGAGTCGGCGAGCATGTTTGCGCAGTTTTGCAAGACGGCCGCAGGCAGTCCGGCCAATCCGCCAGCAGGTCATGAAAATACGGAATAGGGGGACGCTTAGATCCCGGGGGAAATAAGCACCGGCCCGTCTCACGGAGTCAGTGCGGTCTCTGGCGCGTACCGCGTCGCACCAGCAATCTCATGAAACACGGTCACACGTCCCACGTGCTGGCCGCACTGGGATCTGACGAGCGGCACTCACCACCTCCGCGTATACTGGGGCCGTACTGAGGGCCGGGTCCAGTGGCTGATCAGACGCCAGCAAACTTATAGGCGTGGCTCGCGTGAATTGCGGTGAGGCGAAAACATATGGATGGTTTATTCCGATGTAACGCATGCTGCATGCCGTGCTTGGCTGGATATTCACATCTGTTTTCACATTAATGCAACACAACCTGAAAAAGGCAATGCACCAGACTCTTACCGTCCATGACGTCAAGTGCAAGGAAGTCAGAGGAGATAGGATAATAACTCGTACATGCAGTATATTCTCACTTACTCACATATATCACATTCGCAGATACACAAAATGAATGATTTTAGCTCCGACATTGCGGGACAAACGGCCTTCTCCATTGAAAACAAAATTAGAAAGTAAAATCGTTCACATGAATAGCATTCTTAAAAGTGACCACAAGCAAAGTTTCCCGAAATATGCCATTTTTGTGCCTGGTGCACCCGGCTGATATGTAACATGTTTGACATAATATTAATGTTTGTGACTATGGTGCATATATGATTACGGTTAGTTGAAGCGCGTAGTCAGAAACTGTTTTTTTATATTTCAGGAAAACCGGCTTCAATTTCGTCTCGGGAGCGTCATCAATTCAATGTTCACATTGCACTGATGACGATCCCGAGACGGGATTGGAAACGGTTTTCCTTTAAAAAAAAACAATTTTTAATAAGTGCTTCAACTGACCGTGATCACACTGGGTATCACTTCGCTGTTCCATAATTGGGGCTATTCCTTGGTGTTAGTACCGATACCGATAACCTTTTGAACGTTTTCGTCTCATGAGACCAATCAAGGTAACCAGTTGGCAACACCAGAGCAGATCGAGGTTCAAACATTTAGCTGACATCAGAAATAGTGCTCAAGGTCGGCCGGGCAAATGCCGACCTTCCCAATGCCATCAAGCCTTACTACTTTCATTCGCGTCTGTTCAGATGGTGACAAAGTTATGGCCGCAAGCTTGATTGAAACCTGGCCGTCCCATGACAATACCACTCAGAATCAGGCAATCTATGCCCGGTGTGTCCTAAGATGAGTGGACTCCTTACTGTATGCTTCTCCCTCGGAATATTTTCTAGCATCGATAGAGAACTTCGCAAAGTATGATCTATACTGTAAAATCATCAGCAATGCATCTCCACGTAAGTAGCTTTTGGCTTTTGCGACTGCGACTTTAAAATCAAAGTAGAATCATTCAGATCATTATAGTAAAACAACACGCTCACTCATTAAAAGAGATGTTCTCATTCAGCCGCATGCTCCGAAAAAAAAACAATATAATTGAAATAGTTTATGTCGTCGTCTCCATCGTATTCAGTGCATTCTAAGGCTGGCGTCGACATCAATCGGTTGCGTGCAGCTTGCGCGCAGCTATGCTTGCGGTAACTGCCACCGACTTGGCTCATTTCAACTTCGACATCTACTTACTGAACAATGCACATGTTCTTGAAGAAAGCATTCGGTCAAATTCCCAAGCCAAAAATTGCAGGCCAGCGAATCA
Organism: Imbricaverruca yamaguchii; assembly: GCA_034440575.1. Classification (NCBI taxonomy): domain Eukaryota; kingdom Metazoa; phylum Arthropoda; class Thecostraca; family Neoverrucidae; genus Imbricaverruca; species Imbricaverruca yamaguchii. The sequence continues at coordinate 3,025,220 of JAOTOL010001639.1, read as the reverse complement.
TTGGCAACGGCCAGGCACCCACCCACCGTTCTCCAAACCTAACCACGCTGCTTCTTGCGAGGCTCTCTCAAGCGTATCACACCCGTCGAAGTGGACACCACCGATGAACTACAGCCAAGAAAAACATGGCCGAGCCAGTCGGTCACTACAGCTAACTCAGCTGCACGCACCGGAACATGCCGACCACCGGACACACGTAAGTGGCTACAGAGACTCCGGCGGGCGGCGCAAGATCGCCACCAGACACAAAGGTCACCGACACGTCAGCCGCTGAACTGCCGCACTCGTCTCGCGCTACCCCTCAACATTTGCTTTGAATAATGGTACTACTGGGCACATAATGGGGACGGATGCTCATGGTGTATATATAAAATATATATATATAATATATAATAATATATATATATATATATATAATATATATATATATAATATATATATATATATATATATATATATATATATATATATATATATATATATATATATATATATATATATATATTATAATATAAAAGATATCGTGATGTCTCATGATGATCATATTGACGAAACAACATTTTATTAGGAACATATTCGTGGTTTCATTCAGGTGGAAGTCATTCATTTCAACAGGGCCACAGGTCCACTTTGCTGACACATGATTAAAACAAAGCGCAAACAGCGATGGCGTGTCATAGGCCAATATTAATTGAAAAGGTGCCAAGTCATGTTCATTTTTACTAATAGAATGCATAAGTAAAATCGAAAACATGCAAATTTTGTCACTTATTCAAGGTACACTAAAACATTAGGGTAATGTGTACAGCATTATATACACATGCATTTCGCCAGTGTCACTCCGTTGCCATTCAGAAGATCTGCAGCTATTGTAATTGTGGTGTAAAACAACCCAAGTATCATATTAGGATGCAAAATAGAACCGGAAGAATACTGGATACACTTCGACCCCGGGTATTTGTGGACAGTGGTCTGCGGCTATTTCAAAGGCCGGCCAACGGTGATATGCACCGTACTGTTTCCATAATTAAGTGCAGCAGAGCTCCTGCACTAAGCGAATCAATTTCGCCAAGTGGCTCACATGCACACAAATGATCATCTACAGAGCGCCGTAAAGCACAAATAACTAAGTGACCATCTGCAGCGCGCTCTAAAGCCCAATTAACTAGCTAAGCGAGCATCTGCAGCGCGCTTCCCGAGGCACTAATCAGCTGTGAAGACAATCCACACCGACTGAGTGGGCTGCTATCAGTGTAAGCGCTGCGGCCACGACTGCGTGCAGCACACGGTGTGTGAGGGCCGCACAGGTGTCCGGGTCCGCTCGCCAGGTGTCCGGGTGACCGGCTGACTGCCACGTGGTGGTGCACGTCTCGAGACTCGAGACACACCTGTGCTGGAGCAAACAAGCACCGAGACTGGCGTCCCGGCTGCAGTCAGGGCGTGCAAGACGGGTCATCGACGCGGTCATTGTGCGACTCTGATCCGGACGTCGGCCGGCTCCACCGTGGCTCGTCCACTCGCGACCGCCGAACGTGGCGCCACCGCTTCGCGCCAGCAGGCGTTCCTTCTCCGATAAGCCCGCCCAGAATCGGTCATGGACTCCCGTCCACGTTCCACTCGTCGTTCCACTCAGCTCTATCTGAGCGATTTTCGTGCGGGGAGCTCCTGACTGCCGTCAGCCGGCATGCGAGACTGCCGTCGACCGCGTCCCACTTCCGTTAAATCGGCGCCGATTATTCTCGGCGACCGTCGGAGACGACCCGAGACCGTCGGAGACCGTCGGAGACGGCAGGGCATCGCCGACACCCCACCGGCATGGCGGGCATTGGAATGCTGCCCTTCGACACTACAACGCATGCGTGCGGCGGCGACCAGCGGGCAAGGCCTCCGCTGTGTTCGGCGAGGTCTCCGTTGAGAGTGGCGTCGTTAACGACACACGTGGGATCGGCTGCCGCCTGTTGATGACACCGGCTGCCGGCGGCGGAGCGCAGCCTCGATGCCGAGTGTCTGACGTGACTGAACGCAGCGCCACTGTCTAGTCCAGTCCAGTCCAGTCCAGTCCAGTCCAGTCCAGTTCAGTCCAGTCCGGTCCAGTCCAGTCCAGTCCAGTCCAGTCCAGTCCAGTCCAGTCCAGTCCAGTCCAGTCCAGTCCAGTCCAGTCCAGTCCAGTCCAGTCCAGTCCAGTCCAGTCCAGTCCAGTCCAGTCCAGTCCAGTCCAGTCCAGTCCAGTCCAGTCCAGTCCAGTCCAGTCCAGTCCAGTCCAGTCCAGTCCAGTCCAGTCCAGTCCAGTTCAGTCCAGTCAGGTCTGGTCCAGTCCGGTCCAGTCCAGTCTAGTCCAGTCCAGTCCAGTCCAGTCCAGTCCAGTCCAGTCCAGTCCAGTCCAGTCAGGTCTGGTCCAGTCCGGTCCAGTCCAGGCTGAGTCGGCAGTGCGGGCCGCAGCGACGGGTTCGGTCTCAGAGTCTCCTGCTCAGCGGCAGGAGCGTCACCACTCTGACTGGCCGGATTGGCCGTGCTCGACTCGGGCACGCCAGGCCTGGTCAGTGGACCGACCCGGCACAATGCGGTGGCTTCTTCCAATTGTTGTGCAGAACCCGGAGCTCCGTTCGGTCGTTTTAAAACTAATTATTAAAATAAAAGACAAAGTCTGCCCAGATCCCGTCGCACAATCCATCTTGTTGTAGGTGATTGCAAGCGTAATGGCACAAGCTTCATCAGGTGCCAGTGAGTAACGACTAGTGCTTAATTAATTTCTTTGAACCCACGGCATTCGCCGAGGGCAATCTTGGGCCCGGGCCCTTTTCAAGACAGACTTGGTGTATTGCCAGGTGATTGGGACCCAGTTTTAGGCTGCCAGGACATGGCAATGGCCAGTCCAGCCAGCGACGACCGATGGTCCACGGCCCGGACGTCCCATGGTCCATAGCAGCAGCCCAGGCCACTCCGCATAACACCTGCTCAGTCCACTCAGCCCACGGTGACGCCACATACATACCAGGTCATGTCACGCCACACACTACCAGCTCAGTCTGCCCAGCTCACTGTCCATAGTACCAGCCCATGTCATGCCACATAATACCAGCTCAGTCTGCCCAGCTCACAGTCCATAGTACCAGCCCATGTCATGCCACATAATACCAGCTCAGTCTGCCCAGCTCACTGTCCATAGTACCAGCCCATGTCATGCCACATAATACCAGCTCAGTCTGCCCAGATCACTGTCCATAGTACCAGGCCATACCACGCCACACAATACCAGTTCAGTCCGCCAAGTTCACGGTCGGCAATACCAGTCCATGCCACGATGACACCAGGCCATACCAAGCCACACCTTGCCGGCTCAGTTTGCCCAGCTCACGCCACGATGCACACGACCAGTTTTCCCAGCCCATGCCACGATGGTATGTACCAGGCCATGTCACGCCACATATCACTAGCTCAGACCGCCCAGCTCACGGTCCAAAGTACCAGTCCATGCCGGACCATGTTGTACCAGTCCAGCTCACTCAGCCCAGTTCCATATTATCAGCTCAGCTCATAGAGCAGGAAGCACTGCTAACTGCTTTGCTAACTTTAGATCGATCCCTTCGATATATATATATATATATATATCATATATATCATGATATGTCGTACTGATATTTTGTCCCAAGAACGGGCGACGAGGCGACATTTTCTGTACTGGCAGTAGAAAACAACCAATATGTCCACAAAATTGCATGAAATTGCCCCGCTGTCAGCCACGGAAAGATTGAGCCGTATATTTTCCGGTAATCGACACTGGCGCCCAAGGCGGTCGTCAAGAAAATAATGAACCTACACGTATAGAGCTGGTGTTGTAAAGCAGATATGCCTCTGCAGGTCGAGGTCAAGTGTGCCCAAGGCCAACTGAAGCCTTGACTTTCCTCATGCTTCATATGTGGCTATGTGGCTAGGGCATCACCGATAATATGATATGCTACCAATCTGCGTCCAGAACCTGCCTTATTATCTCCTCAATGCACGACAATGCATCACTCCACTTCACTTCACATGCAGCAATGTTCATCTTGCGCCGAAGGGAGTGGACACATCGACCGGGCCTGCCCGCCGCCCCCCCTCGCCCCCTCCGTCGGCCACCTGGCTGCCGCGACCGCAGTGCGTCAGCTGAGCTGCGGTCTCCCGGGCTTATTCCGTCCTGGGGTCAGCGCCGTCTCCAACAGAACCGACTGAACCTCCTGTCAGTAACGAACGGCACCTGGTCGGCTGAGTCGCGGCACGCGCAGCCTGGTCACAACACATACATCGAAACATTTCCTTTTGGGAAGAGCCGCACCCCTGCCAAAGGGTCAACTCCCGACCAATAATGGTGATTAATCACACGTGATTAATCATGTAAGTTTTTTCATGGCCATCAAGGTGAGAGTACAAGTCCGGAAAAATCAAACTGTGAAGCATATGTGGCGGCTTTTCACGAAGCCCGTGACATAAAAATAGCGGAAATGTGAAAGAGTACAATGACGAGCCAGAGAAGTGCGAAAAACGCATAACAATGCAAACATGCAAGAAATTGAACAAGGTGGTGTAGAACTGTGCGCACGATTTTTCTGCAACCAGCGTCGTGTTTGGTACAGGAATAATTCATATGCTGGACTTGCACCGAGAACACTAAGCCACATCATCGTCATCCTCGCAAAGTAGCCAGTGGGAGAGGGAAGAAACACCGAACCGAAACTATGAGCATTAGACAATTATGGTTATACTGGCTGCGGATCAAAGCATCGTGTCGAATCACAACTGCTACAATTGACGCCTGTGAAGCAGATGCGGGAAGAGCAATCCCGCACAACACGACAAACTTGGGTGATGAAAGGATTCCCTGAATACGGCACGACAGGGCGACATATGCCAGCTATTCTGGCTGACCGTAGTGAAATCAGTGAGCTCATATCTGTGTTAACTGCTTGTCAACGAATTAAATCTGCGTGAAGTTTTTCGTGAGCCGGACGGAGGTTATTCACATGACGGCGAGGCGAGATCGCTGCCACTTCTGTCGTGAAGATATCCCCAACGTGTTTATAAGCAATATAGGAGAATGTGAAGATCGCTGAACAGGACACTCCCGCCTAGTCCAGTGGCGTCCAGATGCTGCTGTCCCACCTCGTCATGGCTGACCAAGGCGGAAAGCTTCCGGAGAATGCCGCTTCACGCAACTACGTCAACCGCTCAGCTACGTCAACTCAATATTCTGCTGCTATATACATTCATAAAGCATACCATGACTAGCTGAAATTGCAGGAGAAGCGTTCAGGTTATCAAATCCAAGTCAGCAAAGATGCTGCAAAACATCACAATTAAAACTTTCACGTGGTAAAAAGGCGAAAAGAATATAAATACATCCCAGTTGAAACGTACCTAATTATCCCCTCCCTCGAAATTCATGACCGTCAATATAAGCCACTTTTCATATGGTCGACTATTCTAACTAGCCCCTATCTATACCATTCTAATTATGTCATTCTAACTAGCCCCTATCTCGATTCAACTATGGTCGTGGCCTTCTCGTATGATGGGATTTCAGAAGATGCCTTCTCACAAACCTGAATTATGTTCTCTTTGAGTATACCACCTGACGACGGAGCCGCTAGGAGCTCCGAAAACTCATTAATTGCTTCAGAACGGGTCATTCCAAATAACGTCCATCGTTTATTTAATGTTATGTCCAATGATATATTTAATGTTAAGTTAAGGCAACGCAAAGTGCTTCCTGCTTCATCTTACTCGCCAATAAGTAAAATTCTGAGCCAAAAACGAAAGATGTTTATGGTTATTTTTGTATTACCATTTCATAAAGATAATCGAACAACGAAGTAATGATGATAGAGAGGCAGTCGTTTGGTGCATACATATATGGTTCACGATAATGATGACGAGCCACCGCAAAAATGGGTCCTGAAACATGCTGAGGAGACCGTTTCCCAGAACATCCAGCGGGTTAAATAAAGAGAACAGCCAATGATGTTGAAGGGAAAAAGTGCACTCCAATTTAAAGGAAAATCAGTGGAATAGTAGAATAATGGCTTAATTGGATTGTGGAAACATAATTGGCAAACTTCCTTTAGCAGGAGAAGAAGTTCGATATAAACACTGTCCAAAATATATGTTAGACGTTTCCGCAATTGGCCACGATCACGAACTTACATTCACTGACACATATCACGGCTTTACGAGTGTGACAAATGCACGGAATGTGACAAAATAATGGCATTACCTCTTACACCGCTAACCAAGTAGCACACCAAACATGTGTAATCCTCTATCAGATATGTCTACTACCCTCAGAACAGCGTTCAGTCTGACATACCGGTGCGTGCTATAAAGCATACCACGACACAGATTGTGCATTTAGTGGTATTTTGTTGTTCCGGAATGCACACAAATTCAAGTACCTTAGCACGGTAAAGTATCTCCGGTCAGATCTTCACATCCCGTCTCGGGGAGAGGGGGTTGATAAGAACCCCTTTCTAATATCCCAACTATGCGTGGCACGAAAACGAAAGAGGTGTCATCAGAAAGCGCTCGACGAATATGGCCCGACACCACCCCCAAAAAAGAATGGATTGGATTGTGGCTTTACGACGCACTCAGCAGCTGAGGCCATATGGCGTCGCCTGCCTCTCACCCTGGCAGGAAGGGCGGGCAACGCGAGGAATCGAACCCCGAACCTCTGGCTTGCCAGAAGCTCATCTTAATGACTGAGTTACCGACGCCTTCCATCAAAATACAAATTTCCCATAAAAGTGACGTCACTACGGGGTTTATATTTTCACGACTTACACATCATGTTTTGGCTCTTGAAAGTTCATTTTGGGTGATATTTTGGAAAAAAAAAAAATTTTGTAAGAAAAAAAAAAGAGAAAAATACCAGTGCCCTAAAAAAATTTTAGCCACCCAAAAATCAAAATCGTATTTTTTAAATTTCCAAATTTTGAGTTTTCAAGTTTTAAATTTCCTTTTCTAATGGGTAGAGAGGAACGAAAAAAACGTCATTCGAAGTCATCCTGCTCCTATAAAGTATGCTTACTTTATCCAGAATCTTCGATTTGAACTCGAATAGGCAAGTATGCAAAACTAATAAGTAATAAAAAAACGGAAAAAATAGAAATTCATCTCGTACGTTTTTTTGTATCCCTAAAGATAAACAAACGGTCAAGTTTCATAAAATATATGTATCCGTTAAAGCGTTACGACTGGTTGAATGTTTTTGGAGGTAACCTCACTTGACCTAAACTAACTCGTTGTCCCTAGAAGAGATGACTACAAAAGTTTGACACACCACGCCAAATTGATGTGGAAAGAAGTATGCCAAATTTCTTTCACAATCCACGAAAAAAAACCGAGGGAGGAGGCGGTTGAAGACACCCCCCCCCCTCCCCAAGACGGCGTGAGCTAATATCTGCATTGTCTTTTGACCTGCCGAAAATGCTTACACTAAAATTTGCATTCTTCACGCAATGCTCCATGTATTGGTGGGTTGTGATCATATGCTCCCCTAGGGCTGTAAAACATCAACGGAGACGCGCATCGCCTAGATGTTCGTTACATGTATATCTGTCTCCCCTTTTGTTTATCAAATGTAAAACTGATTCGGGTACATTTGTGCACGTGACTTTATAAACTAAGCTTTCTTTTTATATCACCGATTTAGCCCATTTATATAAGGGTGGAATATTTTATTGAATGC
>JAOTOL010001639.1:2745000-3015000 GCA_034440575.1 Imbricaverruca yamaguchii | reverse complement strand
TAGAAAATCGGCATTCGTCTTTGTAAATACACTGACCTCGCACTATCAGCCAACTCCACGCTACACAGGCATCCATAAGCCATCACGATACGCCGCAAATACTCCTAATCAAATTGCTCCTTAGTCTAAACGCTTAAACGACCTTTTTTTCTGAGAATGGTTGCATACAGTTTGCAGAGCTGCTTTTTCACTTCTTGATGCACCGTCTGTTTGTGCACTAGTGCCTGACCCGCAATACATTTCGGCATCAGTCCGATACGATGACAGCTGACAGGGAAGTGGATGTGTTCTTCTGTGTGTGCCAACTTTTGATGCAGACTTCCAAAGTTAGCCATGCTCTCGTGGGGTCGCTTCTCGGGAACTGATTAAGAACTTCGAGAAAGGCTTTGATCTCTTGGTGTTTCATCATTGTATAGTGGAAATCAAATTGGCAAACTTCGTTTAGAAGGAGCAGGAAATTCGATATAAACAATGTCCGATATACATCTTCAACGTTTCAGCCTTTTCCCATGATCACAAACCTACACACACTGACAAAAGTCAGTTATAAGAGAATGATAAATTCACAGCATATCACAAATTAATGACATCACTTCTTGCACAGCTCACCAAGTAGCACAACACAGACGTATAATCCTCCCTTATACATGGCACACTTCAGTATAGTGTGCAATCTGACATACCGATGCCTGTCATATGACAGATCACGAGATTTGCATTTTCTTTCGCTGTGTCCAAAATGTGTACCCTAAAATTGGCATTCGGAACGCAGTGCTCCATGCACTGGTGGATTGTGGTCATATGCTCCCCTAGGGTTGTGAAATATCGAAGGTGACTAGCATCCCTAGATGTTCGCCAAATCTATGCATTATCTACTTTCTTTGTTTCTCCAATGTAAAATTGATTCGGGCATATTTTGCATGCTACTTTGAGAAAATTACATTTTCATAGTACATCGCCCAGTTAGCCTAAGCGTGACATATTTTATTGCCTGCGGGACATGGTGGGCTCTGCAATGGCGATCTGACCAGCACTGATTTTATCGATTTTCAACTCACCCACGCTACCCTCAAGTGGTCTAAATGTGATGAGTTTACAATCTTGCGAACGGTTTTACATAATTTATGATCAATGTGTGATAGCGTAATCTAGTGATGTTGTTGGGTTCTGCTTTTTTCTTTTACTTTTTGCAATTCACCCCCGATCACGTTTTTCCCCATACCCAGGCATTGTTCACGTCTGGTTGGACCCTCTATCGATAAAAACCATTTGCCAAGAATAAGTTTCAAATCTTTCAAACGCTAAGCTCACGTGAGATTGGATCCGACGAGACTCTAGCCGCCCGTTTCATCTCAGAGTTGAGCACTGACAATTTTGTTTTCATTGGATGAGCTGACTGAAAATGAAGTATGATAGGTGATGTCACATGCGTAAAATAAAGCGTTGTGGTGTGAGAGCCATCCAGTTGAACTGAATACCAAATATGAAGGAAATGTATAGACTTGAAGTGTGGGTGGTGGTGTGATATGTGTGGGTGGTGGTGTGATATATGTGGGTGGTGTTTAGTGTTAAAAACGATCAGTTTACAGAAGCTATGGGTCCAGATTCCACAACATGTTGTCAAGGTATCGAAAGTAAATGGCTGGCATGTCTCGCACAGAGCAATGAATGCTGGTTCAGATACGTTTATGAAACCTGTAGTAAATGGTTGCACACATTGACTGCCCATGGCAACTCCCTTAACCTGTTCAAACATGTAATCGCCAAATCTTACCAAATTGTTTTAAAGATGTGCTGTAGATGTCCTGCAGTCAAAAACGCTCAGGCAGAATATGTCTGTCACTTCCGAATTACTTTCTATTAACCATAACAACATATAACCCTCCCCGAATCGGCATGTTACCATAGAGGCCGACCACGTCCATTGTGCTTGCTATTTACAATTTGACAGGGGAAGCTGCTTTTAGCTAACTTAGGTCATCTGTGTTCTTCTATTATGCAGGCAACAGTGTTAAATATCGTACTACTTGGTGAGATGTGTAAGAAGTGATGTCATTATTTTGCCACATGCGGTGAATTTTTCATCCTGATAAAACTGTAATTTGTGGCTGTGTGTGCAATCTCTTGCTCTTGACCAGAAACCGAAAGGTGGAACATATATTTTGGACATAGTATATATCGAATGTTGTTCTCCTGTTAAACGTAGGTCGATTAATTTTATTTTCACAATTCAATGATGGAACATCAGATCAACGCCGTTCTCGACGTTCTTAATAAAATAATGGCTCCCTTTGTTTCCATTCAACGTTTCACCAGAAATTCAAAATATGATCAAGTGGAGGGTGATCTTGTTCTGTATATCAAGGAAGGTAGGCAGACAAATGCTGCACCAGCATGACATGGTAGTTCTGATATGTGTACCTAGGTAGATAGCCAGACACCGTCATATTGCCGAACCAATATGATACGATAGAGGGTGGTTCTGTTTTGCATATCTAGGTAGGTAGCCATACAAGCATTGTTGCACCAATATGATTAGATGGATGGTAGTGCTGTTTCGTACATCTGGGTAGTCAGACTCGAACATATTGCTGCATCAATATGATAAGGTAGAGCGTAGTTCTGTTTTGTGAATTTAGGCAGGTAGCCAGATAACATTGGTGCACCAACAAACTCGCAGTGATCACAACTGAAGGACTGCTCTTTGTTTCGTTTCCAGCCCGCTCTGGAACCGACTGTCTTCCGTTGTAGTGGCAGTAGTAAGTCTGATAGCAAAGTCTTACGTCAAATGTACGAAAGGACAAATGCACGTAAGGACAAATGCACGTCTGACATCTGCCAGTCGTGAGCAAATACATACACAGCAAATATACTCCAGCAAATTTACGCAAGCAATTGTAGGTATGGTAAGCGCTTAAGGGCAAGCGTATAACATGACTATTTGTGCGCGCTCGTCGCCCAAGCTGCCGTGACGGTGTACCGGAGGCTCCGAGTGTACCCTGGCGTACCCTGGCCCCCGACGTATGTGCCAGTGCCACATCGACCCGCCGTCCCTGATGGTGTCACCAGGGACGCCAGCGGCAGCGCGGCGTCGCTGATCAGCAGGCGGTGCGTGGGCAAAGCGTCCCCTGGAGGGTGCTGGAGCAGCCCGGCAATAACTCCATTAAGCCAGGCCGGGTGCAGAGGCGGCCACCGCCACGAATGAGGGTGGGCGTGGTGGGACGACCCGGCGATTGCGCCCCGAGATACCGGCGAGCGGCAGCCACCGGGCGCAGCCCCCCCCCCCCCCACCCCACACACACCCCGTGGCCGGTAGAGGCTCAACTGCGCCCCGGAAAGCCTGGTCTATCTTGGCCACTGGTTGGTTTGCTATTTCGGCATAGGAGCGCATCGACTACGTTGCTCATACAGGGCCCATAGGACCGATAGGTGGGCAGCTGAAGAGGATTAGTGCCAGCGGAAGTGCACTAATCTTCAGAGAGCAGACAGATCATTCAAAGCTTTTAGTTTTCATTTCATTGAGGGATGCAACCTGTCCTACTTAAATGAACTAAGCGCCTTGATGTTGGCAAAGAGCTCTGGTGTGTAGACCGGCGCATGGGGTGGTAGAGAGTAGGATCTCAACAGAGGAACAATAAATGCACCGCCAACAGCAATATCAGTATTTGATCCATCTGCATATATCGGGACGTGTCTGTCGAAAGAGGTAATTTGGTCCGGAGCAGGTAACGGTTACGTGACGTAGCCTGTGGTTTCATAACCCAGGAAATTGGCATGTTTGTTTTCGGAGGGGCCGCCTGCCAATGCGATGTTTATCGAAGACCGACCCACATAATTCCCCTCAATCGAATGCCACCATTATCAAAGAATATGTGTATCCGAACACAAAAAGTGCATAAGGCGTCCTCGACCGAATGAAGAACCCAAGCTATGGGAGAACACATGCGCGTGAGGGGGATGACCGTGGAATTGGCGCAGTTTACGGGAATTCCACATCCCGAGCATTTTGCGGCGAAGCGAAAGTGGTGGTTCGTGTGCATAAGCCAGAAGGCTCACATAGGGCAAAGTGTGGAGAGCGCCCGTCGCAATGCGGAGCACCGACTGGTATACAGTGAGAGTTTGCTTGTTGTGCACGTGCAGTCATATAAAACATACGTAGTCCAGTTTTGGGCGGACTGGGGAACGGTAAAACGGGAGCATGGTTTTCTTGTCTCATCCGTAGGACATGCGAGCAACCATCTTCAGCATGTTTAGTGATGTAAAACACTTCTTTCAAAGTGCCTTGAAGTGTTTCTTGGAATTAAGACGCGTATCCAAAAATACTCCTCAAAACCGGCCAACATCTGAAAGGGAATTGGCTCGTCATAAAGGTGGAAAGCAGGGTCTGGGCAGTTCCGGCGACGCCGGCAAAGATGCATCCCAACGGGTTTTTGCCACAAAGAAAAGAAACCTCTTCCTGCAGCTCTACCTTTCCAGTCATGATATTACCAACTGCAGATGTCGTGCCATCGAAGGTGCACCGAATGTGCAGCACCAAATTACGTCATCCACGACTAGCTATATGCCAACACTTCGTGAAAGGGACTCGCAGACATCGTTAACCATGATAGCGAAAAGCGCCACGCTTAATGCACTTCCCAGCGGTGCCGTTTTCGCCTATGGCTACAATCTGACAGGCAGCCTCCGATCTCCACACGAAAAATGCGTCTCGAAAAGAAGCCTCTGGAAGAAGGGGCCCATAGTGCCGTGAATTCAATACCTGTAGCGTTTCGCAAGATGCCATAGCGTAGTGGTGTAACGTATCGGAAGTGGTGCTGTACGCTTCCTGAACGTCGAAAAGTACTGCACCAATGTGACCATTTCGCTACAAATGGTACTGCGGTACCATGATATTTCGGTACGGTCGTACTACAATTTGACGTGTTCGAATATAGTCGACGGTGTTGTTTTTCCCTACAACCACACTGTATTAATTAAGGTGCCATATGGTTAAAAAAAAACAGGAGAAATTCACATTACCCATCCTCTCCATCAGCTTGTATAATCATGGGTTAACGATGTAGGTCAGTAGCATGCAAGGTCTGAATTATCTTTGCCGATCTTTCAAATTAGCATCATAACAGCCTCACAGAATGTGGATACCTTTCTTACAAATCCGCTTCAGCGTTACCAACATAGCATCAAGTACGCATGCTGGAATATATTTGAGCATATCGTGCATTTGATCTGGATCTTCAGATAAACTTTGAAAGGTTCCAATAGCAGAGCTCAACTCGGGCATGGTGAATGGCTCGTTATAACTTGGCCGCACGGATGCGAACAAAAGTTCAAAGGCGGTGTCACTACTGGCATTCAGGAAAATGAGCACAACCTCGACAGTGTTCCACTGGCATCGGTTCAAAATTTTGAAAGCCATCTCACTGACCGCGTCGACCGGATGGGTGACGCCTCGGTCGCCACCATGTAGTGCTGGCAGATGGGTTGAGTTGAGTGACCGGAGATGCTCCTAAGTCTCGATCAGATCTGTAAGACGGGTGTAAAGCGATTTACCTTGCTCACATATTCCTCCACCAGATACGCTTGGCCTGGCCTCCCAAATGGTGTGCCGTGCGATGGCCCGACCTAGCCGGAAGGCGATGGGGTTGGCAGTGTCAGGCTCCTACTGCTGTATGCTGTTGTATTCTACGTACCTACTGGTGGTGAGGTTGGCGCCGTCTTGCCCAGATGGTCTGACGACACTCCTCTGTCCATCAAGAAACGGGTTCGATGCCTGGTGCCAGAGGTGTGAGAAATAAGCTCGGTGGTGGTATCCAGGATCACGTTGAGAAGCCATATCAACCGACATATGTCTGACACCAGGCCGTGCAGAAAACATGCCCTCTAGTAGTACTACGTATGCTGACCAGCCCGCCTTCTTGAAATTCCATCGGCATGATCACATCCCGAGTACCGCACCATCCCAGTAATGCAACCAACATCGGAATGGGATCACTGTATCAAATGAATTCTGCGGACGTTAAGCTTAGTTGGGATCATGTTGTTGAAAAATTCCTTCAGGATGTGGACCCCCAAAGTAATGCCGTCATTGATCCATTCACGAATTTGTAATTGTTTGCCGCAATAACAAGAAAACTTGTCATTAGTCTAAAATAGTCGAAGCACTGCCTTGCAATATCATGAATTCAGCGACCATTATGCCCTGTTGCGGTCAGCTTCTTGAAAAAATCGGTTCTGGATTTGGACCAACAAAACAATGTCGTCATTGATCCATCTACTAATTTATAATTACTTGCCGCAACGTCAAGAAAGCGGGCCACGAATCCCAAAAAGTCGCAGTACTGCGTTATAATGCCATGAATTCGGCGAATGTTAAAATTAATTGCGATCATCTTGTTGAAAAATTCGCTGCGGGGTTTGAACCCCCAAACGATATCGTCACTGATGCGATTTTCAACATTAGCAGATTGACAACGTGCTACGTTCAATCCCAAAATGCCGGCACCAATTTTCGCGCAAGGACATCATGAATGCGATACATGTAAAGAAAAACTTTTGAAATTGATTACCCCAGTAAGGCATTGTTACACAAACGTATCAGTTTGATCCTATGGTCGATAAAAACGACCCTGGCGGCAGTCCTAGTCGTGGATTCCGTATCCACGAATATATAATTGTTTGCCGCAATATCAGATAAACGGGCGAAACTTTCAAAGGTGGCAGCAGTGTCCGATAATGCCATGAATTCGTCGAATTTTTAGCTCAGTTGCGAGCATGAAAATTGTGTTCGGGATTTGCACCACAAGAATAAGGCCCTCTAAACACGAAATATTGAAATTTTGAATTCTGAATAGCTGGCGGTCGGGGACGGGCCGCGGGGCGCAAGCGTCACCGCCAGCTTCCCGCCGTCTATGGTGGAAACTAGTCCCGGAAGTAAATACTCAAAACTAACAATATGCGCAATATATAACTGTAATTGGCAATAAAACTGACGTCTGCTTCTGCTTACTTTCATAAGTGCACTTCGCACCATATTTTATGGAGACATAGTCTCATAAATTGTAACTATATTCTTCGCGCACACACTAGTGAGCATCCGGACGCGCTTGTCGCCGGCGCATATTTCCGAGTTCTTGAATGGCATCAGGAACCTACCTCTTTTCTTTCTTTACTGGAGATACCCCGATGTCCGCATTAACATTGCGTCTGACGCGTAGTGCCAAACGAAGCGGTGCATCTGCGGCCGTGACGTTGGCTGCCGGAAGTTAGTTGGAGCACGGCCACCTGTGTGTGCAAGAGCACGCCGGCTTCATAGTTCAGATACGCGGTCACTCAGGTGTACTAGAGGAACTTTTGCCTGATAGAGGGGTGAGAGACTTGTCGGGTTGGCTTAGAAGTGGCCAATGTCCTGGAGTATAGAGGGGCCAGACAGGGTCCGCCAGGGTACGGAAAGGCCTTACGACGTCTGAGAGGGACGAAGCGTCATCATACCCGCGTGACACTGTGGCAGTGCAGTTCGTGCGCGGATGTCAATATTCTTGACAGTGAGCAGTGCCGAGCCAGTGTGTCTGACCTTGCAACCTCTGCAAGTAGAGCATCCACTGGACTCTCAGGGAGAAAAACAAATGCGCTTCGTGCAGCTGGAGATGCAAGACGTCCCCCGCCGCGACCACGAGGACGAGCGAGCGCTGCCAGTAGGCGACAGTCGGAGGCTTGAAGTGACGGGGTGGCGTCGGCCGCAACGAGCGAATGGACACGTCACGTTTCCTGACGAAGTCGAACTCGTCGACGTCTGGCCGGACTAGGAAAATATTGATAGTGTCATGGGCAGACCAATAGAGACGAGGTCGCCGATCCGTCGATGGTGTCGGCATCGGGAGCGGGAGGGGGCTGGGGGGGGGCGGTCGCCGAGGAGGCTCAACGCTTCCTGACGTGCCGGCGCGCACCACGGGTGGGCGTGCCGTCCAACCGTCGGATGTCGAGGGATGAGCGAGGTCGGACCGCGCCGCGGGGACTGCTTGCCGACGAATCGACGAGGTCGCTGAGGGTACGTCATGCCTGTGGGGTCCACAAAGCGCAGGCAGGTCGATTTATCGACGTTCCGGCTTATCCTATTAGTGGATTCGGAAATAATTCGCAAAAGTGGGTGCACTCTAGCGCATAGCTGCAGACTGTGACACAATCATCTGAAGATATTGGTCCAATTATCGCAATTTCTTACACCAAACGCATCCAGCCATTCACAACAGACAAAGGACTCAGAAAATAGAATGCATGATAGATAGGGAGATATTGACAAAAAGAGAAAGAAAGTGAGAGAGATAGTGAAAGAGAGAGAGAGGGGAGAGAGAGAGGGTCAGGGAGGAGAAATGATAAGTACGGAGACAGAAGGATATATGAGCGTACGCTAGCGAAATTGAGCATTGGAATAGAATAAGAAACTAAGTCAGGTTTGTGACGACGATTAACTACGCTGGTGTAATTTGGTCGAGCTGCCGGTACGGCTTCCTCACAGAACAAAATCTGTATCTGTAGCCATAGCCATTTCCCTGTTGAAAAAGACACATCAAATGATAATTTCGTCGTCCGGATGGACTCGTTTATGACCAATCGAGCTGTGCAGGTCATTTTGCGCCGCCTCTCCCTTACACCTGGAGGTCACGATGGGTTTTAAAGCGTGGTCAGTCGCGCTACGCGCCCGGCCGTCGGCTGCGCCGCCGCCTGGCCGTGTCTGACACACCGAGAGCTATGCAGATGTGCTGCGATGTGACGGACATGCCGCGCTGGCGTGGTATCGACCAGCGGCGCCAGGTGTCTCGCTGCCGGGTGTGCAGCTGGTGGAGACGAAGCTTCGCCTCGGCGCTGGCAGGCGTGTACGCACCGATGTTTACCACCGTCGGCGACACACCTCGCCCGACGGGAAGCTGGCTGATGTCGATAGCCAGCTGAGTGACTTCAGAAGCAGTCAGCCTCCTAGCGGTGAGCCGACGGAGATCAACAGTGACGTCTGAATAATTGGGGTGAGAACAGAGTTCTGACATGCATATCTGCATGGACCTGTACCATGAGCCCGATGAGGCGTGAAGGAACAGTGGCACTTCACCCACAGGAAGCTGGACACGTTTAACAGGTGAAGTCGGAATGGCGCAAAGAGATATTTCGGACGACGTCCGTAACCAATGACAGCAGTCTGCAGAGCAATTTCTAGTGACTAGTATTCATCGATGTAATGCAGAAGTGGAGAGAGGGCATAATATGTGAACTTTCAACCCACCATTTGCTGACCATAGCGCTTTTACCCCTTTAACTGTACCGAATGTTCGCGATATTTCCCACATTAAGAATTATATCGAGCTGAAAATCCGGTACTTTCTGTTACATTAATTACGCACCCTGCGATAAAAGAAAAGGTGGCGCCACCGTCAGTCCATTTTCAGCCAAATTTAGCCCATGGTGACACTGAGTTTTTTCCCGCCATATGGCTAATTAATGTAGCAAGAAGTATTGAATTTTCAGTTCGATATCACTCTTAATGTGTGAAATGTCTTCAACATTCAATAGCGTTGAAAGGGATAAAAGCGCTATTGTCAGTAAATGGTGGGTTGAGAGTTCACATATTATGTTCTAGTCCCTATGTCCACTTCATCATTTCATTGATAATTGTAGTCATTACAAATAGCTAAGCTACAGACTGCCGCCATTGCTTACGTACGTCGTCCGAAATATATCGCTGCACCATTTTCACTTCACCTGTTTAACGTGTCCAGATTCCTGTGGGTGAAGTACCACTGTTCCTTCACGTCACATCGGGCTCGTGGTGGCCCATGCAGATATGAAGGTCAGAACTCCGTTGGCACACTATTTATTCAGACGTCACTGTTGATCTCGGTCGGCTCACCGCTAGGAGGCTAATTGCTTTTGAAGTCACTCAGCCGACTATCGACATCAGCTCAGGGTGAGAGATTCGGCCACCGTGAGGGCGACATGAAGACGATGGCGTTTCTAAAATGTCATACGTAGAAGAAAAACACTTTCGACCTTACATTCTATCAGATACTGCCATTTTATTTCAAAGGTTACCACAAAAGTATCCCTATGAAATTACCATAACAGTGCTTCGACATAAATGGGAACATGGAAATATAAATCTTAGTTTAAAAAGTATAATTTTGTTGAATATGTTCAAAGTTTTTTTTTCCGCATTTGCGATACACCGGAATGCACGCCGTCATATGGCCCTTCAAAGGTCACGAACGGTCGGTGTGGCCGGACGTCGACCGAGGAAGCGCATGGCAGCTGTACGGCACATCTTACACCCAACTAAACTTCATACTTCACCATTCCCATGATCATTACTAGGCGTGCTATCCTGGGCTGCTGTGTTTCATGCTGCTAGGATGGTGGCCGGGGAAGGAATCCGTGAAGTGTTTCACCGTGACCTGTGACTTTACCTCTTACTATGCCAAACACACCTCACGCACCCAGAGTTCACACGATACATGGCCATTGATTGCTCTTTGAATGGTTCAAAAGCGCAATCCGAGGTCCACACATTTCACCAGGTCGACCACAGTTGACCTTGATCTGCAGCATTTAAAACTAAGCACCGTAACGTAGCAGTTGCCCACACCGTACAGTTTACAGAATGACATTGCTTTGGCAGACTTCACACACCGTGCTGTTGCATTCCGTGCCACGAGAATCGGAGCCAGGAAGTGTTCCGTTTAAGTGATCACAACCCGTGTCCTCACTGCGTATCTGAAACAACACAAAATAACTCTGTGTGTTTTCAGAGCGCACAGCATAGGGCTAGTGATTACCAGTTTAATGGCACAACTAGGTCTACTGGTTTTGGAGATAGGTGGGGGCAGAGGAGGGTAAGCGCCCCCACCAGTCAATGTGATGCGTCCAGTAAATGTTGCGCTAACTCCAGTGCTCCATATGCACCATCACGGAGTTAAGCGTTGCGAAACGACGTTTCGAAAACAAAATGCATTCAATATATAATCACCCGGTTAAAAACGTTCATCATATAAGATGGTCTGAGTTAGGTATATATGTTACTAGTTTTCCAGCCCGTAAACAATGAGGTTAGGAAGACTGCAATACCTTAAACGCATGCAGGACGCTGAGTAAACAAAGCCGCTTCATTAAGTATTCACCGCTACACGTCTAGGAATCCTTAAATAGATCTGAGTGCAAGCAAATACGAATAGCTATTACTTTTCGCTCATATTAAGTCGTCTAAGTGGATCACATATGAGCAAAGCATATTTGTGTTAATATGTGTTACCCTGCTAATGTTCATAATGCACTCGACCTAATTCATCGGGTGCAAACAAGTTCAATATGGGAACTGAATGCAGCCAGGAGCAACAATCACAGCGGGCACGTACTGTCAACCACGTACTACTAAGTTGATACTCAATTTCACAGCATACGCAAAACATGATGCTCGCAGTGTTTGATTGCCTTTTCTCAGAACGGTTATTGAGGTAACTTTACACGGATCGCATTCAAGTACTACTTGTGTCGCCATCGTTTCCAATATCAGGGATATTGCAGGGACACTTGGTTCCAAATGCACAACTGTGCTTCACGAGCGACGGCCGTCCACCCTGCTCGCGGGGTCGGCCGGCCACCACCGCCGTCACATGCATCATTTGACCTCCGCAAATCACCCCCTGACGATCACTGATAAACACGACATTTCTGGATGGGACTGCGAGAATGACGACACCAGCACGTCGTCGGTACCGGCGCAGCGGTGTCATGACGGCGAGGCGCGACTGTCGCCCTCGACGATGTGTCGTCCCAGCTGGTGCCTCCAGACAACGTGCGGAGCCATACTGACCTCGACCCTGATCAACTGACCCCAGCTGGCGCCTCCATATTAGGTGGAGAGCTGTGCTGACGCCGACCCTGATCAACGGTCCCCCAGCTGGCGCCTCCATATTAGGTGGGGAGCCGTGCTGGCCTTCGCCCTGATCAACGGTCACCCAGCTGGCTGGCAGCACAGCTCCCCACCTCATATTAGGTGGAGAGCTGTGCTGACGCCGACCCTGATCAACGGTCCCCCAGCTGGCGCCTCCATATTAGGTGGGGAGCCGTGCTGGGCCCGACCTTGATCGACGGTCCGGTGTGATGAAGCCGTTAAATCCTCGCCGTCCTACGGAATCACTGGCGTGCGGAAGCCGTTCATAATCACTCCGGCTCCGTTTCACAGCTCCATCCGGCCTCATTCAGATGCTGGTGGCGCGTCTAATATATTCTTCAGGCGGTCGGACCGACTCATTCCGCCAGGCATCCAATGGACATGCAATGGGCACCCAACGGGCATCCAACGGGCATCAACGGGCATCCAACGGGCATTCAACGTGCATCCAACTGGCATCCAACGGGCATCCAATGCACGTAACTGCCACTGAGAGGAGCCGAACCGGCGCGTGACGCACATGGTGCCCTCGTCCGCCATACGGTGCACCGCCTCGTGCCTGCCTATCCGAGCTGCCACTGCTGCCGTTGTCGGTCCGAGCCGGAGATGACACTGGTGCCCCCATGTGGCCCACACTGCGGTGCACTCCGGAACCAAGCTCGTCAGCATTGATCCGCCGAGAGGCGTGGGCTCTTTGCGCCGGCGGGTTTGAAGTCTGTGCCCACCAGGGCCTTATCTGACACTATTCGACTGGTGACCACCACAATGGACTCAAACGGCGCCAAATCCCAGCATTCTGGGCTTCCGCCCTCCAGTAATACTTAAGCAATGGAAAGTGCGATTTAACTGGGAGGGGGGGCGGGTTATGAGTGGGGAGGGGACCTTTTCTGCAGGTGTTTCACTGTTCCAATCATGGGATGCCCTGCGAAAACCGACGCTACTTCTTTGGCCAATTGTCATTGAATTACTTACAGGAAGGATTGAGTTCAACTCAGCATCAACGCTCAACAAGATCATTTCGAGAGTGGCCATGCACCCCTCCCCCCTGCTGAGTGCGCAACTACCATTAGTCAGAGTCGAGGGGGCAGATCCTAAAATTTGGATCTGAGGAAGGGCCCTTACTTCCAATGACAGCCTAAAGTCGAAGTTGAACGTATATCTCGTGAATGATTTAAATGATCTCGTGAATGGTTTATGTCTACGAAAACACATAATTGAAGTCGTGGGAAGTTTTCAAAAGCTACAAACAAATCAAGACTACGTATTTTGAGCGTTTTTGGCCACACTGCGCAGTACTCAAAATTATGTTACCAATAGGAAGAGGCCCAAGCCAAGAAGGGCCCTTGTGGCTTATAGTTGCACTAATCTTTTATGTCTTTATCTTTTATGAGTTGAGTGCCTGAACATGCTGGAAAAAGATGCAATTCTGAACTTCAGACCTTCTCTTATGAGTATACACAGATATGAAAGCTATATATATGTCACGTCGTGTCTTCTTACCGTCTTACTGTCCACTTCCTCAATGTCTTACATGTCTTACTAATGTCGTTATAAATACTTATTGCAGTGTTTTGTGTCGATTGATTGTAGTAATGTACTGACTAATTCGTTACCAATGTACAAGTGATTAGGAAAAACAAAATCAATTTAATTCCAATATTTCCTGGGATAGTATTACCAAATCAGCATTTCCAAATTGGAACATGTTGCCTTTCACCTGTGGACAAGTCACCTTCTTCGCCTCCCCTCCCTTTGCTGCAGGAGATAGCGCAGCTGCAACTAACAGCACACCTGTAGCACCATTGTTTGTTGGTCGCCACGGTAACGACGCAGCCGCCGTGGCCGAACCTGTTGCACGGCCATGAGGCCGCACTACTGAACAGTCGTAAATTTGTGCAGAAAACCACTCCCGAAATTGAGCCACTCCGGAGAATCATTCCGCCACAATGGGTCATAAAACAGAGCTGATCACCGGTTATCTTCAATGTTGGCACACGAACACGTGGCAGACCACACCACCGGCTGTCTGGTGCTGTCCAGTGTTGGCACACGACCACACAGCAGACCACACCACCGGCTGTCTGGTGCTGTCCAGTGTTGGCACACGACCACACAGCAGACCGCACCTCCGGCTGTCTGGTGCTGTTCAGTGTTGGCACACGACCACACAGCAGACCACACCACCGGCTGTCTGGTGCTGTCCAGTGTTGGCACACGACCACACAGCAGACCACACCACCGGCTGTCTGGTGCTGTCCAGTGTTGGCACACGACCACACAATAGACCACACCACCGGCTGTCTGGTGCTGTCCAGTGCTGTCACACGACCACACAGCAGACCACACCACCGGCTGCCTGGTGCTGTCCAGTGTTGGCACACGACCACACAGCAGACCACACCACCGGCTGTCTGGTGCTGTCCAGTGTTGGCACACGACCACACATCAGACCACACCACCGGCTGTCTGGTGCTGTTCAGTGTTGGCACACGACCACACGAAGACCACACCACCGGCTGTCTGGTGCTGTCCGGTGTTGGCACACGACCACACAGCAGACCGCACCACCGGCTGTCTGGTGCTGTCCAGTGTTGGCAAACGACCACACAGCAGACCACACCACCGGCTGTCTGGTGCTGTCCAGTGTTGGCACACGACCACACAGCAGACCACACCACCGGCTGTCTGGTGCTGTCCAGTGTTGGCACACGACCACACAGCAGACCACACCACCGGCTGTCTGGTGCTGTCCAGTGTTGGCACACGACCACACAGCAGACCGCACCACCGGCTGTCTGGTGCTGTCCAGTGTTGGCACACGACCACACATCAGACCACACCACCGGCTGTCTGGTGCTGTTCAGTGTTGGCACACGACCACACAGGAGACCACACCACCGGCTGTCTGGTGCTGTCCAGTGTTGGCACACGACCATACCGTGGATAACTATCAGAAGTTTTGGCGACTAAAATTACCTGAATAGCTTCAGAATGTCAAGAGTTGGACGATTATGCCTGCTAGACTGATTTTGCATTCGCAAATTACATTTCCTGAAATAGTTATGCTCTGACGAAAGATAGTTTGCCAAAATAATTATGCGTGAAGAAGAGACACTGGGGATAAACGCACGTTGGCAAAAGCTTCAAGCCACTCTTGTGACTTCATTAGCACTCCTAGCTTTTCGTTCAACGCTTTCCTCGCCTCAAGCACCGACCCGTCGCCGACGAAAGCGGCGATCCGGTCAAGCGCAGTGCTTTTGCGAGCAGATGTCTGTTCGGATTATTGCATCAATAATGCGAACTGCTGCTCTGCTCGCATAAGCACTGCGCCTGACCGGATCGCCGCTTTCATCGGCGACGGGTCGGTGACCACTGCACAGAATAAATGGGAAACCGTCTGACTGCTATTGACGATTTGGTCGCCGTCGGCGACAACCAGTTGGCTTTTTTTACCTCTGCGTCTGCTGCTGCCTTTTCACAACAGTGAATGCGGTAGCTGGTGCAGAAGTTACCTGGGCTCGTAGTGGCCATTATTACCGCGTTGGCAGTCCTTTAACGCGACCTACACCAGTAGTACACTGACAGCGATATCTGTACCGATTCCAGCTCATCCTAGTTGGAATCGGTACAAACGATATATTGAGCTGACACCACCTGAAGATGGTGTAAGCTCACACAACTGAACACACACAGTTCCTCAGGCAGCAGCTAAGATACACACAAATGATTGATGCCGTTAGGATTATTTTAAATGTGGTCATGTGTGTGCCACATGGTGGGTTTAATCTTCGATTCCGCCACTGTTAGCACTCATTGGCAAAAGTAGAGTAAGTAGGTAGTTTATTGCCAACCCGGAGCGCATCATGCCGGTTACCATTGTTGGAACATTTAATGCACGTAATTTGAAGTTTGAACACTTTGAAGCAAATGTTCCATATATATCAACAAGTCTTTTCAGGTGTCCATATTAAAACAGATCACGAATTTACACCTCCAAATACCGACAAGTTAGCTTCTTATAATCAACGAAACAAATTCAAGCAGGGCTAGATAGAATTCACGAAAACGCATTCAGTCATTTATAAATGTATCGGGCGATATATCTTACATTTACTTGATTCGGGAATCTGACAGTATCTCCAAGCTGTTGCGCAGTAAATGTGATAAAATGAACATGCAGATATGGATTCATGCTGTGTAACAACGGGCAGCAAGGGAATTCAATGTGTTACTAATCTTACCGAACTCATACAAAACAGATATGCAAAACTCCCCTGGTAGGCAACGCTGCTCAGGCAGGCCCATGCGGTGTATTTATTTGGGGGATCTTGCCGGGGCTCCGAGCAATTCCTACCGTGACTCTAACATGGGCTCTGCCGTGTTACTAGCCCTAGCCTCCATGAGGTGTCACTAACCTAGGTCCTGCGGTATCACCAACCTGGGCCCTGTGGTATCACTAACCTAGGTCCTGCGGTATCACCAACCTGGGCCCTGTGGTATCACTAACCTGGGCCCTGCGGTGTCATCAACCTGAATCCTGCCGTGTCACTAACCTGGGCCCTGCGGTGTCATTAACCTGGGCCCTGCGGTGTCATCAACCTGGGCCCTGTGGTATCACCAACCTGGGCCGCGCCGAGTCACTAATCTGGGTCATGCCGAGTGACTAACCAGAGTCATGCGGTGTCACTAACCTGAGTCCTATGGGTTCACTAACCTGGATCCTACCGTTTCACGAACCTTGGTCCTGCGGTGTTACTAACTTAACCCCTGCGGTATGGCCAGACACTGTCATCTTGCGAACACGAATCATCCGAAATTATACGTTTAAAATGCAAACGCCCTTTTCTTCTTTAAACAGCAATTAATCGAAGGTTTCGTCAACACATAGATGTAAGGTAGTCACGTGTCCTTATCAAGAGCTCTGATCTAGAGCCGAATGAATGTGCCTAAGGTGCACTTCGCCAGGTCTTCTCATAACAATTATACTATCAGACACCGAAGTCGTCTCAGAAACTGCTCTATGCCCCGCCACATTCGTATCTCGGATAATGCCGCTATCTACCCAAGGCCTGTTGCGTCTTTCAATAGGGCAGTGCATTTGAATTGTCAAGTCCAATTTCGCGTATCTAGTTCAGACCTGGACCCTCAGCCGTTGCTATGTGTGATTCCGCCGCGACGGGGCTTTACGTCATCCTCACAGCGATCGCGTGAGGCCACGATCTCCGCATCACGGTCAAGGTCAGCAATCAGAGCCGGAAATCGATTTCAAGAGTATGAACCTGGAAGTCCGACTCAGGGAGCCAGAGTCAAGGAGTCAGAGTCATGGAGTCAGAGTCATGCAGTCATAGTCATGTAGTCAGATTCAGGGAGTTCGAGGCAAGGAGTCCGTGTCAAGGAGCCAGCCAGGGAGTCGCAGTTAGGGAGTCAGGGAGTCAGAGTCAGAGTCCCAGTCAGAAGCAGGGAGTCAGAGTCACGGCCTCCAGTCAGGAAGTCAAGCGTCAGGATATGGGATTCAATGGTCGGGGCCAGGGAACCTCATTCAGTGAGTCAGAGTCAGTGGCGCGGAGCAGTCAGTGAGTCAAGAGCCGGTGTTGGGAGTCGGCGATAATAGTCGGACGAGAGTCAGGTGGGCTCTGCGAGCGACTGCCGTGACGAGTCACTTCAGCGTCACGTGTCACGCGTCCGGCAGCACGCGACACGCGGCAAATCCGCCGCACGCACGCCGGGTAATCGCCCGCGGGCACGGCGCCGACGGGGACCTCTGCCGACGGGCAAGTTGTCGCCGGCGACCTTGGGCTGGCCTCCGCTGACCTCAGTCGACCTGCTGCTGCCACCCCGCGGCCGCCGCCGTGGGAGGAGCCGCCGGTCGTGCCGCACCGGAAGCCGCGCGGAATCTGCGGCAGGCATGGCTGGATGCCATCCGGCATGTGCGCTACGCCATTGCAAAGGCGAGCAAAAAGCGACCACTAATCGCTCAGTATGCAAAATGAATATCTTCAGCATCACAGTGGCTAGCTGAGCAGTTTATGGGACGTGGATCTACATTTGTCATCTTGTTTTTATGTAAATACCAAAGATAATTCCTAGCGTGTCATGGTGTGCCGATCATTCGAGCCCACGTCCCATCACACCTGCACTATGTGTGGTCTCGCGCAGTACGGGCTGAGGTGCAACAGCAGCACTTGAGTAGCTGGTCAGCTGAGGCCGACTGAGGTCGGCTCGCTTGTGCGACCCCGTGTAGTGTTGATGTGATCTTCGCGATGTTGGAGTCACTATGCAGTAAAGCTGTGGAGTAAATTTTTATTCAACGACAAGTTTTCCTGTTAAAGACTGCAAAGCATGGTTCAATCATTAGTTTGCCGTTACTGATTTGACTTCATTTCGTTGGATGTTGTCGGCTTGGTCCATCAACCCGGTGTGTGTCATGCCCTGACTCCAGCAGGTCGTGCATCATTAATCATTAGGTGCGATTACCTTGCCCACGGTCACAACGTGTCAATGGATTCATCATGTGTACAAAGTACCTCGAAACAGTGAAAATGTTCCAAAGATTACCTGATCTCAGGTCAATTCGTTTCCATTCAGAATCTGAATTTTAAATGATATACGCCACATGCTGCCGCTATTGCAGACTGTTAATACCACGTGTTTTGCAGAATAATACAAGTCCGCCTGACCCGAACATCAGCATGCGTGATCGCACGATAACCCGCCCATCTTAGCCCACTTTGGTGGTGCGACTTAATCTACCGGATATTTTCGCAAACGACAGCAGATTGTTCGGGGGCAGACTTCACCAGGCTAAACTCAGCTGCGCAGGCTGGCTGACCGACTGTTCCCGGAAGACGACAGTGGATGGAGCGACCACCCTTCCACGAGAAGCGGTTTGTTTTTTTTTTTTTTTTCTTTTACCAACCCCGCCCGGGGAAGGGTTTGCCCCCCCCCCCCCCCCCTTCCCTGGGCGTTTTTTTCCTTTTTTTTTTTTTGGTGGTTCCCCCAACCCAACACAAAACCAAAGAGAAGAGAGACGTGAAGTTGTTCGGACCGCGCTGCACCTATTGCGGTTCACTTTGCCAGATGACTCGGCCAACTACAGTCGGGGGCGACACCTATGATCTCGGCTCAAAACTGATCGCCGGTCGTGACCCCGCATCACTTCCGCCCGGCCGATGGCGCGGTGCAGGACCTAGCTGCACGGCTGAGACTCATAACCAGCTAATTAAACTACACTGATAGCGTAGATCAGTCGCTAATGGCACACCAAATTGGAGTCGATTCACCAACCAGGGCAAGGGGCATCCACCCTGCTGACGAGGAGCAACGTCATCTCGAGCGTCTCGCACCCGAGAGATTGACTGGCTATTCTCGTGAGCGCCTTACACACGTATCGTCTTTGCATGGCTACAGCCATTGGCAGTCCAATAGGCCGTTTAATGACGGATTGACTGCAGCTGCATTCGCATGGTAACGATCCAATCGGAGGACGAAACCACATAGCCTGTTGCTGATGACGACTGTCGGCGACTGGTGAGCGTGTCGCCGCCAATGGTCGCTCAGCGGGGACATGCCGCTGCTCTCCATCCGTCTGGTGCCGACATTGTTGACTCGATATAAATGATATTAGCTACCCTAGACGTTGCCAGTGCGTTCAGGGTGGTCTCAGCGGTGTAACAGTGACTCACGGAGTGGTCCGGGTTTCGTTCAGGGTTCTGAGACAAAAACAAATTTTGGGAATCAGAAAAGGAATCAACCAACGCCACAAAATGTTTGGCCACCCAAAAATCACAATGATATATTTTTTAGTTCAAAATTTGTGGTTTTAAAGTTAAAACAAATCCTTCTTTCATCTAATAGGTAGAGCGGAACCGAAACCACAGTCACTACCTACGCACCTACAACAAGAGCAAACCACAAACCAAACACCACCTCCACCAATAACAAAAAACACACCCGCACCAAATCCTCTCGACACTAACCAACATTCCAACAACAACTCCATTAACCCAATATCTTCCTAAGTCTACCCATGATGTGTAAAGGAGCAAAAAAAGGAGAGAGAAAAACATCAGGAACAAGAAAAACACAAAGAATCAAAGGAAAACAAAACAAGCAAATAAACAAGGGAAACAAAGAAAAAGAGGTCCAAACCAGTGCATACCATATGCATTTCTTACAATGTTCACTGAACGGCGATGACCCGACCATACTCCCCTCTAGAACCCCTATAGCGCCGTCCGGACCACCAGCTCAACTCATCTCTAACTCGCCTAAACAGCCGATATCGCCGAAGGGTGGCAGGCTGGCCAAAGTCACCTACACACACACACACACGCGGCTGGAGGGAGGTAGCAATGCCGGGTGCAGGGAGGGATCAATGGCGGTTGGAGTAAGGATGCCAGGGAGGCGCAGTCAACATTCTAGCTTCAGTTGTCTTAGCTGACGTCAGGGTGCATTCTATCCACCTTAAATGGAGTTCATTTCATAAAATGAACTGCCTGTGTATAATTGTGATTAGTGACCGATCTAGAAAACAAAGTTTGTAGCCGGCTGCAAACAAAATACGTAAATATAGCGAATCACGTACAAAGTCGCATTTTCACCCATATAAACACAGTTCCTCCCCTCCTCCCGGCCACCAGTTTTCGTGCTTGACTATGACATTGAGGAATTATCCATCCATTGAGGAGTAGTGAAAATTCACCGCTCACGACTACGGTTCATCCATACATTCCTGGAGGATGGTTGAGCCGGTGTTCTCCGTTTACCGCAACAGACTGAAGCGAAACGTTAACATTGTCCAACGCTTCATCAAACCGGATATCATGCGGTCTTGACATTTCATTCATTCAGACAAAACAACAAGTCGGATATCAAAATTACGGTCCTGACAATTCAGATCGCACAGTAATTTAACTAAAGAAAACGTGACAAAATCTTCAGAAAAACCTTCAGTGCAAATATATAGGCACCTTTGTCCATGACACTGGACAGAGTGAACAAGTGAAAAGAACATATTTCAGAAGCCGGGGTGAAGCAATCAGAAGCATGTTCATGATGTCACAAACACCAGGTTCGAATTATTATACATCCCGTCCGTTCTGCCGCAAATCATACCAAGCTTTCTACGTCCATTCCAGAAACGTTGCAGACCAGGTGTTCTTTTTGGCTTGAAGTTCAAGCACGCCATTTGGCAATTCGCTTAGCGTGGCCAGCCATTCCACGGCAGCGATCGCAATCCAAATGGCGAGCATCGGCCGGCCGACACTTGGGCGCACCTGACCTGAGCAGCCGGGCGCCGCCCGCAGGCACGCGCGCGCTATTCGGGGAGCCGCTACGTCATGCATGTCCGATAGATTCGCGCCCGAAGCTGCCGGCTGAGAGCGGCGCCAACTTCGACCCGGCCCGTCGGCCTCGGCGAAGACGGCGGCCGACGGGCCGGGTCGGCTCCGCTCGCGACTCCACGGCTCCGCGCCGAACCAGCGGGGTGGCGCGCTTGGCCTGGTCGTGCCTGATGAGCGCCGACTGGCGGTGACTCAGCCCCTGCTCCTCTGCCCGCCACCCTGGTCGTGCCTGGTGAGAGTCGACTCAGGCCCTGCTCCTCTGCCCGCCACCCTGGTCGTGCCTGGTGAGAGTCGACTCAGGCCCTGCTCCTCTGCCCGCCACCCTGGTCGTGCCTGGTGAGAGTCGACTCAGGCCCTGCTCCTCTGCCCGCCACCCTGGTCGTGCCTGGTGAGAGTCGACTCAGGCCCTTGCTCCTCTGCCCGCCACCCTGGTCGTGCCTGGTGAGAGTCGACTCAGGCCCTGCTCCTCTGCCCGCCACCCCGGTCGTGCCTGGTGAGAGTCGACTCAGGCCCTGCTCCTCTGCCCGCCACCCTGGTCGTGCCTGGTGAGAGTCGACTCCTTGCCCCACCCTGGCCACACCCCTGCTCCTCTGCCCGCCACCCTGGTCGTGCCTGGTGAGAGTCGACTCAGGCCTTGCTTCTCTGCCCGCCACCCTGGTCGTGCCTGGTGAGCGCCGACTGACGCTGACGCAGCCCCTGCTCCTCTGCCCGCCACCCTGGTCGTGCCACACAGCCCTGCTCCTCTGCCCGCCACCCTGGTCGTGCCTGGTGAGCGCCGACTGGCGGTGACTCAGCCCCTGCTCCTCTGCCCGCCACCCTGGTCGTGCCTGGTGAGAGTCGACTCAGCCCTGCTCCTCTGCCCGCCACCCTGGTCGTGCCACACAGCCCTGCTCCTCTGCCCGCCACACTGATCGTGCCCCTGGTGAGCGCCGACTGACGCTGACGCAGCCCCTGCTCCTCTGTCCGCCACCCTGGTCGTGCCACACAGCCCTGCTCCTCTGCCCGCCACCCCGGTCGTGCCTGGTGAGCGCCGACTGGCGGTGGCGCAGCCCCTGCTCCTCTGCCCGCCACACTGATCGTGCCCCTGGTGAGCGCCGACTGGCGGTGACGCAGCCCTGCTCCTCTGTCCGGTCGGCAGCGACACAGCTGGGTCGGCCGCCGCCGCGGCCGGTTTGCAGTCAGTGCTGGCCGTCGTGCCCTGCCCTGCACCTGTGGGCGCATTTTTCAGCTGCGCCCCGAGGGCTCCATTTGGCCAGTGGCCGCTCGGCGACGTGCGGCGGCGCCGCGTTCGATTCGGCCAGGTCGATGGGCTGTGCTCGCCCGCTCGGCCGAGCCGTGCCCGGGGGAACGCCGGCTCGAGTGGCCCCGGCGGAGAGGCGCGTTCGTGCCGAGCTGGCCGGCCGGCCGGCGCCCATCGACGGCCACCTCTCCTCACGGCCTGTCGCACACACTCGCAGTGGAGACCCACCGCACGGCCGGCAGGCGGATCATAACCAAGCCGAGCAGGCGCCAATTCGAAGTGTTTGCGTCTAGCTTCCAATTCATATCTTGTTTGTCTCAAGGGTGCACCAGCATTCGCTAATGTTTGCAGCTAGTTGTTGATCAGACCTGTTGCCGCTTCTGCCGGCCGGTAGGTGGCGCTGCAGTGGTAAATAGCACCGAGAACAATGATCGACAGGTATTCCCTACCATAGGTCGATATTCTGGTATGTACCAGCATAGTGATGCAAGGTACTCACTTCGGTGTTGTAGACAAAGCAACTTTGAGACATGTGCAACACTTCCAATTTCAAACACTAAACCTGTGCATGCCACATAAGGATTAGCAAGCTCGTAAGTACACGTTAGCAAGCTATATGAAATGGGCGCAGTAACGTTCTGGCAGTTGACACGCAGTCAACCAAAGGTCGAGTACCTACTCTTGGGAAAGAAAGGGACTACCACATTGGCGGAAATGCTTAGCTTAGTCCACAAGTTCGCCGATGACAACAATCACAAAACATCCGTTTGTACGGATTGGTCGAAACGCGAGGTCAAGGAAGGCATCTTCATCACTGGACTATACCTTAGGATTTCCCAGCGTCTACTTGATACATTGTCCATCTGCTCCGCTGAAGCAATGGTCATTCTGGCCGCTATCTCCATTCTCATGAGGCGTAAGCTAGAAATGTTGTAATTTACTCAGATTCCAAATCCAACCTTCAGTCAATTAGCAATACCGATGACTGTCCACACCCAGTCATTGAGGAAATCCAACAAATCGTGGCGCATTATGTAAACAAGAACCTTTTCCTTCCTCTGGATACCGGGCCACGAGAACGGATAACGAAGAAGCAGACTGGCTGCCAAAAAAATCCTTGGCACTAAACATTTAGCCCAGTATGGAATATTCAGCAGACGATTGCAAAGCACTTCAACAACACCACATTTATCAGCGTCACCAGAACACATGGACACAAGACATCTCAACACAACACAAACGCAACAACACCCAGGACATCAAACCAATGGTAGGCACCTGGAACACTTCGAATCAATCTCACCGACAAAAGGAAGTCACCTTCACTGAACTTAGAACTGGTCGCATAGAACTAACAGCTTCAATTAGAGGATGGCCTATATACGACACCTCACTACGACAGCTGCAGCACCACATTCAGCACCTGCTAGACCGTAGTAGCTTTAGCGTCCAAAGACGATCACTTCAGCCCTTCCTCCAAAAAGAGGGCATCACCCTGTCGCTTCCAACGTTTCTGGGTGACAGGTACCCACAACTCCATCAATTGCAATTTTAAAAATATATGTACGCCACAAAACTACCGGGAGCACTGTAGACACCATGCCACCAATACTGATTTCAAAACGCAATGCATGCTCGCGATACACACGAAGGAAACAAGCAAATAGACATCTTTGAATGGCGTCGGACGTACATGAGCCGATTCGCCTTGCAATTTGAAAGATATGTCCACCTAGCGGTGCCGTCTGACGTAGATGAGCAGACTTGCTTTAGGAAAAAATTAGCACAACGTAAAACGACTACCCAGAAGAAACATCTGGAATGGGTGAGCTGATTTTCCTTCAAACTGATAACGTACCATGGCTGCTCAGAGGTACAGAGAAAGTAAATGAGAAGAATTGGTAAACAACGTAGTAACTCCACTGATAACCCTGCATGGCATGCTTAGACTAATCCTCTTCGAGCATCTAACACGCGGCTGTCAGCGTAATAGGCGATGTGGACGACTACGCTCTTGTTCGCGCGGTAAAGATCCTTCGATGGTCTTTGGTAAGAGTATATTAATGCCGGCACCCTATCAAAATCAGCTTTCTGATCACTATCAATCCTCCACCTCACCCCAGCTACAAATAATTTTGCGGAGAGTAATAGCAAACAAACCGTTTAGACATCCGGGAAATGTCCTCATCAAGCCCCGGCCTTCAGTACCCAGAACATCACACACACTATAACGTAACACTCCATTAACATTGATGTGCAATTGCCTTAGCTTTGCTTCCAAAACACACTCGCTTCACAGTCGGCGCAAATAGGCTTTATGGTCCCGCACGCCTCTGAAAGTAACTTTCCCCACGTGCCGAATGGCCAAATGTGCCTGTATAAAATATAACTAGATAATGCGAACAGTTCACTCAATGACTACGTCTGGAGGTGTCCTACAAAATAAAAATAGAGATGCATTTCATTTAACTCGCTTATGTTTTTGGATTTTTTTAAAATAAAAAAAAGGATAAATGACTTTTTTAGAGATGCTTCTCTCGCGGCTTTATAACTCATTTTCTGTTTCAGGGAGGCATGCCACAGTCGTCGCAGACCTTCCTCCGCTGAAGCGGTTTTTAACCCCCGTCTTTCCGGTCACTTCCTCACATCCCGTCTCTGGGGGGTTGAAGACCCCCTCTAAAATCCAAACTAAGCATCGCACGAAAACAAAAGAGGTGTCATCGGAAAGCGCTCAACGAGTAGGGTCCATCCTCCAATACAATTTCCCCCCAAAAGTGACGTCACCAGGGGGCTAGATTTTCACGACTTTTCGCGATTTACTTTATGTTTTTTACTCTGGTGAGTTCATTTTGGGGGAAATATGAGAGAAAAATATGTATTTGGTATGAGAAAAGGGCAGCGAAATCGACTAGGGCTCTAATTTCCTCCCTCCCCCATTTATTTTTGTGAAATTTCAAAATTTGGAGTTTTAAAGTCTTGTTTAATTTTCCTTCCCCAGTGGATAGAGCAGACCGAGAAACGTTGTTGGAAGTCAACTCTCATACCCTCATGCCCTCATAACAAATGCTTACTTTAGCCAGAATCCCGTATTTGAACTGCAATTTGGCAAATACGCAAAATTTATATGTAGTCAAAACGAAAAGAAAATTCAACTCGTACATTTTGTTGCATCCGTAAAGATAAGCAAACGCTGAAAGATTCATTAAAATCTCTGTATCCGTTAAAACGTGACGACTGGTTGAACGTTTTTGGAGGTGACCTCACTTGACCTTGACTAACTCGTTGACCCTAGATGACCTGACCTAAAAAATTTGAATCAGTATGACAAATTGATCTGGGAAAAGGTATGCCAAATTTGGTCGCGCTGCCGCGCGCCGTTCGTCCGCTATCCATCAAAAACCTGAGGGGGCGGTTGAAGATCCCCCGAGACGGGACAGGCTAAACTATTTCGGTTAATGCAAACGCTTCGCTTGTGGAACAGGTTGATATTTCATATCTAGCGGAGAAAACAAAACACAAAAGGTGCCTTGCAATTTGCGTTTCATTGACTACTCTAGTAAATGAAAGACACAGCTTTCCAAAGGAAAAAAATGGCCGTAACCAGTTCAATCCCTGGACCATGCCTGCTGGACAGACACCATATTCTTTTTTTCGAGTCACATGGCCCATCTGAAACCCTTCACATACACACACGCATCTGCCTCACCAATCTGCGTTTGTGTTTGTCGAAGAGCCCCAATCATGCCAGCTGGACGGCGGTTCCGTACATTGCCATCGACCCGACGCCCGCTGCAGCGGTTCACTGCGCCAGAGCGCGACAACAGGCCCGGAGTGCGCCACTGCCCGCCGTCATCCCCGACACGATGCCACTAAATCAGACCAAACGCCGATCGCCGAGAGAACATGCCGAGACTGGAATTCATCGACACCAATTGCACCCACGGAGAGGATCGTAGGAGAAGAAATCAATCAGGGCGGACTCCCTTGGCATGCGAATATATTAGCTTTCTGTATCCAGCCAAGTGGGCTGGATATTTTGTGGCCCCACTGACGCGATCATTATGTAAGCCATCGAGTGCTAAGCCTAAATATAAGCCGCAGGGATCCTTTGGGTTAAGCGCATAAACGGAAGGTATTATCAGCCAAAACAAAGATACTCAAACGCCCTAAGGAATACTGTATCATGAGTTTTAATATATTTCTGGTTTAAATTCACTCCTGGAAAACTGCTACTACATTTGTTTTACGCCAAGCATCAGTCAATTGAAAATACCAAAAGGACCGCACGAAAAAGACAGCTGCAGGAACTGCTCAAACCTGAGCGCACTCAACTAAAATCCTAATGCATACGCCATGAAATCCTGAAGATTTACTTGATTTTACTTTCTGCAGGTGGGTTTCTTCAGCTTCCTTAGGTATTATAATATTTTCTAACTCATGCCCTGCCATGCATTGACATTTAATGCTTTCAATATATTTTTCTTTTCTTTTGTAATAGCTGATGAAATTTGCTTGCTTAGAAAGAAAATTTCAAGATACATCCATATTGCTATACACACATCTGAACCGCAATTTCACCATCTACCTCCAACGGCTCCACACTACATTGTGTTTATTGAAATTTGTGAAATGAAAAACATAGGGCCACGAAGCATTTTTGCGAACAGCCTTGAACTAATTTAGTTTCGGCCAGTATTTTCCACCCACCTACTTTTATTTCTAGTTATCCTGCATGCTTCCAGTTTCGCCTGAGAGTTAAGGTTTTTACTTTCTTAAATGCCTGCTTCTTTGATCCCAGCCAGTGCTACTTTCTTGACCAGCCCACTTTTTATGTCCTCCAAGAATAACTGAACATAGCTAGATTCATCACTACTGTGATTTACTACCACCAGTTTGATGTCCTAAACAAAGCTTAAGCGATCATTTATCAGTCCTAGGACGATAATTTCGCGGAGGTGAAAACAAGAAGCGCGTTACATTGGTTTTCTGATCGGCATCTTAGGAATTTGCGAATTTTTATAACATTTGGTACTGGCTGCAAGGCACCTGTCACACGAGCTAAAATATCGAATTTTTCGCGAATAAATTCACGAGACTGGGATTTCGGCAGCCATTTTGTCAAAGAGGACCTATCCAAATGAAATTATTAGTGATCAACTGAATTATCCTGTGGAGGGACGTAATCTACCACTATCTTTCCTGATACGTCGGATTTCAACCCTAACTCCCCCACCCAATTCTATGGTTTTATTTTGGTATCCCTTGATAAATCGACTAACACTGATGAAATTACACCTATACCACAACAACCGGATCTGTATCCGAAAATTTCAAGCTGGAGCCCTCCAAAATTAGGAGGGATTCCCAAAAAATGAATGTCAGAGTCAGTAAAATGGCTCTGGAGGACAAAGACACTCACATCAAATCAAAAAGTTAAAAAAGGGAGTTAGTTCAATAAAAAAATAAAAAAACACACAAAAATAATAAAAAATTCTTTTCTACCTCTTTTTTTCCCCCCCCCTTCCTCTTTAAATTTAAAATCCTTCCTTTTTTCTTCTCCCCCTCCCTTTGGGGGGAAGTGTTACAAAAAAAATGGGGGGGGGAAAAAAAAAGAGGGGTTTGGAAAAGAAGTTTTTAGGCGTGGGCGCTCTACTGAAAACGGTGTTGATCGCGTAGAGCGAGAGCTGACATCAGAACATATTACCAGTTGCCTTCACAATTTGTATACGCCGCCGAAAAACATACCGAATCTCGAAAAAATCGAGATGGGATACATATACAAGGCGACAGGGTCTCGAAATGTCGGGCCGGAATTCGGAATTTTAAGATAAAAAATCAGAAACGATCCACAAAAATCGCATTGAGCCCAGAAAACTGGCGTTGGGTACTCAACCGAAATAACGTGTCTGGGAACGATAAGTCAGGCGGGGACACAGAAAAATCGCACCGAAGCCCCAAAACCGAACTAGGGCCCACAAATGTGCGTTAGAAACCCAAAATAAACACAGCGGGACCCCAAGAGCACAACGGGGGCTAAAGATACAACTGACGCTTTAAAGCACACAATCTCCCAAAAAGCGACAGGGTCTTAAAACATGCGTTGCAGGCCTAAATACATGGAGCCCTAAAAAGGCACACTGGAAGCTCCCAAGGCACACCAGGGACCATGCTAACGCACAAGGATCTGAAAAAGGGGCTGGAACCACAAAAGGCAAAATGGTTCAAATCGAACGACCAGGGGCTATATAAGCACATCTGGATCTTCGAAAACGCCCTGAATCGTAAAAATATCCTCGGAGCATAAAAAGCAACAAAACACTAAAACGAGCAGGGGTTTACAAAATGTATTAAATCCCTAACTTGAATTTAAAATATATTACTCATCACTTTGAAATATAAAATTTCCCAATTTCAGGCATTCCAGTTCATATCACCCGGTCGCCACGACGCCAACGTCCGTGCATGTGCACACTCATCTTGCGCATTCGGCGCATTTGCAACACTTCGTGCGATGCTACGGTTTCTGCTGGGCCTTCTGCCTTTTGCTAATTACTGTCACATGATAAACTTGCGCCATATTTGACGTGCTGCAAAGCTTAGTATGGGCGCTCGTTGCGAAAAGTCGAGTGATTAAATCCGATCATTAATTTCCTACCTCACGCATTTTTTGGTAGTTACGAAATACAGATTCAGCTCAGCTTTGACGCACCTGATATATTTGCTGCTATCCTCCCAGAATGGCTGTCGAACCGAGGCCCTTCCTCAGTGTTCTTTGTTGGACCCGCTGCGTCTTTCTGCGCGATGGCCTAATGCATTTTTGAAACCCCTCCTCGTTTCAGTGTGTTGTTGCTTTTTTGGGCACCGATGATTTGTTTTACGTGTCAGGGCGTTTTCGAAGATCCCGATGTCTTCATTTAACGTCCGGTGCTTCTGTTCGTCTTGGAACCATTTGCGGTCCCAGCCTCTTTTTCAGGTCCTGGTGCGTCCTTATGACCACTGTGTGCCATTAGAGCTTCTTGTGCATCTTTTTAGAGGTTTAGGCATGTTTATTCATGACTGCAACGCACACGTTAAGACCCTGTCGCTTCTTGGGAGACTATGTGCGTTTTGGAGGGCCCCAGCAGATATCACAGGCGCGTGGTTCCGGGGACCCAACGCCAGTTTTCTGGTCTCAACGAGATTTTTGTGTTTTTTTTGTTGTTGTAAATTCCGAATCCCGGCCTGATTTTTCGAGTCCCTGGCGCCACGTTTTTCCATCTCACCTCGATTGTTTTAGACACGGTATGTTTTTGCAATGTCATACGCAATTTGTGAAGGCATCTGGTTGCATATTCGGCGCTCCAGAGCCATGTTCTTGAAAAGGACATTTATTTTGTGAAATCCATTCTTATTTTAGAAGGCTCCAGCTTGATTTTTCGGATACCGATTTGTTTTTGTAGTCACACTGTTCTTACGTGTGGGCCTAAACGCCAATTTTGTGGAGCTTCGACGGGACTACCGATGGGGATTGTGGGTCCCGAGCGCGATATTTTGGGGGACAGATTTGAGTTTGTGGGAAGCGTTGCAGGTACTTAGCTGTTGCCCCAACGCGATTTTGGTGGTTCCTATTGCAATTTTCTGAGCCTTGGAACGAGTTTTCGGGGGCCCGAAGTACTTATTTGAGACCCCTGCGCGAATTCTGGTGGACCGACTCGAATTTTGGTGGCTCCAGCGCGAGTTTGGAGCCCCGGCACGATTCTTGGGAGCTTATGCGGGGCGGGCGGGGGTTGGGTCTGTTTCTATTAGCAAGTCATAAGTGTTTGTCTATTAATACCGCCATAGGGTCCATCGGGGGGGTACCTGGTGTATGTGGTTACACACCATGCTTGGCCAGAGGTTATGCAGGATAGTACTACATATATATATATATATATATATATATATATATATATATATATATTGTGTATGTACATATGCATATATATATATATATATATATATATATATATATATATAATATATAATATATTATATATATATATATATATATATATATATATATATATATATATTTGTGTGTTTATGTATGCATACGTATATGCACTAATAAATAATGATCATAAGGGCCAGTGTTCTCTCCGGTCAGATCCTCACATCCTGTCCGGGGAGGGGAGATAGAACGCCCTCTGTATCAAACTGAGCGTCGTACGAAACGGGTGAGAAGCGCTGACGGGTAGGGTCCAACACGCCCCCGGACATGCAGGGGGCGTATAATTTCACGAGTACATGATGTTTTGGCTCTGGGGAGTTCATTTGGTGGATATTGAGAAGGAAAAAAACAAAATATTGAACAGAAGACCAAAGCAGACCATACATTGGCCACCATTTTTTTTTTTCTCATTCCCTGGGAGGACAACGTGGTACGCACAATAAGCTACTACAGGACCTCGATTGACTATAAGCAAACATAATAAACTAATAATTATATTAATAACAACAAACTAATAAGTAATTTACCTTAAGTTACCTTCCCTCCCCCCTCCCCCCCACGCCTATCGGTTTTTTTTTTTTTCTTTTTCTCAACAAAATTTTTTTTTTTTTTTTTTTTTTTTTTTTTTTTTTTTTTTTTTTTTTTTTTTTTTTTTTTTTTTTTTTTGTTTTTTTTTTTTTTTTTTTTTTTTTTTTTTTTTTTTTTTTTTTTTTTTTTTTTTTTTTTTTTTTTTTTTATTTTTTTTCCCCTCCCCAAAAAAAAGCCTCTCAAAACAGAGGGGGCATTTGTCCCTTTGATATGACACTGTGGCCACTGAAGGAGTATATTTTTGTCCCAGAGTAACATTCCGGCTAAGAATTGATTTTTGGAGCAGATGCAACTTTTGGGGCGCAGCGCGCTCTTCTGGGCCTCCAGGGTGATTTACAAGGGCTGCGACGCGATTAAAAAAAAAAAAAAGTATAATGTGATCTTTTGGCCCATACGTCATTTGCTTGGATCCTTAGCAGGAGCTTTAGCTGCCTCGACACATTTTTGGGTTTAAAACATGTTTAGGTTTTTTGGCGTCATTGTTGGGCCCCTGAGTTGGAGTTTTTTTTTGTGTTTTTTGTATTTTTGTGAGTGTTTTTCAGAGTTGGACCCATGTCCGGAGTGTTTCTCGTTGCTCTGGCTTCATTTGTTTTGATCCCAATGGGACTGTTGTGGAATGGTACGATCCGTCGTTCCACTATGTTTATTTTCATGGTCCAGTCGTACATTTTTGGGATACCCAGGCTCAGCGTGATTTTCAGGGTCCCCGGCCTGATTTTTTTGGTCCATGTCGTAAATTTGAAACACCCCGAGACGACTTTTACCATCTCTTAGGGGTTTCTTGCAAATTATAGGCCTCATCTCGAATCATAAGTATCTCGTCTAATTTACTGAAGCCTCTTTACCGGTTTTCAACGTCTTATGTCCTACCCTCCTCTATATTCAATGTCCTCCTCTCTCGTCTTGCAGGGTCTTTTCTTACATCCTGGGGCCCTTTACCGTGGCATGGAGCTTCCTCTCATGTCCCAGGGGCACTATCTGCCAAATTAGGGGCTTCCTGCCACGCTTCGTGGGCCTCCTCCTTTATCCTGGCAAAGCCTTACCAGTCTTGATGGAATCTTCAATTTTGGAAACCTCACACCCCTTCATACCTGGTACCACTCCCATCTTAAGAGCCTCCTCTCATTTTCTTGGAAATATTCATGGTCTTCGGGGCCTGATTCAGTCCTGTAGACCTACTCCTTTTTGGGGGACTCCTCTCGAGTCCGGTAGAGCCCTCATTTCTCTGCTAGAGTCCTTTTTAAAATTAAGGGCATCCTCTCACGTCTTGGGGACCTCTTGCTCTGTTTTGATTCGAACTTCGCCCATCTTAAGGGAGATATCTTATCTCCTGGTGGACTCCTCTTCTCTATCAGGTTCCTCCTCTTCCAAATTATACACAACCTTTCTTATCTCAGTGGCCTTGTTATTTCCCCGGGGACCTTTTTGGCCATCCGCGAGCCTTCTTTTCCACCTGGGAACTATCTCTCTTATCCAATGACCTTTCTCTCCAATTTTAGGGCCTCCTCGTTCATCATGGAGACTTATCTCCAACCTTGTGTCATCCTCTGCCGAATTAGATGCCTCCTGCCATGTCTCTGGATCGTCCTTTTCTATTTTGGTGGAAACTTACTCGTTTTGGTGCCCATTTTTGCGTCTCCGAAACCTCATCTCATATCCACTGGCTTTCTTTTCCGTCTTTGGGCTTCCTCCCACTTTTTGTTACCTCCCTCCTGTATTGGGGCCTCCGTTGCAATTCTGTGGGCCTCTGTGTCAATTTTTGGCACTCTCTTGATTTCTGGAGCCTCCTACCCTCTTCTAGGTGACTCCTTTGTAAAATTATGGGACCCTTTCACGTCTTAGAGGCCTCCCTGTCTGTATTTGGAGCCTCATTATCCTCTTAGCAGGTTGCTTTTGTGTCCTAGTCTTAAATCTTCTCTTCTAGGGTACTCGTCTTCTAAAATGTGGGCCTCATTGGCTGGTCTCAGTGCCCTTCTCTCCTCCCCAGGGGGACCTTCTTACCCATCTTGGGCCCTCGCTTTCATCCGGATAAATATCTCTTGTCATTATTTTCTATTGTAGGGTACTTCTCTTCCATCTTGGGGGCCTCGTTTTCCAAATGAAGAATATCTTGCCACCCATCAGAAGCCTTCTCATGTAGCCATGGGTGGCTTCTTGCCCGTCTCGGTGGCATCATTTTCGTCCCCTTTTTCACCCTTTTCATCCCGAGGGCCTTCCCACAATCTCTGTTCTATGTCTCTTATAGGAACCTGATTATATTTCCTGGGGGCATCGTTATCAGTCTTGGATTCACATTGACAGCATCATCTTCAGTCCCGTCGGGCTCCTTGCTCACCTTTTTGTCTTATGCATTTCCGGATAGTTGTCTCCTCAAATTACAGGGCCCCTCACCCCCAAGTCATAAGGCAAGGGGTGGAGACGATTGCCCCCGCTGCCCCCACCCCGGCAGCAGCGACGTCCCTGCTCCGAAACCTCATCTCATATCCACTGGCTTTCTTTTCCGGCTTAAGGCCTCCTCTAATTTTATTGGGCCTCCCTTCCCGTATTGAGACTCCTTTGCAATGTTTGGGGCCTCCGTGCCAATTCTTGGCACTCTCTTGATTTTTGGGGCCTCTTACCCTCCCCTAGGTGACTTCTTTGTCAAATTATGGGCCTCCTCCTGGAGGCCCCTAATTTCTAGAATCTCTTTTCATCTTGGGGGCCTCCTTTTCGTCCTGGGGCCTCTTTTTCGTCCTGGGGCCTCTTTTTCGTCCTGGAGGGCTTCCCTTTCGTCCTGGGGTCGTCCTTTTCGTCCTGGGGGCCTTCTTTTCGTCATGAGGGCCTCATTTTCGTCCTGAGGGCTTCTTTTCCATCCTGGGGGCCTCCTTTTCGTCCTGGATGGCCTCCTTCTCGTCCTGGAGGCCTGCTTAAACTTCAGGGGGCGGCGCCCCCAGTCTCAGGGCAGGAGGAATTGCCCCCGCTGCCCCCCCCGGTGGCGACGCCCCTGAATGGACCAACTACCTTGAAGCAGCTATTTGTTTAGCAGTTACCACATTTGGTATACATCTGAACCTGAATGAGCCTTTGCACTGAATTCCAGGGGCGGATACAGTGGGACACTGGAGGAATGTCCTTCCCAGGCGCATGGGAAGGCGGCGCCCCTCCGGTCGGGAACAGACATCCCTCTGGCAGGCGGTCCGGCCGCCGTACTGTTCTGCTTTCTCAGCACTAGGTGCCGTCGGCCGGGCCACACCGGCCAAAACATCCGCCATGTGATCAATGTCCATGTAGGGATCTCGCCGGTCGAGAGTCGTTGCTCGTGCCCATCCCTCTAGAGTGGGGCACAGGTAGAGCAGCGTGTCGGTACCGGGCCGGGTCGGTCGTGCCCACCTCTCTGGAGTGGGGTATGGGTGGTGCCACGTGTCGGTACCGGGCCGGGTCAGTCGTGCCCACCTCTCTGGAGTGGGGTATGGGTGGCATCACGTGTCGGTACCGGGCCGGGTCGGTCGTTCCCACCCATCTGGAGTGGGGTATGGGTGGTGCCACGTGTCGGTACCGGGCCGGGTCGGTCGTGCCCACCTCTCTGGAGTGGGGTATTGGTGGAGCAGCGTGTCGGTACCGGGCCGGGTCGGTCGTGCCCACCTCTCTGGAGTGGGGTATGGGTGGTGCCACGTGTCGGTACCGGGCCGGGTCAGTCGTGCCCACCTCTCTGGAGTGGGGTATGGGTGGCACCACGTGTCGGTACCGGGCCGGGTCGGTCGTGCCCACCTCTCTGGAGTGGGGTATGGGTGGTGCCACGTGTCGGTACCGGGCCGGGTCGGTCGTGCCCACCTCTCTGGAGTGGGGTATGGGTGGTGCCACGTGTCGGTACCGGGCCGGGTCGGTCGTTCCCACCCATCTGGAGTGGGGTATGGGTGGTGCCACGTGTCGGTACCGGGCCGGGTCGGTCGTGCCCACCCATCTGGAGTGAGGCACAGGTGGAGCAGCGTGTCGGCACCGGCCCGGGTCAGACGCGTGATGAAACGAGATGTCGACCACGTCCAACTGTCGGGCGGCTTTCAGAAGGACGTCACTTTGAGTCCTGGTCCGACAGCGTGCGCGATTACCGTTCGTTTGCCGTTAGCAAAAATCCCCAGAAAATACTGCATTTGGCAAACAGCTCTTTCATCTAAGCTGTCGCCGATCCAGTAGACCAAAGAGTACCAACAGCTCTCGGCTTCGCTGCACATACTTATGGAGTTTGCAGGAAAATGGAA
Source organism: Imbricaverruca yamaguchii (assembly GCA_034440575.1). Classification (NCBI taxonomy): domain Eukaryota; kingdom Metazoa; phylum Arthropoda; class Thecostraca; family Neoverrucidae; genus Imbricaverruca; species Imbricaverruca yamaguchii. The sequence goes on along the minus strand of JAOTOL010001639.1, from coordinate 2,979,695 downwards.
ATCGTCTGCGCCACCCTGCAACGCAGCTGGTATCACTTTCCATGCAAAATAAAGTTCGATAAACATTCAACTGAATTATTTTCAAAGACGATTAATGTTATTTGCGTCCGGGTTGCCAAATAGCTCAATCCAGGCTCGGGAGTGAGCGACATTAGAGTCGCGAGTTCAGATCCAAGTTCTCGTATACTATTATCGGCAAACACGAACACTATTATGACGAGTCAAAACATTGCTTTATAGTAATTTGCAAAATATGCAATCTTCCAGAACTTTCCAGGTGGTGATTTGGGATGTTTCTTTTGTGCATTTAGCTGTGGTGCTTGCTAACACCCTATATGAATGCAAAACGTCGCCGAATTGCTTTATAATTAACAAGGAGCTTGAACGACGGAAGCATTTTAGTTCATGATCATGGTGATCATGATCATTTAGACTTCCAGAAGTTCAACTGTTCTGTTGATAAGAATTATCAACAACAATGGTATATTGTTGGCCAATTTCTGAAGACCTCGTTGCCTTCGACGTCAACTCAGCGTTTTCTGTGAGGGTATATCAGGCCTGTCGGACGATGTTTTTGGTTCTTATAACATCGCTAAGCACAGTAAATTTCAAGTCTAGAGTAGAAATCAGATCCCTAACTCCCCATCTGCAAAGACAATCCGTCGGCTAGAAATGGCTGGAAAACAGTGGCTATTTGCCAATATTTACTGTCGTGTTTCCACCAAGCCATCCAGCGACTATGGTATGCGAGGTATCGGGTAGAAGAAATCGAGGTATCCAGCGACTATGGTAGAGGAAATCGTGTAGAGGAAAGAACGACATTGAAATGACACGCTTGGAGGTACGCAGGAATCCACGTCATGCACTTCCACATTGACCAGCAATAATCCGTGCAGCACAGCACGGTGGCTCCGGGTGCATCAAAGCAGGGCTTGCCAAAGCACCAAGGCACCCACCCGTGCCTGGGTCACATCTCTGGGTCGTTCGGTGCATGATATGCGAGCAGTGCGGCAGCAGTCCTGGTTTCTGTAGCCGGTGTTGGATACGATTGGTTGGATTGTAGCTTTACGACGCACTCAGCATCTGATTCCATATGGTGACGCCTGCCTCTCACCCTGGGAGGAAGGGCGGGCACCGCGGGGAATCGAACCCGTACCTCTGGCGTGACATACTCTCAGCTTAACCAGTGAGCTCCCAACGCCCTCCGTACCCGATGAGACATTTCAGGTTCGACGAATGTGTTGCACGATACTGCAACACGGAGGATGAACCACATATGAAGCATTACAACAGGAGATGCATCTCAAGAGGAGGTATGGGAGCAGTTCAAACAGAATATATGCATGAATATATAAAAATAAACACCTGCCTTCAAAACAGAAGACTTCCATTAGGAACATCATAGTCGTTACGAAAACATAATAACCAAAAGCATAAGAACGAGAAGGCTAATGCTTCCACCGTTGACACTGCGTTGAAGGGCAGGCGCAATTACCCCTGCGAGTATTGTGCACTGAGAACAACACATCGCATCAGGCGAAATGGGTGCGACGCTGGACGAACAGACTTGTTCCGGAAAGAGTCATACATATGTGATACGACGGACGTCTACTGCATCTGCAGCGCAAATACGACTCTAAACTCAACCACGATCTCGGTCAGTAAATCCGTCATGTGAGTGCCCCTCGAAGAGCTAATCTCTCAAAGTGGATGCGCCGCGATGGCATGTTGCTAGTACATATTCGAGTGAGGTAAATCTCAAGGATCCACCGGGTATAAACCAGCCACGGTTAGACTCCTGATCGTGCCGCGCCAGACAACGTGGGAGGGTGGGAATATACCATCGGCAACATGACGAGTCAAGCGAGCACTGACCTGTCGCTGTGAGCTGACGAGCTTGCTACCCCATAGTTTCAGTGAAAGATTGCGGGTGTGCGACTCCCTTTACCGTAATCCAGCTCCGCAGTGGTCGCATAACAGCATACAATTGGTGGGTCCATACAAGTGGTATGGAGCAGCACATGTCTAGCCATGATCCCCGTGATACATACCCCGACCCCCGTAATCACACTCGTGCGCATACAAAGGCCACGCGCATCAAACACAAAACGCGACGACGGCGATGGTAGTGGTGACAGAGACCGTACCGCTTGACCAGGTCACCGGCAGGTGGCACGGTCGGCAGTCGACAGCTGATGCCGACAATTTGGACACAGACGGATGGCCTGCATTAGTCACCCCACTAACTACCCACCAGTTGTCACCAAAGAACTATTTTATGGTGTCACTGCTAGGCATAATTCAAGCTAACATAAACCATAGTACCACATCACGCTAAAAAGATAAACGACTGACATAATAGTATCATGACAATAGTTGTTGCAATCGTTTCCATTTAACTTTCAACTGTTCCACTTTTTCGTTTCTCCTCGCTCCATCTCGCTCTCTCTTTTTTATCTCTCTCTTTCGACGTTTCTCATTTTGCTCGCACGGTTTTTCATGGCTACATGCAAATGTTCACCGCCGCCCCTCCCGCTGCACTGGCAAACGATGCACTATTTGTTAACAATATGACGAGATTGGTTGGCTAGTTATTTGGGTTTTAGGGCGTTTCGAACGGACTTGATCATTCACGCTCTATATGACATGTGTGGCGTCTTTATGATGATGCACTCAAACATGATTTTAATTTAATATAAATTATTCATTTCGTTTTCTGACACTACTTGACTTAACTCATCACCAAGTGTTGCAAAACACCTCGAATGGATGACACCCAAAAAGTAGATGTTCTATTGTCCAAATCTCACCAACATTTTCGCAGAAGGGTCATAGAACACCTTCCTCATTCACAACAGTCGTAGAATGCTAAGCAACGATGCAATATCGGTTTTCATAGATGTATAAAGCATCTTTCAGTGCAGTGCCGTAGTGTTCCGGCGAGCTCGGCATGTGACATTCAGTGACGCACTGAGTGCTGCTCTGCACCATCTGGGCGGCAGGCACACAGTGCTGATGACGTCACGGAAAGACTAGTCGGCCGCCGCCCGTCTTACGCCTGACAAACACGACTACACCACCGGCAGCACACGGAAGGGACGGGTGGTGACGACGCCGGACAAACACGACCACACCACCGGCAGCACACCGAACGGACGGGTGGTGACGACGCCGGACAAACACGACCACACCACCGGCAGCACACCGGAGGGACGGGTGGTGACGACGCCGGACAAACACGACTACACCACCGGCAGCACATCGGAGGGACGGGTGGTGGCGGGTACTGCAGCAGGCTGGTCACCCCACGCCCACGTCCGACTAAGGTCGAGCTCGTCCGTCAGAGCGGAACGAAGCTCAGGAACGAGACACAGGGTCAGCAGGCACAGGGCAGCGAAGGTCCGGCGGGCCGTTCGCATGGCGCCCAGACCGCGTCGCCTGCAGATGTGGCAGATGGTGTTGTTAACCACGACACAGCAGCTGCTCTCGCGCGGCAAACGGGACGGCTCAGATTTGCAGCACGTGCGCGCAGGACCATCCGATTCGCCGCCGGGAAATTCACGACGCGACACAGGTGTTCCCGCGTCACCACAGCACGCCTGAAACACTGGGCTGACTTTGCAACAGATGTCGCCGTCGGCCGGCCGAGCAACAGGAGGCAACAGGTGACAAAAACGCCGCCACGAGCTCCCGAACGCGAACCCGACCCGAGACGCGTCACCGCCATCGACCCGACGCCACGTGACGTCATCGACCTGGTCATCACGGGCCCGACCTCGGTTGACCTTGACGCACTCGCAAAGCTGGACTGTCGTCGGCTACCTGATCTGGGTCGGCGTCACGTCGCGTTCATCTCGCGGGAAAGCCGGCAGCCGCCCGGGACAGCTCGCAAAACACGCAGAATAGCTCACCGGATGGTCTCCGAAACCCGCGGCATATATCACGTGATACCCGCGCAACAACCTGTGGGATGGCCTGCGTAACATGCTGAACGAAGGCTCGCACTGCCATCGGACTGCATGCTATGAAACGTGAATGCCGACATTAACCCGCGCCGTCTTTCCAGTGAAATCCTCACAACCAGTCTCGGGGGGGGGGCGATTGAAGACCCCCCTCTAAAATCCAAACTAAGCATCGCACGAAAACAAAATGTCATCGGAAAGCGCCCGACGAGTAGGGTCCGAGTCCACCCTCCCCCAAAAAATCCACCAAAAGTGACGTCACCAGAGGGGCTAGATTTTCACGACTCTTCACGACTTTTAAAAAAAAAAAATTTTTTTTTTTTTTTTTTTTTTTTTTTTTTTTTTTTTTTTTTTTTTTTTTTTTTTTTTTTTATTTTTTAAATATTAAAATTCTTTTTTTTAAAAATATTTTTTTTTTTATATTTCCATTTGGCCCTAGATGACCTGACCTAAAAAAATGAATCAAAATGTAAAATTGATGTGGAAAAGGCATGCCAAATTTTGGCGCGCTGACGCGTGCCGTTCGTTCGCTATCTGCGATAAACCTGAGGGGACGGTTGAAGACCCCCCGAGACCATTAAGAAATATGGTGGCTGTCTGCATTATACGAATCTTTTGCTGGTTATAGCTCACTGAAGCGCATCAGCTTTACATCGTATGTATTGCCAAGCGCATCGTATGCACGGTCACGAACTACATCACCATGTACCCCACAATGGTTACAGGAAGAGCTGAATACAACGTACGTTTTACTTAGAAACCTGGGAATTATTGAGCAGGCGCGATCTCTCGTCATTGAGCTAACCAAATGTTGCCGAATCAGCGCCTTTTCTGGGTTTATGACTCTGCGGGCGAAAAAAAAAATAACTACGGGCCGTAAATAGCATCTAATCATGCCAGAACAATGCAGCTTTCATCAAACCGTAGTCAACTTGGATAATAACACATTTCTTTGATCGACTGAACATTAAATAAACAGTTAGCTAGATGTGATAATTACAAACCACATGTTCGCAGCTTTTCCAACATCCGGCCATCGTTGTGATAATTTTTGAGACGAGAATTTTCAAGTATTAGCAAAATGCTTAACGGCCAAATATGCATCCAAGGAAGTGTTTATAAATGTTGGCTGATAAATAGGACATTGGTTCAGGAATCCGAGCTGCAATTCTAGGCTAACAACGAAAATTAGTGGAAAGAATTTTCTGTGGTTAATCTGGGCTGGATTTTTTTCTTACATCATCACAATAAGCAATATTAACCTTAAAAAACACGAGTACTGACGTTCTGAAATACAACGATCATTACTGTCCTCATCCTCATAATCTTTTGACACTGATTTGACACTGATCTTTTGACACTGATTTTTTATTTAAACATTTCGGAAAAGGTTTTCATTATTACACCGCAGTGTCCAGCAGTTCGTGAGCGGCTTTCAAATGGTAGAGATGACAAGCAGTTCGAGTTGCCACGCAATTCATGTCACAAATTAACGAGCACATCTCATCGCAATTTTCTCAATGGAAAACCTTGCTGCCGGTTGCGCCCAAGCTACAATTCCCGCTCTTGCAGCACCAACTTTTTAACTTGAATAAAAGCAGCTTCCAACGCTCGCTTGGTTCCTGTGTTGATGTTTTTTCTTCAAAATTACAGCTTCTTCCTGGTTGGGTACATTTTCACACTTTTCAATGCGCATAACCATGGCATTACTATGGCAAGCCAATACTGTTTTAACATCAAAGCATCGCATCCAGTTTGCGTCTCACCCAATGATCTGAGTGAAATGTGCCTTCTCCAAGGTTTCCATATATAAAATGCGGCTATCGAACTCAGTAGTGAGCTTATTGCCAACTCACCATCCAGAATGTATTATTCTCCATTGAGCGTGAACGCATTGAACTCGATACAAAGTGACACTGATGCCATTTTGCATGCAAGAATTGAAGTGCATACACCTGGTCAGTTGTATGCACTGGCTTATAGCAACTGGGCAATCATCCAGCCAACCTGGGCGTGCTTTGTCCGCTGATCCCCGAATTCTTATTATGATTGCTTACAGCACTTCATCTATTGATACCCCAGTGAAATGTGCCTTGACATCGAAACTTACGAGTTTCATGTCCGTTAATTCATGTTGTTCAGCTTACCCAAGGGGTTGGCGAAGTGCAATGCCTGTTCAGGCTATCCATGGAGTTGGCGAAGTTCTGTTTAATGATCTGCGCTTATGGAACCCAGAACTTCCGTCAATGGTTTGGTCAATATTTCAGCCACTCGGTGATGAGCGCTTCAAATTCCAGACATGATTGCTTGCATTGATGCTCCAGGCTTATGGATGTTGGCTAGTCCTTTCATTTTCGATGCCACAGGCGTCTCTCCAATGAAGTTGAGCAGCTGTTTTCCCGTTTTGACTGGCGTAGGGTTTGTCTTACATGTTGGTTAAAAAGCTTGATTTGATGGTAACAAAGCCTACACTTTTTTCATGTGCAGAAACACTGAACAGTTCGATCATTATGCTATTATTTAATGTCATATATTAGACGTCCGATCATTCTACTAAGATGTCCGAAGGGTCCGCTCATCAAGTTGAAGAACAGAGCTGCAAACAAGGAATAATAGAAGCAAACCGAAGAAGGAATTCAGTCTGGACCACCCATTCCTGTCCCATACTTCAAACCGATGAAGTATGTTATAAATTATTTGAAAGCCAATGTGGATGAAAGTAATAGTGAAAGAGGATGAAAAATAGGTGACATTGCTCATCAGTCCACTATAATTCATATGGCAAACAATAATTGTGCTGCTAGTCCTTGCAAGTCCTTGCAAGTTACCATGCAAAGGCAACTTATAAACCACATAAGACATATTTTAGCGAAACTTGACGATAATTAAAAGCACGACTCACCGAACACAAAGGGAGACGTCCAGTACCATCTGGTATATAATGCTATAGTTATGAGCATTTAAGGGTGTGCAATTTTAACCCAACTGGGAAGAAACTGTAATTTTGAAGAAAATCATCCGCACAGGAACCAGGAGGGCCTTGGATGCTGATTTTATTCAACATTAAGAATTGGTAAATTAAAGACCAGGAAATCCCGGGCGCAACCGGCAGCAAGTTAGGCCATTGGAAAGTGTGATAGTGACGTTGTGACATGAATGACCCGGACACTGAAATTGCTTGTCATATTCCATAATTTGTTCACTGTGGGTTGCTGAAGAAGGCTGATGCCGAAACGTTTACATCTGAAAATACAATCTCCACAAGAGATGCATTGTGTACCATTGCACTAATGCATGCACACACATATGCATATATATATATATATATATATATGGGATGACGGAAATTGTCACGTCCTTCTTTACCATCCGCACATGTTTAATTGTAACACAAGTTCCATGGATTTGAAGAACGAAAATAAAAAAACTGCTCTCTTAATGGAGAACAGTTTTATAGGACTAAACGTGTTCGACAGTTTCAGCAGTGGGCCGTCGTTCAGGATAACGTACGCCCATCGCACACATTCTAAAACGTTACTTTACGTCAGTGCAATATACGATTGGTACGACATACAGGAGAAAGGACATGGAACTACCACGGTTTTCGGGTGCTACGGATACTTGGTGTGGTTACAGAGACGCATGCCAACTGCTCCGTTCGAAGGTATCTCTACACCCCGGTGCATGTGCGGTATTTGGCTGGAAGGTATCACGAAGCGCCCTGAGCATCGGCTGAAACAAGCAGTTTGCTTGTAATACACCAGACAAAGTTTCCATTTATAAATACGGTAAATATTGCCAAGTACGAAAAAGTTGTTCCGAACCGTCTCCAATTGAGACATATGTGATTACCGAACCTAATCACATCCGGCCGCAGTGGCTTCCTATCTTCAACCACAACCTGAAATACATCTAAACTCTCATTGCTTAGCCACAATTACCCGCCATTTTAATCTTCATGTTAGCGAACTGAATGCATCGTGCAGTTTGATACCGTTGTGCACTACGCTAGGTACCGGGAATATGGCAGAACCATCCTGGAGCAGGGTTGATTATTTGCAGTCTTTGCGTTTAAAATGTGAACATGCTACAGCTATTGGGTCTTTGACGATCATGACCTTCTCAAGGTCGCCTGACGATTTGTTGTAAGATTTATTCTCTAAGATTCCAAATATATGCTAATGAGTTAAAACGCGGCAGGATGTTGTGCCGTGGGATACAATCCAGCATACATCCAACGTACGACTATCGTGGCCAGCCATAACTACGCGGGTTATATTTTGCAAGCTTTAATCTCACTGTTTTGCGCACGCAAAAAAAAACAGCTACTTTTGATTCCCCATTGCTTCTACTTCCATGGCTCATTAGAAATCGCATAGGCGTTATTTTAGGTGTCATCGCATGAGGTAGCTATGGATCTATGTAAAAGAGTAATAGAAGACCCTAATCGTCGCACTGGTTTTCTTTCCTTAGTTGTGCGGCAAGGTCAGGTTGACATACCTTGCCACACCAGCTTTTGTTTTAGGCACGTCAAAGATATGCGATCAACAGCGTGATGTAGCTAATAGCTAAACACTATGAGTTACCAGAAACATTTGCATCCATCTCTTTTGGTTGACCATTCAGGTCAGGTCAAGTAGGTCAATGTTAGGTTGCAGTCAATCACAGGCCTGCGCCATACTTTTGGAACTTTGGTCGTTACCCAACCGTGGTTAGGGTACGTAGCTAGACCACCACCTTGAAAGCTTCCAATAAGATAGACCAAGTACGTCAGTTCTGTTTTCATTGCATGATTTTCACCGTGTCGTTCCTGCATTTCTCCAACCCTGGCCACTGTAATCCGAGCTTGTTTTTCGTTTTGATCACTTGTTCCCGCTCCTTTGTGTTGATGGCACTTGTGATATGGCTGAGAGCGCAGCGCAACAAAACATTCACAACGGAAGCATGTCGAGGATAGGAAACATCGCCGTGTTCACCTCAGCCGGAAGCAGCCATTTCCGGACGAGGCGCTGGCGCAACTGCTGCAGGCCCCGAGTGCCGGGGATGCTATGCCAGTGGCTCCGAATGCCAGAGGCTCAGAATGTCAGAGACTCAGAATGTCAGAGAATCAGACTGTTAGAGACTCAGAATGTCAGAGGCTCCCAGTGTCAAAGACTCAGAATGTCAGAGGCTCCGAATGTCAGATAATCCAATTGTCAGAGGCTCCGAATGTTAGAGACTCCGAATGTCAGAGGCTCTGAATGTCAGAGGCTCCGAATGTCAGAGGCTCCGAATGTCAAACACTCAGAATGTCAGAGACTTCGAGTGTCAAAGACTCAGAATGTCAGAGGCTTCGAGTGTCAGATAATCCAATTGTCAGAGGTTCCGAATGTCAGAGACTCCTAGTGTCAGAGAGGCAGGAATGACATGGGCTGCTTTATTTTCGCGTCACATTGACAATGCAAAGATAGAGCGTTGCAATACAATACGTGGAGGAAACCAAAAGCAATGATCCCGATACATGAAATATATTATTACCAATCGAAATTTGGCGAACATTATTAAATAGCATCATTATTGAAATGGAAACATCGAGAATGTGAGGACAGTAGACTGTCAGCCCAATTCGTGGTTGTTTGTTGCCCAAATCTTACCCACAGGCAGACTCCTCCTCTCCCGAGGTGCTTCTTAAGCACAGAGCTGCGAACACTATCGGGAAGATGCTGACTTTTCTGTGACACTACAGGGTGATACGGTTCTAACCGAAAGGTAGCTAGTATGTATGCACGACATTCTTCGGTTAAATGCCGGAAAATTACTGGCTCAAGTATTGCTAAACTGGGCTGCCAGTCAAACTTCAGCTGCTGTCTTGACTCTGATGGTCTACACTTACAAAACACACTGAGGTTATCAGAAGTACATCAAGATATGCTTTGGACGACCCATAATTCAATTCGCAATAACATATGCAAGCGCCTCATTTTCACCTTAACACGCGCCCTGGAGGGGGGTGGGGCGAAATCCGCCCACCCCTCCGGTTTTTCGTAGATAACTCCAGATTTTACTGGCCGATATACGTCATTGTTTGTGCACCTGCTTATAAATGACCGGCGCGTTGTTCAAAGGAAGAAAAATGAAAATCAGTCGACAATGTTCCGAGTTATGGGTCGCTAATGTCAAAAACTTTTATCAGCGACAGATCGCAAATATCGGCGCTGATGCGCTTCCCGTATTTTAGCAAAAAGGAAGTGTTCTTGGCAAAACTAGCAACCTATTTGATGTACATTGTCATACTACATTGTTCCAGAGTCATGTCAAGTCACTGAGGTCAAGTCAGGTCAAGTTAATAACAGGATAGCACACGCCCTAGAGGGGGGATGGCGAAATCCGCCAAACCCTCCGATTTTTCTTACATAACTCCATATTGTACCGGCCGATATACACCAGTTTTTGCGTATCTGCTTAGAAATGACCGGCGCATTGTTTAAAGTAAGAACAAATTAAATCGGCAGAAATGTTTTCAAGTTAGGGGCCGTTAAAGAAAAAACAGTTCGCAGCGCAAGACCACAAAAATCGGCGCCTATGCGTTTCCCGTATATTGGCAAAAGGGAAGTGTTCTTGACAACACTAGCGACTTGTTTGATGCATATTATTATGCTACATAATTTAAAAGTCATGTTAGGTCACCAAGGTCAAGTCAGGTCAAGTTCATGACACGCTAATGGAACCAAACTTGGTCAACTGGAATGTGTCATAAATGCAAATGACTGTCATGCGATTGATGTCACTTCACATGTTACTCCCTATACATCCCGAAGTATACTGTTTGCCATTATCTTTTTTTTTTTTTTTTTTTTTTTTTTTTTTTTTTTTTTTTTTTATGGGGATTGTTTTTACCGGGCCCCCCGAAGGGGGGGGTGGGGGGGGCAGCTTGGTTTAGGTAGAGGGGGCAGGGAATTAGTTAGAAAAGTTTTTTTTTGTTGGTGGGAGGGGAAAAGGGGGGGATTGGGTTTTTTTTAAAAAGGGGGGCTGTTGTTGTTTGTTTTTATTATTTTTTTTTTTTTTTTTTTTATTAAATTTCCAAAAAATATTGGTGCCCAATTTTGTAGCACTTAAACACAATCACAGCGATCCATAACCATGACAAGCCAAGGCACGCAAAACCAGGAAATTTTGTTATTTTGGCCCCATTTGACCTTGCAGATATTGATATTGCAGTCATGAAATATTTGCGCACAACAGAGTTCACTATCGTGCTCATCCACTCTGCGAATTTCGTTGCCCTAACATCAGTAGGAGCCGAGATCTTAGGGGGGCGGAATCCGCCCCCTCCAGTGCGTGTAATTTTCCGAGGCCCTCCAGTGTTAACCCGTCTCGTCTCGGTGGCTCTTCAACCGCCCCCTCAGGTTTTTGGCGGATAGTGGACGAACGGCGCCCGGCAGCGCGCCCAAATTTGGCATACCTTTTCCCACATCAGTTTGGCATTCTGTTTCACAATTTTGAAGTAAGGTCATCTAGGGTCAAAGAGTTAGTCAAGGTCAAGTGAGGTCAACTCCAAAAAAGTTCAACCAGTCGTCACGCTTTAACGGATACAGATATTTTAATGAAACATTCAGCGTTGGCGTATCTTTAGGGATGCAACAAAACGTATGAGTTGAATTTTTCATTTGTTTCGTCTTTGACCACATATAAATTTTGCGTATTTGACAAATTTCAGTTCAAATAGAGGATCCTCGCTAAAGTAAGCATGTTTTATTACGGCAAGTTGACTTCCTATAACATTTCTCGGTCTGCTCTACCCATTGGAAAAGGAAAATTAAAGAAAACTTGACAACTCAGACATTTGAAGAAAAAAATGCAAAATGTATTTTGGGGGCCAAAAACATTAAAGCACTGGTCGATTTTGCTGTCCATTTCTCATTTCAAATGTTTTTTTTTCGGTATATTCCCCAAAATGAACTCCGCAGAACCAAAAACATAATGTAAGTCGTGAAAAGTCGTGAAAATCTAGCCCCCTGGTGACGTCATTTGGGGGGAAATTGTTTTGGGGTGGTCACGGAACCTCTCGTCGAGGGCATAAAAAACACCATGTTTTGGCTGTGGGAGTTCATACTGGGGGTGAAAAAAATATTTGGAATGAGAAAAGAACATCGAAATCGACCAGGGCTTTAACTTTTTTGCCCCCTATCTCAATTTAAAAAAAATCAAAGTGTTGAGTTTTCTAGATTCCTTTCATTTTCCTTTTTTTCCAATGGGTAGAACAGACCGCGAAACGTTGTTGTAAGTCAACTTGCACTTATAAAACATGCTTGCTTTAGCCAGAATCCTCTATTTGAACTGCAATTTGGCAAATACGCTAAATTTATATGTAGTAAAAAAAAATCAACTCGTACGTTTTGTTGCATCCCTAAAGATAAGCAAAAGCTGAAAGTTTCATTAAAGTATCTGTATTCATTAAAGCGTGACGACTGATTGAACTTTTTTGGAGGTGACCTCACTTGACCTTGACTACCTCGTTGACCCTAGATGACCTGACCTAAAACAAATGTGATCAGCATGCCAAATTGATGTGGTAAAAGGTATGCCAAATTTGGGCGCGCTGCCTCGCGCCATGCGTCCACTATCCGCGAAAAACCTGAGGGGATGGTTAAAGACATCCCCGAGGCGGGACGGGTAAATATATGGGATCCCTCCCACCTTCCCACCTCCATTACGTGCATTAAGCCCTCCTGAAAGATAATTTTCCAATGTTTGTCAGTCTGAAAAATGCATGGTTGTACGGCGTCGGACTGACTATCGCATAGATGCCATTACATCACATGAACATGTCTAGATGCTGGGATCACTTATATCCTGTGCGAATCCTTCTTTCTCAGCTGGCGAGGAGAATAATGCTAAAAATTGACTTTGATTTATGTAGCATAGCTTAAAAAGTAACCATAATAAAGTAAAATGACAATATAACATAACCTAACTTAATCTGGCCGTCGGGATAAAAATATGAAAGATACTTTAGAAAGTCACCTATTTTTTCTTCAAAATGTCCATTTCAAATAATGTAAATTTGTTGAAGTAGACCTTGGCCAATTTTTCTTACAAACACGTTTTTATGCTGCCCTGGGATGTTATTTGGATGCGTTTCATATTGGTTTCGTTGGAGCATGTCAACTTTTCAAGATATAAGTAATTAAAATTAAAGTGCATATATCCAGAATAAGCAGTCACTTCACCAAGACAATAAAATAAGCTGACGTGATTTTTTATCTGAAAAACAGCAGAAGAACGTCTTTGGCAATACATGGCAATACATGTCAGTCACTTTCTCCTCAACGAAATGTGAGAAAAGTGTGGGGAAAGGGGAGATTTGGGTGAAGCAAAATATAATGAAGCACAATGCAAAATTGCATGCTAAAAATAGCCTAATCTAACCTAACCTACTGACGTTTGATCGCCTAAAACCTACAGATGTTGGATCGCCTAGATCCTATGGATGCTTGATCACGTAAAACCTACGAATGTTGGATCACCTACAGCCTACTGATGTGATTTGAAATATATATAATATTTGAATACACCGATGTTCATATGTCATTTCCCAAAGAAATGTTTAAGAACGGAGTTGCTGGGTAAGCTTGACCAAGTCCCGTCTATGCGTCTTTTGCTGATTTGAGTTCAAGGGCTTGTATGAAAATAAAAAACATAACCCAGACTAAACTAACATAGCACCACATGTATTTGAATGAAACAACTTTCAAAAACATGTGAAATATTTTCCCCAAACAAAGTTAGGTGAAAAATTTTAACTTCGGAATTAAAATATATCATAACTTAATATAATATAATAAAATACAATATATAATATAAAATATTCCTAGCACTACTTAGGATTGTAATATAAATAGATTGATCTGAAAGCTATATTTGACGGGAAAAAGCTCCCATGGGAAGTTCGAGTACACACTCTACCCACTATCGATCATCGAATGCAAGCAAAAGGTTCTAAGTAATAAAGTGAATCAGACAGGTATCTTTCGAATAGGAAAATAGCATCGTGTTTTCCAAATTTGCTCCATTTTTATTGTGTCAAGCAATGGCATATTGAATTGATTGCGCCAGTGAATGACGCTGACTTTAGAAACTGTGTGGAATACTTCAAAGCAAGGCACTTTGTGCATACAAAACTGCCGCCCTATAACTCCATAGAAAATGGGTCTTGTAAACTGGTTGGCACCAAACGTTGACTTCCCATGTCAAAAGTTAGACAGACTTCCTAATTACAGCACAGCATCTCTGCAACGTCATCTGTGCCTGCAGGGCATTTCGTTTGGGAACTTTCTGGGACAATTTGGGAAGGTAATGCAAACATATTCATACGAAAGTTATTATTGTTTTTCACCGATTTCCCGGCTTTCAACTTCACTGGAGGGTCAGTCAATCCCCGGTTAATGTACTGCCGAATATGATGTTGAATGTGCTGCTAACTTCCGGTGCGTTTCCAACCGCAACTCCCCACAACAGGGAAGAAGCGTCACCGTAGCAACCCAATGAAACTGAAGGACACCCCTGTTGGAGCAGCTATTACTCACACTATCACCATTCAATTAAAAATAATCGGACTACTTTGCAACCAATTGAAAAGCGGTCGAAATAGCTCACAGCTCGCAATCACTACCGACAGGAAACTGTAGTGATCTGCCTCTTCCAACACATTGTAGTGGCCGATCTCCCTTATTGTGGTTCTAAAAGCGCATCGAGTCGGTGATGTATGTGTGCAGAAGCTGTGCAAAAACTAGGTGTGCGTACATGTCGCGTGTCAATATGTTGTGTATGTGGGTGTGTGGATGTGCGTGAAATGTGTTCGTTGATACACGGTGACGGCGATGGGTGTTGTCTGCTGAAGTAGATACATGCTCGTCGACACTCATCACAAGATGCATGTACGTACTTGGGATCATGTAGTTTTAGTGAACCAAATATGTGTGGTACTTCGGTCGTCTGAGTGAATGCGCTCTAACCAAAGTATTCCTATATTCCCGGGAATCCGAAGTCGCGAACGAAGCCTGTGCCGACTGGTGCTGGGATGGAGATAATGCAGCCATCAAACAGGATGCCAAGCTCTTACATCTGCATGCACCATACAAATGAGTCAAGGAATAACATACAGTGTGGTTATATCTCATAAACCGCATCATCCCGTTATCTTGGCACCACTGAATTTCACGTCCACATCCACCAAAATACAAGTTTTGACAATGAGCCCGCAATTGCACTTTAACAAGGAAAGCATGCTAGCCAGTTGACAATAAGTGTCTTATCGTTTCCTGCAGCTAACCTGTAAGCACAATGCCAGACATCACTTGTAGAATATGATACAGCAGTATGTGCTAGTCGCCGCTGAAGTTGCCAGTATCCCCCGGACACTCAAGAGACCGAACCGGTCCAAACCAACATCCAGACTTCTTAGTGTGATGCCAATTCGTGTATTGAATGAATGCAGCACAGCTCATTCGACACCGCAACACCACGTAAACGCTCGAGGCGATACAGCATCAGGCCCGGGCAATGTGCAATGTGCCCAGTACACAACATCTGGAATTTCGAAATGCAGGAACGCTTCAACACGTGCATTGTTCCATATAAATACCCAGGTCTCCCACCAACCGTCGATACCCGCGACTCCTACGCGCCGACCTAATGTCCGCACCTAATCACCGCCAATGACCATTGCTCATCTGGCCATGAACACGTTCGACTTTGGCCTGTGTACACTGTGCATGCAATTACGACGGATATCCGACACCGGGAACTATGCTGCAGTATGCTTTGCGTCAGTAATGATGCGAACAGGTTGTTTCGAGCGCAGTGAAACCTGAAGCAGTACCGCTTGAGCCTGCAATATTCTCCAAACGGCCTCTTCGGAAACGTGGCACCACTTAATGTAGCGTAGCACGAAGTTTGCGTGTCGTGTGTGTCAACAGCGCATTAAATAAAGGTGTAAAAATATACAGGAGCGTATTCGGCGATACCATAGCTGGCGGAAGACGCACGGCCGAATTGAAACAGATCGGGGAATGAACCCCGGGCAGCATTTGAGCTGAATTATTCTGTCATCGCAATGGAACCCATTATAAATGTACCAATCGGGACATTTACCAAGGCACCGTGAGGAGTCGCCGTGCCCTGCTGACTCACACTCAACGTATGCTGAGTGCAGGTTGTGCTACGCAGAACTTATAATAATAAAAATTAAACCCCGTAGCCGTAATGCCATCCAAGTTGTCACATGCACGCACTGCCCAGCCCATCCCACATAAATCACGTTGCTCATACATTCTTCCAGGGAATTATGCACGGTGAAGCGTCACGCTAATGCAGCAGTGGCGTCCATAGCAATCGGATATCAGTTTGCAATAGACAGTCGAGTGTATAGCAGCGCTGCGTCGCGAACGCTACGTCCGGAGCGTCGCAGCCCGCAGCGGTGGTGTCGCGTGGCGGCAGCGTCCTTGCGGACTGGTCGTTGCTGGAACTTTGGCGGCAATATTGGAGGTCACTGGGTTTCTCCGTCGCCGGAGCCGACCTCCGACAGCGCCGGGCGTGCCTCCGTGGCCGAGATCGAGCGGACAGGTTTAGCCTGCAGCAGCCCGAGCCCACAGCGATTGGACCAATACCCGCTCACGCTGATGAGGTCGCCGAGAACAAAACCGCGCGCCCACGCTCGGCCCGGCATCCAACACCGTCCGACGGGCCGTGCAATTATCGCCGGCTGGGCGTGGGCAAGCTCGGCGACAGTGCAGAGGTGCGCTTCGACGTCACACGCTGCCACTTGGGACCGCCGGATCCACATCTGCGTGAGAGCCATCACGGTAAAGTATTCCACAGACACGTCCAGCAGTGCCCCGACACCGGTCATCAGTCGCCTGGTCTGCGGAACGTCATTGCGCGCAGCATCTTCATCCTAGTACCGATCAGTTAACTGAATGTTTTCCTCCAGGTGGGTGTGGAATATCCTACGCCACCAGCTGACTTATGTGATAATAACTAATCAACATAAGCTATCAGAAACATGATATTCCCACAATCTGGCCCTGGCCTCCGACTATGATACATTGGATAAAATGATCGAATGCTGCTTGCGCCTTCCACACAAACACTTCGACATTCGTGTAGCATTTGAATATCTACGGCCTCGATTCGCACCACGTAATCCGAGCTCGCGGAAATCTAGAACCCAGCGAATTTGAATATCCTAGCGATTTGTATGAAGCGACCCTGCCGGTTGCACATGTATTGGTCTAGTTATTAACCCGCGCCGTCTTTCCGGTCAAATCCTCACACCCTGTCTCGGGGTGGGGCGGTTGATGACCCCCTCTAAAATCCAAACTAAGCATCGCACGAAAACGAAAGATGGGTCATCGGAAAGCGCTCAACGAGTAGGGTCCTGGTTCATCCTCCAAAAGAATTTCCCCAAAAAATGACGTCACCAGGGGGGCTAGATTTTTACGACTTTTCACGACTTACATTATGTTTTTGACTCTGGGAGTTCATCTTGGTAATATATGAAAAGAAAACAAAATTTATTTGGAACGAGAAAAGGACAGCGATATCGCCGAAGGCTATAATTTCTTTCGGCCCCCAAAAAATAAAATAGTTTTTTTTTAAATTGAAATTTCAATATTTTTAGTTTTCAAGTTTCCTTTAATTTTCCATTTCCGATGGGTAGAGCAGACCGAGAAACGTTGTTGGAAGTCAACGTGCCCTAATAGAAAACCTTACTTTAGCCAGAATCCTCTATTTGAACTGCAAGTTAGCAAATATGCAAAATTTATGTGTAGTCAAAAACGAAAAGAATGGAAAATTCCACTCGTACATTTTGTTGCATCCGAAAGATAAGCAAACGCTGAAAGTTTCATTAAAACATCTGTATCCGTTAACACGCGCCCTGGAGGGGGGGGAAATCCGCCCACCACTCCTGTTTTTTGTAGATAACTCCAGATTTTACCGGCCGATATACGCCATTGTTTGTGTACCTGCCAATAAATGACCGGCGCGTTGTTGGAAGTAAGGAAAATTAAAATCGACCGAATAATTTTCGAGTTAAGGATCGCTAAAGTCAACAAAATTAACAGCGCCAGATCACAAATATCGTCGCTGATGCGCTTCTGGTATGCTAGCAAAAAGGAAGTGTTCTTGGCAAAACTAGCGACTTGTTTGATGTACATTGTCATGCTACATTGTTCCAGAGTCATGTTAAGTCACCGAGGTCAAGTCAGGTCAAGTTCATAACAGGTTAACACACGCTCTAGAGGGGGTATGGCGAAATCCGCTAATCCTTCCCATTTTTCGTACATAACTCCATATTCTACCGGCCGATATACGACAAATTTATCGGGTACCAGCTTAGAAATGAGCGGCGCATTGTTTAAAGCAAGAAAAGTGGAAATCGGCCGAGAAGTTTTTAAGTTAGGGCCGTTAAAGTAAAAACAATTCACAGCGCCAGACCACAAAAATCGGCGCTGATGCGCTTCCCGCATATTGGCAATAGGGAAGTGTTCTTGACAACACTAGCGACTTGTTTTATGCATATTGTTATGCTATATAATTTAAAAGTCATGTTAGGTCGCCGAGGTCAAGTCAGGTCAAGTTCATGACAGGCTAATGGAGGCAAACTTGGTCAACTGGAATGTGTCATAAATGCAAATGACTGTCATGCGATTGATGTCACTTTACATGTTACTCCCTATACATCCCGAAATCTACTGTTTGTCATTGTGTGCCTAAGCATTTCCATCCTTTATTCATGTATTTTACTCCTTTATTTGCGAAGCCGATTGTGCCGAGCCGCCCAACGGAGCAGTCGGGATGGGAGCCCGGTTCCGGTAACTGGAGCAGGTAATGACCTAATAAAGTGCTCCTATATAGGTGACCTGAGGTCAAATGGCGGGTCTGACATCTGTATTGCATCATTAGTAATGTCCAAAACATCATTAATGCCAATTTTGGAGCATTTAAACAAAACCACAGTGATCCATAACAATGACAAGCCAAGCCACGCAAAACCAGAAACGTTTGTTATTTTGGCCTTATTTGACCTTGAAGATATTGACCTAAGGTCATGCACTTTGCACACAATAGAGTTCACTATCGCGTGCCCATCCACCCTGTGAATTTCGTTGCTCTAGCCTTCATAGGAGCTGAGATCTTAGGGGGGCGGAATCCGCCCCCCCCCTCTCTCCAGGGCGCGTTATTTTCAGAGGCCCTCCAGGGCGCGTGTTAAAGTGTGGCGACTGCTCGAACGTTTTTGGAGGTGACCTCACTTGACCTTGACTAACTCGTTGACCATAGACGACCTGACTTCGAAATTTCAGTATGTCAAATTGATGTGGAAAAAGGTATGCCAAATTTGGGCGCGTTGCCGCGCGCCATTCGTTCGCTATCCGCGAAAAAACTGAGGGAGCGGTTGGAGACCCTCCCCCGAGACGGGACGGGTTAAAAAAATAAATGTGTGCAATTTGGTCTACGCTCTGGATTACTTTAACCCCGAAAATTTCAATATTAGTGTTACTAAAGGATTGTCCTAGCGCTGCAAAATTGGCTAGGATGTACTTGATGTCACGTGGACAATAATGAACGTTGAAATCCCAGCACTAGTCACAATTACATTTTCGAAGTCTTGTTTCCCAGTTGCGTTCCGATACTTTGTCATTCAGCATCACAGCAAGCGAGATTTTCAGCTAATAAGAAATTACATGTATGAACAGTACAATTTCGATGAAGCCCATGGCGGATCTCGGGTGTGTGTGTGTGGGGATATGGAACCAACCCACAAAATAACCCTGAATTTAAAAGAACCTCTTCACAAAAACGAATTTGTTCCACATTCAAAACACTTTGTGACACAAATATTGTCTTGAACGGATCCTACAAATGCTATCCGTTCGAATATGAGGGGTTTCGGAAGTTGTTTTTTTATTTCACCTCCACGAACCGGTCGAAAAGTAAGCTTCTGATACGCCATTGAGTGAAGGCGTTGGATTTTTAACGGTACGTATACATGTGATTCTTTGCAAAAGTGATTGCTCGGTTAATTGAGTTCCCAAGGGCAATCAACTGCTTGATGCCACACGGGAGCTTCTGTAATACGTTGATGCCTATTTCAGTAGTTCCGCATCTCATTGGTATCCATCGGTATTCCAGGAGGCTACACTGCTACTTGCCGAGCATATGACTCCGATAATATCGTGAATATACTGGGTATTTGTCAAAAGTATTATTGATGTCTCACCTGGAGCGAAAAGAACATCCATCGAACATTTTCTGGTTGGTGGGATGCCTTTTCAGTGACGCATTCGCCGGACATCGACCTTGATTTGAAAGAACAAAATCTGGTATTTCCCTTTCGTAATAACAGGGAGCATCGTTTCTTTCATAAGTTTTAGAACATCCAGACTAGACCATCTCTTTTTGACTCACCCTTACGGAGGGAAGATCACATACTTCTTTGTGGAAGTTCCGCAACAAATCACGAAGATACCAACAAGTTTGTGTTCACTGCATGAGACGTAGCGAGTGCAATGGCGCGAGTTAGACAAAGTTTTCGAGTTTCGCAACCGGTCAAATGCGGAACAATGCGCAGTGTTACACACATCACCTCTGGTCTAGTCAACTGTTTATCACTGGCAGTATTTCATTTGTTTTTCTGCGATATCAAGTAGAGTGCAATATCTGCAATATTATCAATCAGCCTCAATTATGTTCGTACTTTGCTACGACGGGGAAAAGCGCACCATCGGTCCTCGGGATCTTAAAAAACGATGCGGGTCACATATGAAGTTATGTTATTATTACATATACATGATGAAGAATTGGGAAACGCAAATCAATATTGATCTACGGTCAATAATGAGGTGTGAAGAGCCATCGAAGCCTTGCGTCTGGTGACTGCCGGCTTTGGTTGGCAGCCAACTCATTGGTAGAACACATCGGTGATGTTTTACTTTAGCGATATTTCAATTATGGCTACCAGGTGGATCGCATTAACAATTTAAACAATGTATGGGACCTCAAGTTTGACCGAAGCGGTAAATAGAGGTTAATCATACACTGTGACCTCGTAATACACCAAGTGACCGTGTGCGACAACAATTTACATTTTACTTTGGAATCACCTTACGGTGATGTTTGCGCTATATTTTAATTTAAAGGTAATCTATATCTAGAGCAACTCCAAAGGCCGTTTTCATCGAGAACTTAGTATCATTTATTTTGACTAAACTGTGCTGAGTGGCAACAGCTTGACATATTGTATTGTGCTGGGAATTCACCCGACTCCAAGGATCTGGTCATTAAGCAAGACTGGGTACTGGGTTTCTGCTCATCATGTTAATTGTGAATAAATATATTCCATTCGAATAAGTAAAAAGACGACTACCAAAATATAACAAATGGCCTTAGTCTCAGATCAATTATCGTCACCCTTACACACATTTCAAGTATATAGATAATAACACCATTATGACAGTCGGCAAGGTTGATACAAAATCCGTGTGGTGAAAAATCGGCAGGGTCGAGTTAAAATCCGTGCGGTTAAAATCAACTTATGATTTGGGACTATTCAAAGATATAACCACATTTGACAGTACCTGGCTCAGCTACCTTGAATGACTTAGGTTTGTAAGCAGACGTCGGATTATTGGAGCAAACGGTGAACACATTTTCTGCTCGCTGTGCCAATTCGCCCACTAACTATTCCCGAAAACCGGTTGGACAATGATTCCCGTCACGATACTGATCAACTGGTGGGCGTGGTCAGACCACTGAAGTCCCATCAGCATAGTAGGCGACGTGTACACCAGCGTCCATGGTGGCGTGTTGTCCGCTGCAGTGTTTTCGTGGCTGCTCCCGAGACTTGTTGACTGAATGATGGCTGCTGAGTCATGATTCATGAGTGACAGTAACTGAGTGGTGGTGGTTAAGTGATGGCTACTGAGTGATGATGAATAAGCGATGGCGATTGAAGGGTAGTTACTGAGTGATCGTGACTGAGTGATGGAGAGATAATTATCGGTTGTTGAGGCGGAACATGAAAACAAGCGCTGCTTTGCAGAAACACATCGCCCCGCAAACTGCAGCTTTTCGACGAACAAGACGACGAGCGTTCCCTAGAAGCCATTCTTCTCCCGTTGACATACAAACCATGTGCTAATAGCCCAAAGAGCACCTGTTTGGCACACATCAACTAACATCGTAGGGATTTTTCGCTTGTCGCGAATGGGCATGGCGTGCAATCAGGGGTATAGCCAGGATGAGTGCAAGAGGAAGGAGTAGTGTGTTCTCGTCTCTTCAAAGCTGACAAACTTTAATATATTTCGCTCCGACGTTCTTCCAACGGAATGCGCATGATCATGCTCGGAAGTATTTCAATATTTTGCTAATGGGACATTCTACCTCAAACACAGGGGCGTCATCAGGGTTTTCACCAAGTGAATATCCAAGGTTTTATAGCAATCCACGGTCGACCAGGGAGAAGACGGTGGGTTCTCGGGGGGGGGGGGGATGCTGCTGTCTGCCCAATCACTGATTGTTCTCTCGGTTGTGACACCCGCGCCCGGTGAAAGAAAACACATGCTTTTATTTCACAGGAGCGTGTAGAGCAGGCCTGTTTTCCATCGAAGCGGCCGAGCATCAGCACTCAGGATTCCTGAATGATATGGCAACTCGGTTGCACGTGAAGGCTGCGCGAATCAAGGCCGAAGGACCAAATTTTGCGGCCAATAAAAGCCTGACCCCTCCGCTCACCGCTGCGACGTGCATGGGACACGCCGCGCCGCTGAGCTTGTCGCGTCATTCCATTCATTTATCATTAATTCCATTCATTCAGTCATTCATCACCCAGGCCAAGCCCTGCACTGAGTCGACAGCACCGTCTCCAAACCGTCACCACCGTGTAGCGACCAGGTTGGCCGTGCTCGTCTGGTGTTGGCACGTGGCTGACTGCAGCCGTCGGTAGCAGTTGTCGTGTCCCTGTCTGAGTGCCGACCAGGGTGTACGGGTGCACGCGACGAGCAGCAGCGTCGACAAGATACACGATAAGGTCCACGCAGCACGCAGGCCTGACAGATCGTCCAGCCATCGGATACCTCGCAGTTGCCGACGCCGAAGCCGAAGCCCCTTCGAAGCCGAAGCTGTGGCGGCCGGTCAAAAGCAGCATTTCATGTTCGCAGAGGTTGAATGGTGGCTTCTCGGCTGGGCGCTCGCATGAGAGACGAGCTTCGGTATTTTCTTCATCAATGACAGGTAGGCCGTCTCCGCCTAGTTCCCCGATGGCTATGAATTATGCAGCACACACGAGCCTGTGCGACGGACAGGGTAAGGCTGTCAGCCGCCACCTCAGGCAGGGGCGCATCCAAGGGGATGGGCACAGGTGGAACAGGGGGTTCCGCATGCTCCTCCGTGGTAGGGCGGAGTCTCTCTGACTGGAAAAAGCTCATATCCGGGGACGCCGAGTGGATCTCTCCACTGGAAATTATTCAGCCGAAGCCACCCTTTCAGGCACTGAATGGGTGCAGCAACTCGAGCATGATTAGAGGGGGACTACAGCATCTTGATATGTTCTCAATCAGTGGGACTCCTCCGGAGAATGGCGCCCATCCAGAGTGCCTCCATGGGCACTGGATCCCCCCTGACCTCAGGAAGACGTTACACTGAGCACCTATGTCCCTTTTCAGCGCGATTATTTCACGTGGCCCACCTCGACTACGTCCAGTGCGTACGGCAGCGCCATCGGTCGGACGGCCGGTGACTGACCGAGTATCAGTTGGTGACTGACCGAGTATCAGTTGGTGACTGAGCCACGTAGCTGCTTGTTCCCCTGTGTGCCAGGCAGTCGGAGCCGTCAGTTGCGTGCCCGACTGGACGCCGGCATTGGTGACCAGTTCTGCTGGTGCGGCTTGTTTGGAGCGCGTCAATTTAAGTCGCTGCTCGGCTGGTAAATGGGACACTTCTGTCTTCCGACAATCGATACAGCTTCGGTGCACATCTAGCTGGCGCCTGATGGGGATAGGGGGCTCGGACAGTTCGGTGAGCGGCACGCCGGTCGTACAATCCTAGCACATCGGATTTGAATGTCGCTGCTTTTTTGGCGACCCCGGCGGTGACGCTGACACATTCCTGGGTAAAAGAAGCACGACGATAAAATTTGCTTTCAACGTGGGCCTACATCGCACTGCCCAACAGCTTGATCCGATCCCGTTGCAAAGCATATTTATATCCAAGCATAGAAAATTATGAAGTAATAGGGCAATATCACCAGCAATGGGCCCATGTTGTAAATCAGTGTTATCTGCATGATTGACTAATTTCGTTTTCCTTTCATTGCCGTCAATTACATCCCGTGATGTGTCTTGTTGCTTCCCTCACTACGCAACGATTGCTTTGCGCCTTGTGTGTCGATCATTGCCGCCGCTCGAGGTCAAACTGAGCTATTCAATGCATGTCACAAGCTCACCGCTGAGCCAACGGCTTCAGGTGTGCACACTCCCGACGAGTGTGTCGCTGTGTCATGTTCATGGTCCGCTCGACGGCGGCAGATCTTTCCACAACTGAACCAATAGTTTGGACGATCTCCAGCGCGCATGGTGAGTGGACATCCTCTTGTTTTGCAGAGGTAATATTTATAAACTACATACATAACTACAAACATAACTTATCCCCTTTCTGCATCTTTCAGCTGACCCAGCTGTTCTATATCAACGCACGAATAAAGCCATCTTCAATGAACGGGAACCGTAAAGCAGTTCCCACACAATTCCCATCTTCCAAAGACCCTCATCACCAAGTCCCAGTGGGCACATTAAAGAAGCAAATGCGCAGTATTATGCTAATTATTGGAAGCATTGAACAAAATCCTGGACCACGCCAGCACTTGCGCACACGGTCATTAAGCATTTGAACATGAATAATGTAACGGTAACGAATAAGCTTGACGAACTTGATCAGTATGTGCCAAGTAACGACGTAAAATTATAGCATTGTCAGAAGCAAAGCTTGACGATAGCAATAGTGATATTAGTAATAGTGATGATGATAGCGCTAGTGATGATACTACACCCAATTTACAATCTGGACACCCGTCATTATGACCAGAAGCGCAGACAAGGGGGACCACCCCCTATGAACCATTGAACAATAATAATAATTTGAACCAGTGACGGAATTGTGTATATGTATATATGTATTCTACAATGCATCTTTCCCGATCCCGGGAAATAACAAGCATTGAACTTGTATATAAAACAAGATATCCCCAGCAGTTCCTACAAATTATCGTCATATTATCTCTAAGTTATACATAGAACGTCTAGGTAGAACGGTATTTCAGCGCATCTAGCATATTACAGACCAATAAACATTGACAGCATATTGCAGACCAATAAACATTGACTGCCAAGCAGAGTGGTTATAGACCCTTCCACAACACACAACTTCAGCTTCTCTTACTGACTGGCAATTTATGCAAAGCCCTTGACACAGGACGCGGCATAACTTTTACCATCCTCGACATTTCAAAATATCGTGAACAAATTTGCATGACTTTCTTCTTCGCACCATTGCAAAAAAAAGCTGAGCTCCCATTCTTCCCAACCGAAGTTAGCGAGGTCCTTAATGTCGTTTCTTTTTGCCTCCTAAAGTTTTTACTACAAATTATCACGTCACGAATCGTCCACCAACAGTGTGCGAATAAAGTGCTCATTGAGAAATTGCTAGGCACCAACTTAGGAAAATTGTTTGTTTCAAGTAGGATGGAACTGATAATGCAAAATAGCATACAGTAGCATAGCTCATGCTTATGCAATACGAGTTCGTTATGCTAGAAACGAGTACCAGACCACACAAAATGGTGCCGACCGAAAGCAGCATGGTGCCAAAAGAGTATGTTGCAAAGAGGGCAAAGAGTACAACAGTTTAATATATATCCAATTGTGTGACGTAAATTTGGCGGGAAACTTTAGGTGCAATGACCTGTTAATTAGCGACAGATTCAAAACACGACTGATCAGGTCAGCGCCACCACGCCGTTCCCGCGCTAGTTTCGCCATCGCTGCGCTCGTAACCGTTGCGAGGTCCGGGGTGGTGTTGTGTTACCGTGCACTGGCGGGGCTGTGAAAGTGGAGACAAGACTGATGAGTAAAGTTTAAATTGCTACACCATTATACGAGCCAGCCAATACATGACGACTGAGTTTTAGTTTTACTATGGAACGCGTCAAATTTCCCCGTAGGTACTGTTCGACATCTGTCAGCTGTTATGCTGACGTGTTTCTCGACATGTCAGCTGTTCTGCTGACGTATTGCTGGGTATGTCAGCTGTTCTGGAAACGTTTTGCTCGACAGCTGTCAGCTGTTCAAGGACTGAAAGGCGAGTCACTGCTTGCCTGCGTGATGTTGATGGACACAGCTAGGAAGCTCTGGTCACGGAGAACCAGAGGCGTGCCTTATATTAGCATTTTGACAGATAATGAGGCCAGCAGAAGTCATATTTGGGCAACATGCGGATCCCAACGTAAATCTACGGAGATGGTTAAAATTGCAGTGCTGGTTTTCACACGAAATTGGTCTTCGAGAAATACCGTAGATGAATGTATTGATGTCGGTCATAGTAAAAATTGGTGAGGGTGAGATAGGTCATGACGGGTCAGAATTAGGCTTGAAAACTACCTTTCGAACTATGCACATTACATACAGGGAAAATGTAATTGTAAGCCAACATAACCTGGAGCTGATATCACATCATATCTCTTCCTTTTTAGCGATGCTGAGGTCGTTAAAGGTCATACTAGACGAACCCAGTAGCCAGGAAATTATTTGGGATAATGACATAAAATATGAAGATATATCTACCAGGTACTTGCTACAGAGCCATTCAAGCAAAATGTGCGCAGATGATTCATATCCGAAAATCCTAGGGTTTGGTCACATCACGCCACAGGATCCGGTCAAGAAATTCAAGCTTGAGTAACTCAAGAACATCACATTTGACGTGTAAAAATGTGTACCAAGAAGAACTGATGTGATATTAACGCATCATTATAAGTTGCCCGGCTTGTTACCTCGTTATGTGAACTAATGCCACGCTGGAACAATGCATATATCGAGCGACTGATCTCTACGGCGTTCGCCTAAGTGTACACTACTATAAAAATAACTGCAAAGAAATGTCAAACCAGGTCAAATAATGTCAGATCCACGACGTCAGGTTATCCTAGGTCATTGCTTGGTCATCCATTATCATGTCGTACTACTTGGACGGCGCTGAAACCGAATTCAGATACGACTTCACAAAGAACAGCATCATTTTGTCTGAGATGGCATTGCGCAGAATATACATGATGCCTTAATAACCTCACCTTTATATCATCTGCTGTTAGCGCATATAAATATCCTGAATGCCACCTTCACGTTCTTTGTCATCTTTGGCGTGCCAAAAAAAAGTCAAATTTAATTTTCCCATGCAATGCAGCAAGACAAAAGTGGCTATTGACCAGAGATCAGGTCAGAAAACTGTATCTTAACACAATTTCGAGATTTCAGGTTTTTCGTCTACAAGAAAGGACAGTATGTTCTGAGTTGGGTGTCTACTTTTTGCAACTACTCCGAATGCGGCACTTCGAACATTTTTGAACATTACTCTCTTTGACGCTTCCAAAGTAACTGCGTCTGTCTATTCTAAAGTGTGAAGGGATGGGCATTCAAGAGTCCCACATCCTACCCGGCGACGGGTAAATGTGTTGTACAACATAGGCTGATAATAAATAAATAAACAAATAAATAAACATCAGGTGGTAGGAACGCATCTTTGTTAAGAAGCTTTGGCAAAACACAATTGAGTGTGATTTACTCAGCGCTACGGCATGTTTCAAGTGCTAATATCTACTAAATGAAAGGGCAACATATTGGTTGGTTAAGTCCAACGCCATCGCCATACAGCCCGTGGTGACCGTAGTGATAACAATGGCATGGCACAATATTTATTTAGCGACTGAAGAGCCCCTCCCCTCCCCTCCAGCCCCAATGCATCATTTGCTAACTATGACTCCTTAATGTTTTGAGATATCATTCACCAGTTCATAACTCTGCTGGGAGCCACCCTCGATCTGCTCCAAGGGCCCCTTATCTAGGGGGCGGCCGATTTTGCATCGGGGGGTACACTTTGTCATGGAGACGAACGATGAATTCGAGGGTCCTGTTTGCTTGGTATTGGCTTTCCAAGTGACGCATATGAAATTCCAGAAAAAAGCTGGACGCTTTCGTGACATGTTGCTAATTATGCATCATTGCGGTGGATCATGGAGCTTGTGTCAGGCACGGAGTCTTCAAGCTTCATCAGCACGTCATGTAAGCTCGTTTCCTAAGCCGAGTCCAGCAAGTGAAGCCAAATGCGCAATTGTGTAGCTACTCAGCTTATAAGTACTTTCCTACTCATATATTCAGTTGCGGTTACATTTACTGCTTGAATGATTATATCTTGTGCTTCTCGGCTCGGTCTGGCTATACCCGGTGCTCCAAAGGCCCCGTATCTAGAGGGCGGCCGATTTTGCATCGGGGAGTACACCTTGCCAGTGTGCAATGAAGGGTGTTCAGCCAGTCCCTTGAAACCATCGTTTTACGTTGTCAAGCATCACATTGCCCAGTTCTGTCTGGTACGGTATGTAATAGTGCTATTATAGGTTTGAATTTCCCGACTGCGTCTGGTGTGGTGTGAGGGAACGTTCGGTTTCTCGGCGCATCAGGTCACTGACGTCAGACGTTTAGGCCAGGTCCCTGACGCCTCTCTGGATACATTTTCAGTGCATTTTTGCGGATCCACTGTTTTTCTTTGCAAAACAATCTGAGCACGTTACCTGCACGGTACTGTGCTCAGTTGATATATGTTTGCAATGTTCCACAATCACAACGCCTCACCGGTGTCCATGAAACCGGGGTCACTGAACTGGATTGGCCTTGGATTCCGCAACACGTTCGGTCCTGGCTTTGCGGTTCTGATTCCACTTCACCGACCGAGTTTACCGTCGAGAGCACCACATACGCAATATGCGAGCTTCGGAGTACACCGCCTCGGTGACGCAGCTAGGTAATGCGTATGCTTCGACTGCGACAGGCTCGTCGCTTATATCCCCAGAAATAGAAACATTTCCCTGGCCGGCTCTTACACGGGAGATAGCGGGCACTGCGGAGTGTTTACCGTGACGCTGGGTTAGCTCTGATCGACCAGCGCCCGCGGCACATGGGGCGGCACAAACATGATCTGCCCTTGCACGGACCCTTCAGTTCTGTGGCACGACCTCGCCTCGTGACACTAGATGATCAGTCCTCTGTTCACCGGGCCCGATAAATCAGCAGTTCCCGCCGTGTGCATAACGCACGCACTGCGGAACATGAGAGCACGTGCGTGCAGAAGATTTCCCCACAAGGGTATCGACAAATGGAGTCTGCCGTGCTTGTGTGTGTGTGTGTGTGTGTGTGTGCGTGCGTGCGTGCGTGCGTGCATGCGTGCGTACGTGCGTGCGTGCGTGCGTGCGTGCGTGCGTGCGTGCGTGCGTGCGTGCGGGCGTGCGTGCGTACGTGCGTGCCTGCGCGTGCGCTTGCGCGCGTCTTCGTGTGCACGCGCACGTGCGCGTGCACTCGCCCCGCAAAAATATCGAAGTAGGATTTAGATGCAAGTCCTACTTGGACTTTTGAATTCTTACATTCAAAGGAAGAAACATGGGATTGCAGTCATCGTATATCACGGTTGAACAGGGTTGGATCATTATCAAAGAAGTTACAAATGCATAGAAAGATCCTGCCAACCCTTCCCTTACCCACAAAAAACTATTTGGATTTCAGCTTCAGACTGTGGACATTTGTTTTTCTCTCTTCTTTGCCAAAAGTAAAAAAAAATCACATCTGTGATGTGAATATGAAGGTTTTACGACTTACGTTTCATTTTCCTTTTTAATCGTATTGGATAGCATTTAAGACTACTCATTGACATCCAGTTAAGCATCCTACCCCACCTAGAAAGGCAGCTGCTGTCACTAACTGCACCATCGCGATATCTGTGGTATGTAACAGCCACGCAATACTGAGCTTATCCAGACATTATTTTGTTTTAAACTTCACGGTGCTCAGTAAATCAAAGGTAGTGCTATCGAGACACCTGGTAGTGCTAAAAAGTATTGCGGGTGCTCGTGCACCTAAAACTGATGCAAAGTTCGAATGCACCTACACCTGAGTATACCTGTGACAGCCTAACCTGACGTGAGCGCCTTAAGGATGCTTGCCGCCTGATGGCACATCAGATAGCGATATACATCCTGATGTATCCTGGTGCTTCGCTTGTGACTCCAATTGAAATACATTTCAAGGACATTGCACTATCCGGTTTAAGCAGTCGATAGCGGATGTTCCTGGACACCTTCACCTCCAGCCTGCCCTGGGGGAGTGGGTCAATGGCTGACCGCAAGTATAATATCGACATTAATGAATTGGTATCGTGGCACGCCATACGCTGGCTTTATCCCAGCGATTTAAAATGGCTTGACCATTTTAATTAAGAGACGAGATTTCCAGGGGTAGCACCTAGCATTCAACCCAAGGAATTACATTTTCTTCAGTTCGTCTATGCAAACTTGTTACTTGATATTGGTGTAGTGGCTTTTAATTAAATTGGGATTGTTTTCACAAAAAGAAGGCAAACTAAAATAGAACAGTGATGAATAAACAAGCCAACTCGTCCGTCCTCTTAGTCTCGCTGTATCGTAACGTAACAAGCCAACTGGGTCGTCCTCGTAGTCCCGCCGTATCGCGTAGGCATCACGCGTCCGCGTGGTGCATTCGACTGATTTCGACTACTCACCCAGTTATTAGTGACAGCGTTTATCACCAGCATGGCTGTGAGTGACGTGCAGTTTCGATAGGGAAGTCATGTTACATTGCTTTAGAAGAAGAGCTTGCTAATATGCCTGAAGTATGTTGCTTCGGTGTCTCGCTTGAACAATTATTCCGGTAAACTGTCAGGTTCCGACACATTTTGAAATACATCGTTTTGCACGATTGTCATGCAATAACAGCACTTCCCTGTACATGCACGAAGGCAAGTAACGGCAATCTAGTAGTTGAAGTCATTATTCAGCCGTTGCTTTCCACGAAACGTGATACGGCTAGCAGCGAAATTATTCGAAGTCGCGTGTTTTCTCATCTAACGTGGTTCTACGGTTATGCTGCAGTTGTAACTGGTGCAAACTTCGTGGAATTGCTTCCAAGGAACTTTTTTCAATTACGCACGCAGGATATACATGGCTGGAGGAATACCGACCAGAAGCCAAGCCGATTGGAGGCATACCGACAGGAGGAATACCGACCGGAGGCATATCGACTGGAGGAATACCGACCGGAGAAATACCGTCCGGATGAGCAGCACACGTCCTGGAGCGACTCGTGGCAGCAGCTACTCACCGCACGTTGGCCAATGTGTGGCGGCGGTTGCGCATCAGACGGTTCAGGTGGACCATCTTCAGGTCAATCATGCTGCCCTTCTCCCCCTGCATGTCGGCGACGATGGCGCGCGCGGTCGCACGACAACCTCACAACGTAAGCACCAGCTGGCGCACGAGAGCCCACTGCAAAAGCGCGGGGGCGACACCGCAAAAGCGCGAGAGACACCACAAAAGCGCGGGCGGCGTCCGCGCGCGCCCACCGCGAACGTCTCGTCCGTGACCTTGCGCCGCCGCCTCGATCGGCGCCGCGCGGCTCGCGACGTCGCCGGCTCGCTGCGGAGCGGCGTCGGCAAGTCTCAGGTGTGCACGTCGCCGTCGACGGCTGCGCTTGCCGCAGTGTCGGCGGCTCGACCGGAGGCGTGGCGCTTCTGCCGCCCGACGGCCGGCGCGCTACACACGTCCACCAGCTGCGGGATCTCACTGCGGCGCGTCACAGCACACCGCCGCCGGCCGACACGTCGGGGCGCCGCACACGGCACCAGCGCACCACGCGCGCAGCACAGCCAGGAGCTGGCACCAGTCTGGGAGCCGCCCAGGCGGACTGGCCTGCGGCGCGACACTGGCGCACCACGCGCGCGGACCAGGCAGGAGCTGGCACCAGTCTGGGAGCCGCCCAGGCGGACTGGCTGGCGCGCGACACTGGCGCACCACGCGCGCGGACCAGGCAGGAGCTGGCACCAGTCTGGGAGCCGCCCAGGCGGACTGGCCGGCGGCGCGTCTGCCGCGTCTGCCGCCTCCGCTGCCGGCGGTGGCGCGTCTCCCGCCCCCCGTCGCCGCCCAGTGCCTACTGGCTGCGCCGCCGACGGTACACCGACTTGATCCGATTGGATTTTGCCGCGGGCGCGCAGGTGGGGTGGCCGGGCCTGACCAGCTCGACGCTGTGGACCCGCCTGGGCGAGAACTGGCCGGACCTCGGCGCCGTGCTCACGGTCGGATGATGCGACACAGAGAACGCGGCCTGGACCATCGACCAAACTGCTCTGGGTCACGAGCTCTCTTGAATTACGAGGACAAATCATGATAATCAACCAGAAACAATGGGAGTGAGCGAATCATATTTGGACCGGGTGGCAGGTCAATGGTGATGTTTTATTCGGGACAGAGCGGGAGAATCAAAGGCTCTTGCAAACAATCATGGCGACTTCCATGCGGCAATGACAACGAAACGGTACCGTTACAATTGAAGAATGTAAAAATTGTTCTCACGAGGTTGAATGGTAGCTAACATGGCTGCCACAGACCTGACCTGATGATTGTCTCAGCACGATGGAAAACTGAAAGTGAAAGCAGGTTATACAAAATATGTTCGTCTCGAGAAGAATACGATCCAGCTGCAACTAGCTCCTTTGCGTCCAATGTCGTAACTTTGCATGCGCATACCAGTAAATAATTATATCACAGCCCAGAAGCGCGGCTAACTACAATCAAATTGGAGACACTGCTGCCGTGTTTGACAGTACAGTTTGATTTTAGGCATGGCCCAACACATGGCCCAACAGATGGCCAAATACATGGCCCAGCATATTGTTGGGCATGGCCTAACACATGGCCCAACACGTGACCCAACATATGGCCAAACACATGGCCCAGCATACGGCTGGACATGGCCCAACACATGGTCCAACACATGGCCCACCACATGGCTGAACATGGCCCAACACATGCTGACGAAGCGCACTGAACACGGCGTGGCCACGCTACAATGTGCTACACTGCTGTCGAGAACGAGCTGTGTCATTGGCGGCTCGCACGCCATAAACTTGAGTGTGTTTTGTAGAAATGTCCAATTCAGTCGGTATTCTGCTGGGTGGCGCAGAATGATCAATCGTTGGACTTTGACACACCATCTTTCCTAAAACTCGGAACAAGTACACACGTAAATGCTGTCGCTGAAATGCGTGCAGCTGATCTTGGACACCACAATGTGCGCAATGGTCGAGATGTATGTCAGTCCCTGAAGAAGGCAATACAGCCGAAACGTTGGAATGATTGCGTTCTCCTTTTAGTACCTTTATCATCATGTCATAGCATCGCTTGTCACCGGTAAAATATCAATATATATACACATATATATACATATATATACATATATATATATATATATATATATATATATATATATATATATATATATATATATGTATATATACATATATATATATACATATATATATATATATATATATATATATATATATATATACACACATATGTGTGTGTGTCCTGTTGCATGGGTTGTGTACAGGAAGCTGCGGGCTATCTGATACAGTTCAAGGTTAGGCAAAACTCATTTAGAGGAGACGCTCAGCTAGTCACATGCCAATTTACTTTTTGGCTTTACGAATTGAAAATGAATGTTGGCCGACTCCATCATCCTGACCTGAATATCCTCTCATTACCTGAATATCCTCTCATCACCTGAATATACTCGCATCGTCCGGACCTGAATATCACGAAGCATACAGATTACATATAGATTCCATGAAAGGAGCTAAGCGAACCATGTGCCAATATATTATCTGGTGTTTGGGATTGAAAATGAATGTGGACCCTCCCACAACACATAGGAAAGAAATAAAATGGCGTCTGCTGAACTGAATATCATGAAGCATACCGACACCAACGACCTGGGTTTTGCGAGTTATTGGTGGTGAAATGCATTCAGAAAAACGTAGGGCTAGTGTGTACCACGGGGTATGATCAAAACCAAGAATATTGGACGGCATAGTTGGATTAGTGCGACCATTAGTCGGCATGTCGAGTGACAGCATGGCTGGATTAGTGTGACCATTAGTCATTAATTCTGATACGGCCTTAATCAGTGGCAGGCGAGGGAGATCATACAAACATCTGAAAGCTGATGCGATGCGTAATCGATATATGCGCAGCACGGTTCTTGCTATTTGCGTATTTTCCCATTTGCTGCTTGCTGTTATTCATGTGTATTGTTTATTGTGCGGCGACCACCTGACCGGACTCATAAAGACACTCGTCCGCGTGCGACAATAGCGTGCTGGCGTATCCGAACGCGCAGAACCGCCGGAAATCCGCTGCACCAGGTAATCGGTATGTGCCCTGGCGATAATCCTGATATTTGGGCATTTACAAGCCGCGCCATAATCGTCCGTGAGTCAATAATATAAAATGAATTTTAAAATCCAAGCACGATTAACGAAAAAGCCTATCCATTCGGCTTCGGTCGCGAGAAATTTGAGACCATACGAAACCTGAGGCATGTTTACTGAGCTTATGAACTAACATAGCTTACGTTTGTGAACCGAAAACATTCCTCGAACAGTTTGCATCCATTCCAAGTCCATTTGTGTAACGAGGTACCTGTTGAAGCAACCCCACTTTGACGATATCGTTGCCACTTCATGCACTTCGCCGAAGCAGCACCCGCCGGCGGCTTCTAAGCCGGCAAACAGCTGCAACTGCGCCCTGACTTACCGCACGGCGCGTGACACCAGGATGACAAACAACTTGATCAAACTTCATCAATAAATATAGATTTGCATACGAAACCAAGAATTATCCTTACGAATTGCGGTTGCGAGTCACCGAACGGGTTGGTTGGCGTTCAGCTTCAAGGCTGTCAGATAGTTATTAAAGTTAGTCGTTTCGTCATGTACTCAGGGTGGGTCTAGCAAAGTGTTGTACGGTTTGGCGGGCAGCACATGTTCGGTAACCTTCTGGTCAGGAACAATACAGCAGAACACCATGTGTCACTCTGGTGTGTCCAAGACGAAGGCGCTTGAGGATTGCTTCCATATCTCAACTGTTTCTGGGAGCTGGCGAGTCATGTCACTCTAGTAGGCTTGATATCACTTCAGAGTTTTGAAGGGTTTCACGCCTTTTGTTTTGTACGTAGATCTGGAAACAAGGCTTTGTTTAATATATATGTATATATATATATATATATATATATATAAACATCAATAATACTAAGCATTCTTAGTAACATTTGTAGCAATTACGATTTGTATAAGAAGTAGCGATACTTCGTAACTCCCAATATGTACATCTTTCTACTTTCAATATCTTTCAGACAACTACCTACTTCTTCACGAAGCACCCACCCCCAAAGTTTGTATCAGTCTTGGCTCGAGCTGCTGTATGCATGCCAGAGATGTCGCAATGGGCCAGTCGGTGACAGCAGTTGGCTTGCTAGGTGGATTAGGTTTTGTAGGTTAGGTTTGGTTAGGAAATCGCAATGGATAGGTTGGTGACATCAGGGTGGGGTGGTTAGGGGCACCTAATGG
This sequence comes from Imbricaverruca yamaguchii, assembly GCA_034440575.1. Lineage (NCBI taxonomy): Eukaryota > Metazoa > Arthropoda > Thecostraca > Neoverrucidae > Imbricaverruca > Imbricaverruca yamaguchii. The sequence goes on along the minus strand of JAOTOL010001639.1, from coordinate 2,943,960 downwards.
GGTTTTAACCCGTCCCGTCTCTGGGGAGTCTTCAACCGACCCCCCCCCCCACAGGTTTGTCGCGGATAGCGGTCGAACGACGCACGGCAGCGCGCCCAAATTTGGCATACCTTTTCCCACATCAATTTGACATGCTGATTCAACATTTTCAGGTCAGGTCATCTAGAGTCAACGAGTTAGTCAAGGTCAAGTGAGGTCACCACCAAAAAAAAGTCCAACCAGTCTTCACGCTTTAACGGATGCAGATATTTTAATGAAACTTTCCGTGTTTGCTTATCTTTACGGATGCAACAAAACGTACGAGTGGAATTTTTCTTTTTGTTCGTTGTTGACTACATATAAATTTTGCGCATTTGCCAAATTGCAGGTCAAATACAGAATTCTGGCTGAAGTAAGCATTTCTTCTTAGGGCAAGTTGACTTCCAACAACGTTTATCGGTCTGCTTTACCCACTGGAAAAGGAAAATGAAAGGAACCTTGAAAACTTAAAGTTTTGAAGTTTCAAAAATAAAATGTTATCTTTGGAGGGCCAAAAATTTAGCCCTGGTCGATTTCGCTGTCCTTTTCTCATTTCAAATCAATTTTGTTTGTCATATATCCCCCAAAATGAACTCCTCAGAGTCAAAAACATAATGTAATTAGTGAAAAGTCGTGAAAATCTAACCCCCCTGGTGACGTCACTTTTGGGAGGAAAATATTTTGGAGGGTGGATTCGGACCCTACTCGTCGAGAGCTTTCCGATGACCCCCTCTTTCGTTTTCGTGCCCTGCTTAGTTTGGATTTTAGAGGCGGTACTTCAACCTGCCCCCCCCCCCTCCCTCCCGAGACGGGGTGGGATAATTTGACCAGAAAGACGGCGCGGGTTAAACATCAGTCCGAAATGCTAATCCCAAAAATGTGATGTTGAAACTACCAATAGCAACAATTTAAAATACCTGAGAATCATTTGTGTATACAAAATTAGCGTAAATGGACCATAAACTTGGGGAAATCTAACTTAAGGATATATTTCCTACCTGCGAATTGTAAGGAAGTCCTTGCGTCTGACAACCCTGAACCAGATGGACGCTAATTTGTTCGTGGATCTATCAAACATGACATTTCGACCGATCATAACTTGCTTCGACTGGTGCATGATAATCCTGCTAGTTTCAATGTTTCAGCGCCACTCCTGTTGGTTTCAATGTCGGTAGGCAGCTGGTTAATTTGGGAGTGATCATGAAGCCTGTTGTGAATAAGAATTGGGCAGTAATATAAATAATCGTTCAACAGCTTAATTTACACACAAAGATGCCGTTAATACTATAAAAGTGCAATGCACGAACACAATAATACACCCTTCCGACATTGCGAATCTCACCGGATTATGTGTAGGTTTCGTTAGCTGTGAACGATTTGGTGCCTTTTGCTTCGCATATTAATCAGCTTCTACTATTAGCTTGAACTCCAATCCGCAAGGGAAAATCAGGTCGAGATAAATCACAAACTTTTGCTTCGCATATTAACTGGGTGCTACTATTAGCTTGAACTCCAATCCGCAAGGGAAAAGCGGGTCGAGATGAATCGTTATGAAGTAATCGATGGTCACTATGGAACTGTACAATAAATAACAAACATAGATTATTATTCAAAGCATCTTCTCTGTAATCGTCTGCTGGGTGGACGAAAACGAAACAGTGAAATCGCCAGATAGTTCCAACTACACCAAGTTCTTTTTGTCAAGAAACAAACAAAACGGAATTTCCGAAGTTCAAAAGCGTAGTATCCGAAATATGGGTAGCTTTTGGGGTGTGGGGTGCATGGCTTGGGGGATGTCCCTGAACACCTGTGAAGTTTATTAGAAAGTGATACCCTTGAAGGACATCTGAGAGCATCCGCACTAGCGTGAAAATCGACAGCTTGACTTGCCGCGAAGTTCGTCCTTTCATTTCCCGGTATTACGTAATGATCCACAGAAGAACAACTAATTCGGGTGCGTAGTGTTTGAGGTGTCCAGGATTTTCAGTACAGCTTGCCTATTAATTTATTTGCTTTCAACTTATCCCAGAGCAATCGTCTTGCAAGAGAGCCCTTGCGCATATCAAATTACCAACGGTTGAAACTGTGTCACTGATTCGGCGACCATTAACGCATTTGCGACATTTGCGAGGTTGGTAATGGGGGGAGAAAAAAGATACTGGTTTAATGGTGGAGGAAAAGTTGAAAAGCGAACATCTCACTGCATGACACTAATAGCAATGCTATGAGCCATCAACACCCACCTTTTTCATTATCAATCTCGCAACGGTTTTGTTACAGCCCGTGTGTAATTAGAGCCGTGTGTGAAAACTGTGACGTCACCTGGCGGCCACAATAGCGCCGAATCTGCGGGCATCACACAATTACTTTTCCTTGACTAAATGTAGTTGGTACGTGCAGCAAGTACTTGGGTTGCTTCATTGTCGGGTACCTTACTGCTGGTGAGGGTTGTCATGTCTTCGAATAGTTCGAATAGTTGTCGTCGCGGGTGGGAAATGGTCATGTCTTCGACATGACCATGTCCCACCCGCGACGCCAGCGCTGGTGCATTGGCGAACATAGTGTGGGGCATGTCGCCCCCACATCCCTCAAAATATTCCTACTTAAAGTAAAACATTTTACCATATAAAGTATTAGAGCAATGATGCTTTTCAATGCCTATGTGCTGCACCTCTTATTCCATGGCGCTATGATATGACCTGCATTGAGCATAATTAACCCTCTCCACTCTCTCCAGTCTCTCCACTCAGATCCTCACATTCTGTCTCGGGGTGGGGGCGGATAGTAACCGCCCTCTAAGATCCAAACTAAGCGTCGCACGAAAACGAAGAAGGTGTCAGTTGGAAAGCGCTCGACGAGTAGGGCCCGGGTCTACCCCGAAAACAAATTTTCCCCAAAAGTGACGTCACGAGGGTGGCTAAATTTTCACTACTTTTCACTACTTACCTTATGTTTTTGGCTCTGGGGACTTCATTTTGGGGCATATTTAAAAACGAAAAATTATTTGGAATCAGAAAAGGACAGCGAAAGCAACCAGGGCCATATATTTTTTTGCCCAGAAAACTAATATTTCATGTTTTGGGAAATTTCAAAATTTTGAGTTTTCAAGTTTTCTTTAATTGTCCTAGTCTAATGGGTAGAGCAGACCGAGAAACGTTGTTGGAAGTCAACTTGCTCTCATAAAAATGCTTACTTTAGCCAGAATCTTCGATTTGATCTCTAACGGGCAAATATGAAAAATGTATAAGTAGTCCAAAACGAAAAAAAATGAAAAATTCCTTCCCTACGTTTTGTTCGGTCCCTAAAGATAAGTGGACTCTGAAAGTTTCATTTAAAAAAATCTGCATCCGTTAAAGAGTGATGACTGGTTGAACTTTTTTGGACGTGACCTCACTTGACCTATCTTAAATTGTTGACACTAGATGACTTGACTTCAAAAGCTTGACCCAACATGCCAAATTTGTGTGGGAAAAGGTATGCCAAATTTCGGCGAGCTACCGCGCGCTGTTCGTTCACTATCCGCGAAAAACATGGGGGGCGGTTGAAGACCCCGGTGACGGGACGGGTTAAGAAGAACTAATATTTCCGTCACCATCTTGGTTGAAACAGCCAGCCATTATTTGTTTTCTGCGATTAATCATGGTGTCGCATTGCTGGCACGCAGACACTGCTGGAGTAGCATTTGTCTTTTTTCTCCTCCTTTCACGCGTAACTGGTCCGCCGACCGGTTCAAAGCAAGGGCCTGCATCATGTGCTTCACTAAGTGACACATTTGTAAGTTGGTCGGATTACTAACAGTATTGCGCATGCAATTGCTCGACACTACTGTTACCTTGCAATGAACAAAATTGAACATATTTATATCAGATTTGGATAACGCGGTCACGCTTCCAAGGCTGTCCAGTTCCCAGTTCCATTGCCCTGCCCGGTTTCTCGTTGTCGTTCCCCGTCCATTGCTCACATTGCTTAGTGACGTAATGCACCCCCTCCCTCCGCGACGTCATCAATATCTCTTCCTTGCTATTATATTCTAGTATGCATTTGTTCTTTATAACACATCTATTTTATTATTTAATATTTTATATCGACATCTTCTCACGGCAGCACTCCTGGCAAGGCAGCCCGTGGGGTTGCCAAATTATCAACGGTTTGAGCCATGTCAGAAACTCAGGAGAAAAAAGAGCAAAAAATGAGAGCATTGCGCAGCGATTGTGGCCAAGCCCTTGCCTAGGTTGTCGATGAAACGATATATATGGAAAGCCAATTACATTGCGACTAACGCCATACCTTTCAAATAATTTGTCTTTAGAGTAGAAAAACTGCAGGCATGACCCAACTTGCCCTCGACCATTAAACAAGTACCAGTTTGCCCCCTCATCTAACAGTTGCCAAATGCATCGGTTGGCCTTCGGTCCACTGACTAGCTGTCGACCCTTCCATGTGCTTCCAATACATGTATTTATAATAGTTGCCTTGTCTGGTTGCCGCGCTCCATCTCCAGTCGTGGACAGCCCAACACAGCATATTTAACTTTTAGCCCACGGTGGGTTTGTTCGTTTGTTTGTTTATTGGTTGGTTCACGACACACTTTATGCACATTCACGGCTAATGGCGCCGCCCACACTTTTTCGCCGGTGGGCCGCGGGATTGGGAAATGTCCTGAGTGGCGCTAGAGTCGAACCCGGGACCTTTGGTACCCATAGCCCGACACCTTAACCACTCGGCCATCCCCGACCCTAGCCCACGGTGGGAGTGACGTGGAGCGTGCAAATGAAAACACTAGAACCGACACAATTGCCTGTTCAAATCGCTACAATAGTGTGCCAGTTTCATGCCGCTGTGGACAGTTATTGGCTGGCTATCGTCACTAAAGTGAAGGAGCGTTTGCGCTATATTTAGATCAGAAACACTTCATGTTTGCCCTTTCACCATGTGCTAACAATCGCGCTCGCTTCACCATAACCACCCCTTTGGAAACTTCAATCCAATGTAAACTTTGTTTGTCACAGTTTTAAACCACTCCAAGTTTGTGCGAAAAATGTAATTACAAGTGAACTTGTGATTTCACAGTTACAGACATCAGCTTCGTAAATAGTATATTAGACAGGCAAAGACCCGCTAGGTTTGCTGAGCGAAAGATTTTGGACATTTTGAATAAAAAGTTGAGATCAATAAAACAAAAATGAAGTAAAGAATTAAAGTAAAAATTACAATCAATAAAAACAGCCCGCTTCGCCGAACATTCCTCTTCTCGTACCTACACTGTGGTGCTGGTCTCGTGTCAATCGGTGCATTAGTTCCCAAGTTATGTTAGTTCAAATCTAGCCGACTTATTTATTTAATTTGATGGCTGATTTTTTATATAAATTAATCCCTTCCCACGGAGGTTTGTCTGGCATGGCAGCGCGCGCGCTCCTGAATTATTTTCAACTGCCGAAGCTGAAGAAATGTCGTCGACCCCAGTGAGTGTCGGAAATCGTCGGCCCGTTATGAAAAGGAGATTCCTTACCGCAAACCACGTTTTATAGGTTTGGGGGAATCGTTGATTATAGTTAGTGTTTGCGATGGCAAAAATATAAAGATACTGCGGGCATTCAAACTAATTGTGGTAGGCTCTTGAACAACCTTTGATCAAGAACGATATCTTACAGGAGGTTAGTGGCGTGGAAAAAGTCGTTTTTATTATTGACAATATGCATCATTGCGTTTGCAACTGACACGACACATGTGCACGGCACGTTGCAATAGTGAACTTGAAAAGCGTAGCCGGTACATGGAGCCAGTCAGTGAAGGTGACCCGATTCGCTATCCTGAGCCGTTTTTCAGCGGCAGGCCGAATCGTGAAAAACGTTGTAAAAAGCCGACGTTCGCATGCCCACAATTGTCTCGTGTGCACGTGCCACGTGAGCCGGCAACCAATGGTCTGTCGAGCATGGCGATTGTTGTGTCTACACTGTGGTGTTTGTTTCGTGTCGACCCCACCACACTGGCTCGGTAACCACACCGGTTGAAATTGAACCGCCTTTAAATATTGGAATAGGAAGACAAAGGTAGGTTTTACATGTTAACACTCCCCGTCTTTCCGGTCATATCCTCACACCCAGTATCGGGGGGGGATAGGAAATCCCTCTCATCTCCAAACTAAGCATCGCACGAAAACGAAAGAGGTATCATTGGAAAGCGCTCGGCGAGTAGGGTCAGGCGCCACCCAAAAATTGTTGTCACCCCAAAGGTGACCACACTAGGGGGCCTAGGATTTCACGACTTAAATTATTATTTTGGCTCTTGGAGTTCATTTTGGGAGATTTAAAATAAAATAAAGTAATTTGGAATCAGAAAAGGAAGGCGAAATCAATTACACCCATCAAATGTGTCCCCGTCCAAATAGCAACATTATAATTTTCGAAATTTCAAAATTTTGAGTGTTCAAGTTTTCGTTCATTTTTCTTTTTCTAATGGGCAGAGCGGATAAAAAGCGTTGTTCCAAGTCAGCTTGTTCCCATAAAAATGCTTACTTAAGCTAGAATTTTCGATTTGAACTCTAATAGGCAAATATGCAAAACTAATAAGTAATAAAAAACGGAGAAAAAAATACCACTGGTGTGTTTTCTTTTGTCCCTAAAGATAAAGACCCTAAGCAAACGCTGAAAGTTTCAGTAACCTGTACCGTCTCGGGGTGGGGGTCTTCAACCGCCCCCCTCAGGTTTTTCGCGGATAGTGCACGAACGGCGCACGGCAGCGCGCCCAACTTTGGCATACCTTTTCCCACATCAATTTGGCACGCTGATTCAAAATTTTGAAGTCAAGTCATCTAGGGTCAACGTGTTAGTCAAGGTCAAGTGAGGTCACCTCCAAAAAAGTTCAACCAGTCGTCACGCTTTAACGCATACAGATATGTTAAAGAAACTTTCAGCATTTGCTTATCTTTAGGGATGCAACAAAATGTACGAGTGGAATATTTCATTTTTTCGTTTTTTACTATATATAAATTTTGCGTATTTGCCAAATTGCAGTTCAAATAGAGGATCCTGGTTAAAGTAAGCATTTTTTATTAAGGCAAGTTGACTTCCAGCAACGTTTCTCGCTCTGCTCTACTCATTAGAAAATGGAAATTAAAGAAAACTTGAAAACTCGAAGTTCTGAAATTGAAAAAATGGGGAAGCCAAAAAATTAAAGACCTGGCCGATTTCGCTGTCCTTTTCTCATTCCAAATATTTTGTCATAAATCCCCCAAAATGAACTCCCTAGAGCCAAAAACATAATGTAAGTCGTGATAAGTCCTGAAAAATCTAGACCCATGGTGACGTCACGTTTGGGGTGAAATTGTTTTTTTTTGTGGTGGACCCGGACCCTACTCGACGAGTGCATTCCGATGACACCTCTTTCGTTTTCGTGCGATGCTTAGTTTGGATTTTAGAGGGGGTTACTAACCGTCCCCCACCCCCCGGGGACGGCGTGTGAGGATCTGACCGTAAAGACGGCGCGGGTTAAAGTATCTTTATCCGTTAAAGCACGACAACTGGTTGAATGTTTTTGGAGGTGACCTCACTTGACCACACCTTGACTTACTCGTTGCCCCTGGACGATCTGACCTCAAGATTTTGACACAACATGCCAAATTGATGTGAGAAAAGATATTCCAAATTGCGGAGCGCTGTCACGCACCGTTTTTCATCATTCGCGGTAAACCTGACGGGGGGACGGATAACAACCCCCCCCCGGGAGACGGCGCGGGTTAAGTGAATAAAATGGACGATTTCACCTCACACCTTGTTCACTTATGTCATATGTTTACCAAGATACCAACATGTTTACCAGATTGCATGGAAATTGTACCAAAAATCTTGTCAACACTTGTGGCTTTCGAATGGTGTCACAAAGTCACAAATAATAACGCCAGATGCACGTTGCATCTGGCTGGCTGCCACGTGAGCCTCTATACGCTTTTATATGCACAACGGACTTTTCTCCGACTCTTGAAAATTATACTTTAATATGAAGAATCAGAAGTAAATTTCATCGCATGCCACGTGTGGAACACACCACGACAATGAAAATGAACAGCATGCATTAGTCATTGGTTGTGTATGTATTCTGAAAATTTCGCGTCACCAGCATATATAGCCGTCGCCGATCGACTCAGGAACTAAGAAGCGACGGACATGCAAAACACAGACACAGACAGACAGAGAGACAGAGACAAGGACAGAGGCAAGGACAGAGACAAAGACAGAGACAAAACAGAAAGAGGGAGAGAGAAAAAAAAGAGAGAGAGATACAGATACAGATACAGGGACAGATACAGAGACAAAGACGGAGACAGTGACATAGACAGAGACAGAGACAGAGACAGAGACAGAGACAGAGACAGAGACAGAGACAGAGACAGAGACAGAGACAGAGACAGAGACAGAGACAGAGACAGAGACAGAGACAGAGACAGAGACAGAGACAGAGACAGAGACAGAGACGGAGACAGAGACAGAGACAGAGACAGAGACAGAGACAGAGACAGAGACAGAGACAGAGACAGAGACAGAGACAGAGACAGGAGAGAGGGTCGCCCGTATCGACGCCAATAACCGACGTGTTAGACGAAGAGACGAAGAGTTGCCGCATATTCGAACCTAATACCTAGGAGATTGTCATTGGGTAGGCCGTTTGCCAACTAAGTTAGCGGAGAGAAGGTGGTCTGCCCGAATAAGTAATCAAGTTACCAGTGAGTCAAAGCGCTGACGCTTTCGGTTGTCTGTAGCTATCTTTCCAGGTAACAGTTCCAGATTCGTTATTCGTGGGGCTCTGAACTTCGCCCATCGACAAGGATGGCCTGCGGGCTTCCTGATCTTGGATATTTATACATTTTTGACTAGTGAAAGAAAAAAAAAGAAAAAAAGAATACAAAGCTTTGCAAAGTTCGGTTATGAACCATGTCCTCCAGTTAAATAACTGAGCCCGAAACACTCAACAATGATCAGATTTCCAGGAACACCAATGCAGAAGCCATCAGAACACCGGATGAATGCTTCTAACCTTACCCCTACTAGCCTAACCTTGGCTCACCTTAATCTGAAACCCGAAGAAAAAATTATTAACGCTCTAGGGGGCAGCTGTCAGCTGGGAAAATTCGTCATCGTCGTAAGTTTTTTACACAAAGCACAATTTCGTTTCGTATTTTTATCGTGCCATAGATCATACAGGGTGTCCAAAAAGCATTACAGTATTTGAATTGCGAAGAACTTGCTATGCATCGCACACGACTTAGTCATCATCTGAAAAAAAAAACAGCATTTGTGTTTCGAGCCAGACAGCGTGTTCCTAATCGTCATTTGTTGTTAGTAATACATTTTAAAATGCCTCTATTTTTGACCGGGAAACGTTCGGCCGGTTTCTAGGCAATCCCGATAGGGTGGCGCCAAATATCTTTCAGCACGCCCTTCACAGCTGCCGTGATCGCTGGTTTGAGCTCCCGGAGACCATGCGGATCATTCTGATACACCTGACGCTTTAGATAATCTCACAGGAAGAAATCTGAGAGGGCTGAGTCCGGCCAGGCTTTCTCCATCTTCAGGGAGATCGCTCGATCACCGAATTATCCTCTGTCTAATTCAGGCTATACTGCGCAGTACCATTGGACGAGGCGCCATCCTGCTGAAGCCATACGGAAGGAATTTCGTGAAAGTGCTTCCAGAACTTTCCCAGTCCTCCCGTGCCGTTCTCTGTTAACTATGAGGGTGTCGCCGTCTCCGTCTTCAAACTACATAGGTCACATGATATACTTGCTGCCAAACACACACCATGATGTGACCTTGCCGCCATGCAGACATTTCTCATGAGCCCCGGTAGATTTCGCTGATGATCAATAGCGGCTATTCTGAGAGTTAAATTGGAAATGCCCTTAAAATGGAAATGTTCCTCAGACAATCAGACTTGGCAGGCACATTCGAGGAAATTGTCATTATTCCTACAGATCCATGTTGTGTACTCTATGCAACACCTGAGGTAACTGGATGGTCATGAGTTCAGACATGAACAGCATACCTGCTAGAGTGGGAGTTTTCCCAACTTGTCAGAACACCTCTAGCTTTTGCTTCGGTCTCCAGAACTTTTGAACTTCGAGCGTTTAAATGCAATGTTGTGACGTTGTGACATTTGGGTGATTGTAGACGATGAGACGTAAATTAATATTTAATCTAAATACGTTTCGGTATATATACTACATTTCAGCTATTGCCATCATGCAGGGTACGAGGTTTTCAAATCGACATTGACATAACAAAGTCAGAAACAATGAAACGTGACAAATGCGAGCTACATCTCTGACAAAACATCTCATGTTTTCCGCCTAAGATTACAAACTAATGCAGATCAAGAACATCCTACGCCAACTTTAACTCTACTATTCGACAGATTGTATCTAAGAAGCATCTTCACCTGCATTTTCTTCAACAAGCATGACATTTGCCTGATATACACACGAGCAAATTTACCACTACAATTTGTCCTCTGCAACCAATGAAACGCACCAGTGCACTGGTCCGTCCTAACATCGAACGTTTTTCAAGGCGACCATTGCTAGTCGACATCTAACGTTTATTTATGTAAATGCCGTACTGGCTGCCAAGGTAGCTGGGTATCAGATGTCGAATACTGGCATTGGAACCGAATGGATTTGGCCAGAGGTGAAAAAGATGCTACTTGTCTACGGCTGTGGGTGACGTAGAATTCGCCACAGCTATGACGACAGGGCACGACTGTTGCATTATCCTTGAGTACTAATTATGATAAAGCCGTTTTGCATCCTAATATACCTGGCCAATTTATCCTTCCAAGCCATACATAAATTAAGTGAACTCGTATTATTCTATCACGACATGCATGTGCAGCGCATCCAAGCAATTTAGTGGTGGTGATAGAGAGGTGCCAGGCGATGTTGGAAATGGCTTCCTCCAGCAACAACTCTGATGGGCATGGTCCCCACGACATCCCACGGCGTGGCCGTAGTATGCCCGCCATGTAAATGCTGCCGACTGACACCGGAGACTGAACGCGACGCAATCGATTTGCTCTGCGGCGCAGTTGGATTTTAAACGCCAGCCAATTGAAGGCGTTGGGTTTCTTGCGTGGGCACTGAAGCTGGACGTGGACATCTTTCCTTTGTCATACCTGAGAGTGATTCCATGTATCACTCATATCCTATCACCAGACTCGCCGCTACCTATTGCGAGTGACAGATAGCAAGCGACCATGGTACAGTGCGTGTCCAGGCTCTGAGTTTTGCTGACTTGCAGTATACTTCTCGTTGTCATGTTTGAAATTTCAATGATTCAGCTATTCCAATGAAGCATTTTATTTCAAACATTTACTCTGGTGTCTTTGTGGGATTCATGCTTTGATCAGCATGTGCTTTAAGCAAAGCTTGTGCAATGGACCCTGATCCCGTCACCTCATAGTATAATTCCATTTCAGGGATACAATTTTAGATGCAGAATCAAGTATCATAAGTTCCCAGACACAAATACTTGTGACAAATGGCACCCTGCCATTTATCTTCGAGCCGCCATTTAAAAGAAGCCAAGTTGTAGTCTATGCATCAGTCCCTGACACCCCTGCATTCCACATAGTATGCCAGTGTTTGGTAAGTTAAACTAGGCTGAACAAAATATAGTGTACAGAAAGCCACTACACAAGACAAGTTACAAGATCAGAATATATCGATCAGCAGCAAAAAGTACTGTTCAAATCCATCTAGAGTTAAAAACAACCAAGAGCAGCGCAATTGTTTGAGCATGCGCCAACATGATGTTATCAAGATTGGCAAACCTTGCATGCCAATGATTTACGGACTTGGCTACCGTGTTAAGGAAACCCTGCATGTAGCAATATCCTGCCACAGTCGTCTATCGTGGCAATATACGTTTGATCAAATCATTAACTGCAGATATGTGCCTTATCAAAAACTAAAACAATGAAATTGTTTACAGAAGAAAATTACGTGGAAGCACAATGATGTATTGAAACGGCATTAACGCAGCATTACTACAGGATGCTTTTCGATTATGTATCTTATTCAATAATGTATTCCATCAAGGCAATATTATTACTATGTTCCAGTTCACCACAACATCCAAATTTATGGTACGGAATATTAACCGTTGTATTGTCCAATCCAATTTGACCAACTTATATCCTTCGTGCTTTATCACAGTCACCGTCGTGTGGTAAAGAAGTGAAATGGCTGCATAGTGAACTTCAAAATCTGTTGGCAGCCGCTCCGTCAGCGGCAGGATTTTGGCTGCTCCAGCTATCCGCCTCTTACTGGCTGCTGCTCCGTCAGTGGCAGGATTCTGGCTGCTCCAGCTATCCGCCTCTTACTGGCTGCTGCTCCGTCAGTGGCAGGACTAGAGTTCCTCCAGGCATACGCCTCCTGTAATTGTAACCGTTCGCAGTGGAAAGTTGTTCGTGACAGAGGAATGCTGCCGCAAGGACGTGTGTCATGACGCAGCGCCACCCACCCACCAGCGGCTCACATCGCATGCTTTTCGCCACGTATGTCACGCACGCCAAGGCCGCCGCGTCCGTCTTGTGCGCCATGAGTGTCCATCTGGCATGTCCGTCAGGTGCGTCATGAGTGTCACATCTGGCATGTCCGGCATGTGCGTCATGAGTGTCACATCTGACATGTCCGTCATGTGCGTCATGAGTGTCCATCTGGCATGTCCGGCATGTGCGTCATGAGAGTCACATCTGACATGTCCGTCATGTGCGTCATGAGTGTCCATCTGGCATGTCCGGCATGTGCGTCATGAGTGTCACATCTGACATGTCCGTCATGTGCGTCATGAGTGTCCATTTGGCATGTCCGGCATGTGCGTCATGAGTGTCCATCTGGCATGTCCGTCATGTGCGCCATGAGTGTCCATCTGGCATGTCCGGCATGTGCGTCATGAGTGTCCATCTGGCATGTCCGTCATGTGCGCCATGAGTGTCCATCTGGCATGTCCGTCATGTGCGCCATGAGTGTCCATCTGGCATGTCCGTCAGGTGCGTCATGAGTGTCACATCTCGCATGTCCGTTATGCGCGCCATAAGTGACACATCTGTGACGTCCGTCATATTCGTTATGGATGCACATGTGTCACGTCCATCATGTATTAGTACCATAATGTCCATTATTAGTGCCATAGCTGCCACACCCGTCATGTGCGTCACGTACTTCAGGAGTGCCGTATCTGTCACGCTCGTCACGTGCTTTATTATAAGTGCCATATCTTTGAAGTCCGTCCTGCACATGCGGGCCACATCTGTCCCGCCCTTCAGGCGTGGGCCTGTCAGCGGCCGAGCGGCAATGTGCAGCTGCCACGGCCGAGGCCTCACCACAGCGCCGACGGAGGCTGGGCAGCTGCGGCGTAGCGGCAATGTGCAGCTGCCGCGGCCGAGGCCTCACCACAGCCCCGACGGAGGCTGGGCAGCTGCGGCGCAGCGGCAATGTGCAGCTGCCGCGGCCGAGGCCTCACCACAGCCCCGACGGAGGCTGGGCAGCTGCGGCGCAGCGGCAATGTGCAGCTGCCGCGGCCGAGGCCTCACCACAGCCCCGACGGAGGCTGGGCAGCTGCGGCCGGGCGACGCGCTCTGCCGGCCGCATTCAGCCTGACCGACGGCCAGCATACTAAACACACGTCCGACAGGCTTTACGAGCTGCCCCATCCCAGAGCCGGTCGGCGCCGAGCCGCGCCAGCAGCGGCTCGCGCCCATCGCCGCGTCTTCCCCGCGCCACAAACGCATCGCATTTCGAGGAGCTTCGCTGGGCGCGCGCACACCGCTGCCCCGTCCCCATCGTTGCCGTGTGCTCGCGTCGCACCCTAGTGGGCGCGCCTGAGACGCTCGGGTGCAGCTCCGCCTTGACCGCCCGCTGGACGCGCCCGTGCGCGCGCCCGCCCAGCCTCGAGCCTGGTGACAAACGTGGTTTATTGTGACGTCATCACTGGAGCCAGCAGTAACGGAGGTGCAGCTCGATTTCATGGCGCGCCTGCAGACGGCTGGATGATTTGTAGGCTGCCGTGACAGCATGTGGCTGTTTGCAAGTCCTAGCCGGCCGCAGGGTCGTCGTCGGTGGTTTGCAATAAACCCCTGCATTGGCCCACGGTGCATTCCTCGCAATGTGGAGGCGTCATAAAGTGTGCCGGCTTAATAAGAGCCACAAGGGCCCGTCTGGGTTAAACCTGGCAAGAGAAGAAGATATTGTATTTCTGGACAAAAAGATACTCACCACCCAATCCGATACCGCTTTCGGAAGTCCAATTAAACTATCCACCAACATTCTACACACCCCACAATATATGTATAAATATATATATATATATATATATATATATATATATATATATATATATATATATATAAACTCATTAACTCGATAACGCGTGACTCACGTGTGGATCGAATGACTATCAATCATTTTCAACCCCATCCATGCCTGCACATAAAAGCGACTTATCTGAACTACAGTATTTCCCTTCCTTGTCACACAGAACATTCGTCCTGTCACAACTGATGTTCTATATAGAGTTAGTGTTTCTCCATCACCCCACAGCAAGCTGCCGACTGAACATACTCGTCACTTGGATATCAGTAATCACCCAACCTGACCTATGAACGACCTATGTCCATGTTCAACAGCACAAGCTGTCTTTTCCCATTGTATGCTCCTCCTCTGGCTGACAAGCAGACCATATGTTGACCCAATGGCCTTGGGTCAATGGCCTCCTCCCTTGGCAAACAGTAAATCGCAGTTCGGAATTGTGTTTTCTGGCGCCCCATTTCTATTTTCATAGGTGAGAGTAAGCTCCCCTTGAGTGGCGCGATGTGGCATCACACCTGTCTACCAGCTTCAGCATTAGAGACTCCCGTAACGATGGCGGACACGTCTGCGAGTCGTGCGTGTTTGTGAGGGGGCCACACTTCGTCAGCCCACTGGCAGCGCAGGTGTCGTCCAGGAAGGCGCCGATCCATCCGACCGTTGCGAAACCGGGCCTTGACCGGCGATAAGCCTTCCTGGCGCCTATCAAGCCCACGTCCTGACCCCGAGATCATCTACACGCCCCCGCCATGGTCGACATTCGTCCCGTAATCAACCCAAGGCATGTCTACTGTTGTGCAGTTGGTTGGTTATTTGACTTTTAGGGCACATCGACCAGGTTTGGTCATTTAGCGTCCATCTACTGTTGTGCAATTGTCTACTGTTGTGCAGTTGTGCACAGGTACGAAAGTCCTGTGTGGTCTGCCTCCACCGTTCCGTAGACGGTCTGCACCCGAGGCTATCCAAGCCACGCCTCACACGCTGCATCATCCCCGAGGGAATGGGCGGCACACGCGCTGACTCGAGCGGAACTGGGGCTTACCTGGCTAAACACATGTCGACATCTGTGTATTGTGTCATTGACAGCAGTGCTGACTACACATCGCAAGCATGCGCTTCAAGCGCAATAGCATCAGAAATATGGCTGTCACTCGTGGCCAGGAGCACACTGCCACTCTGACATGACCGCTGACATAGCCGCTGACCGACTCTGACATGGCCGCTGAGCGACTCTGACATGGCCGTTCACCGACTCTGACATGGCCGCTGACGGACTCTGACATGGCCGTTCACCGACTCTGACATGGCGGCTGACATAATCGCTGACGGATTCTGACGTAGCCGCAGACCGCCTCTGACATAGCCGCTGACCGCCTCTGACATAGCCGCTGACAGACCCTGACATGGCCGCTGATCGACTGTGACATGGCCGCTGACCGACTCTGGCATGGCTGCCGAGGATGTGATCTCTGAGCGCACATATACACAGCCTGCGACATAGCCCTCAATTTAACTTATAGGTCTATGATTTTCGGTATGTTGCGTCGTCGGCGTATGACAAGCATAACTGAACCTTCCAGGAGACTGGTCACTACGAACAAGGCCGGGGAAGCGGCGTTTTCAGCTAATCACCAAAAAAAGTCGCCTCGTGCTGTCCAGTCTACTCAACCAGAACGCTTTCGCGAGAGCAGTTATCGAGCAGCAACGCGACATGAAATCATGTCATTAGTACGGTCAAGTAGTCAATTACGTAGAAGTGTATCCGTGCTATAGATAGTCACATAGAAGATCTTGTAATCAAGCAGGTTCTGGGCTCTCTATTTTTCTCCGCGTCATACCTAGGACGGGTTCATCCTTTGGAGCTTTCACGTTTCTATTTAGTGATGTTTTTATCCGCAGAGTATTTTCAGCGGATCATGGGGAGTCGGGCGTAATCTCAACTCCTCTCCATCCAGGACAAAACACAGATGTATGGGCCCAGCCGCAATACCGTGCCTGTTTAAAGCACACATGCTGCGTTACGCCAACGAACGCTTCGCTTCAGTACCTGAATGTAATTAGTCCACAGAACCACACGTTCAATGTAATTAATACACAGAGCCAAACGCTCCCATATTATTTCAGATTAGCGAGAACTATTCCAGAACATTTTCGCGAATAGGAGAGATGTCAATCATGAAGCTCCCTGGATGACTGCCTGGAAAATTGTCTTACGGGCTTTGGTAACGAGCTTCAGTCAACAGAAACAGGACTGGTTTACGACATCATCTGTCCCCCACTGTCGCGAAGGAAACAATTTGACTAATGTGACCAACTTCGTTGAGCTCGAGTCATCTCCTTGGGAAAATACCAAAAAATGAAATGTATTAATGTTAATGCGTTACACAAGTTCAAAATATCCATAGATTCATGTGCATTACGTATTTTAATGAACTAATATACTCGATGTCGTCTCACTGCGCAACGAAGTAAAACGTAAAATAGGCTAGATTTGTTTGTCTCGGAGCAATATATGCTGAGAGGTACATACAGCTATGCGGAGGAGGCCGATTCAAATTTGATGTGGGGTGTAAAAAAACACGATGATAACAGTATAACGATGTTCATTTTCGTGATTCTAATGCCGTGCTTCCATTTTTCTCCTTTGCATATAAGACGATAATAGTATTGTTGTGGTTTTGTGATATAACTTCCCCGTTGTCCTCTCATTTGGTATCGGGATGGTTTCCAGACAAAGTATCGAACGTAAGGTAAAGAATGGATATATATCGAAAACAAAATGTTGAACGTGCAAGTAATCGCAAACGCTAAATATCTAATCGAATGTGGAATACAGAAAATATGTTGCATGCAAAATACGAACCGCAAAATATTGAATGCACAATATATCGAATCGCAAAGTATGTAATGTGCAAAAATAAAGCATGCAAAACTTTAAATACAAATTGAATTAAGTCGCCCATCTCGACCACTTCGCATCATCTATCTTGTCTACATATCCTTTCATTATTCAATGTTCTCTGTTTAAAGGCAGCATTCGCTTACTGTGTTATGCAGCTTAATCCGCGCCGTCTTTCCGGTCAGATCATTACCCCCGTCTCGGGGCGTCATTTTATGCGCGCTCTAATCTCCAAACTAAACGTTGCACGAAAACGAGTGGTGTCATCGAACTACGCTCGACGAGTATGGCCCAAAACCACCCTATAATCCCCCCCTAAAATGTGATCTCCACTATAGGATTCATGGGATGACGACCGGCGGGTTTTGGCCCTGGAGTTCATTTTATGGGGATTAGAAAACTTATTTCGAATCAGAACAGGAAAAGCGAAGTCATGCATAGCCCTAAAGTAGCGAGGCTTCATCTCACTACACCATCGTCAGTGACGCGCCACACATAGCAGGCTTCATCTCACTACACCACCGTCAGTGACGCGCCACACATAGCAGGCTTCATCTCACTACACCACCGTCAGTGACGCGCCACACATAGCAGGCTTCATCTCACTACACCACCGTCAGTGACGCGCCACACATAGCAGGCTTCATCTCACTACACCACCGTCAGTGACGCGCCACACATAGCAGGCTTCATCTCACTACACCACCGTCAGTGACGCGCCACACATAGCAGGCTTCATCTCACTACACCATCGTCAGTGACGCGCCACACATAGCAGGCTTCATCTCACTACACCACCGTCAGTGACGCGCCACACATAGCAGGCTTCATCTCACTACACCACCGTCAGTGACGCGCCACACATAGCAGGCTTCATCTCACTAACCACGTCACCATCTCACTACACCACCGTCAGTGACGCGCCACACATAGCAGGCTTCATCTCACTACACCACCGTCAGTGACGCGCCACACATAGCAGGCTTCATCTCACTACACCATCGTCAGTGACGCGCCACACATAGCAGGCTTCATCTCACTACACCGCCGTCAGTGACGCGCCACACATAGCAGGCTTCATCTCACTACACCACCGTCAGTGACGCGCCACACATAGCAGGCTTCATCTCACTACACCACCGTCAGTGACGCGCCACACATAGCAGGCTTCATCTCACTACACCACCGTCAGTGACGCGCCACACATAGCAGGCTTCATCTCACAACACCACCGTGATGCGTCACAGGAACGTAGTCGAAACATCAATCGCGTAGGCCTGCTACGATTTCACAGCGGTATGGCGAGCTGCGCGGTTGAATCCACGACGTGAACGGTTCGTGCGACTGACCGTTGGTGCAAGATAAGGTGACATTTTGACGCAACATCGGACCAGTGCTGCCAAAGACCGCAAACGACTCGTCTCAAGGCATCCTGTCAGGCGACAGCGCACAGTGAAACTCTCCGCCGTGAAAGCGATCTGCCTAATTTCTGACCCCAGCTCACTAATGCAAGCCTATCTCCCGCTGCATTCACATTTCAAGCATCGACTTCTTTAACGTCCTACCATTTGCACACTCGTGGCCGCGTTCGACCGTTCTTGTGAAAGACAGCGCACATGTGGCCTAGGTGCATAATCATGTCCACTAATATACCAAGTGCGTGCGATGCAACATCCGTCAGTATTTCGATGAGTCAAATTACACACAACAACTGCATACAGCTATGAAATGTTACATGCAACATGCCACTGCCAAGCAAACCACAGCGAAGTGACTATGTGCTGCATGCGATATATGCCGATAAATTGATGCTAAACCTCTTCTCAAGTGCCAAAGTGGTGTCTGCTCGTGGGTGGAAGATTTAAAACTTTTATTCACACGCCATTGGTATATTAAACCCTTATGCAAGCTGCCTTTGGATATTAATCACTGCATGATACGCAGGCAACGGGTACCACCTATTTGTTATATGATCGTCAACTTTTCATCTGGACGCTACTGAAACATATTTATCGACCATAATTTGGTATTCATTTGCAATATAGCACTGAACAGCTGTTGAAGTTTTAATTAGTGTATCGTACCTGTTCTGAATCCTCGTCATCCTGCGCGTGTCGATATAGCTGATGCCACACTGAACTATCAATCCACATTTCCCAGAATGCTAGTACCACTGGTCTGACCTTGATGTGCACGCGCCAAGGTTGGTGAATGTTGAATACATGGTATCCCATTTAAATATTCAAGGTTTAAAATATGAATACATATGGTAATTGTGGACCTAGAGCGACGACGAAGGTATCCATATATTAGTTATTTCTCTGCATTTCAGTCCATTTCAAAACGTAGCGTTCAATGAACAGCTTGTCCTCCACAGCATGTTCCCCACTTGTCCCCGCTCGTGCTGCTCAGCACTCGGCTAGCTTGACTTGTCCTTGAATAACTCGTGGTTATGTGTCCGGCTGGATGTGCCGTATACCTGATAACATCTTCATATCTAGTTCTTGAAGACTTTGTGGGGAGCTCTTGATATACCTGGTTCTTCAGGTAATCCCATAGGAGAAGTTCCTGACTCGTCAGGTAAGCCCACAGGATAAGTCCGGAAGCGTCAGGTCAGAGGGCGAGCTGGCCCGCTGATGTGGGCTTTCCTCGAAATGAGTCTGCAGGACCTCCCCGACGGTCCTGCCGTCACAAGCGAGGCCGAGGGGTGCGGGGTGCTGCATGGGCCTGTTACCACCACTGCACACTGAGGTGTGGGGTGTTGTACCGTCCTGTTACAGTCACTGTACACTGAGGTGTGGGATGTTGTACCGTCCTGTTACCACCACTGTACACTGAGGTGTGTGGTGTTGTACCGTCCTGTTACCACCACTGTACACTGAGGTGTGGGGTGTTGCACCGTCCTGTTACCACCACTGTACACTGAGGTGTGTGGTGTTGTACCGTCCTGTTATCACCACTACAAACTGAGGTGTGGGATGTTGTACCGTCCTGTTACCACCACTGTACACTGAGGTGTGGGATGTTGTACCGTCCTGTTACCACCACTGTACACTGAGGTGTGGGTGTTGTACAGTCCTGTTACACTGAGGTGTGGGATGTTGTACCGTCCTGTTACCACCACTGTACACTGAGGTGTGGGGTGTTGTACCGTCCTGTTACCACCACTGCACACTGAGGTGTGGGGTGTTGTACCGTCCTGTTACCACCACTGCACACTGAGGTGTGGGGTGTTGTACTGTCCTGTTACCACCACTGCACACTGATGTGTGTGGTTTTGTACCGTCCTGTTACCACCACTGCACACTGAGGTGTGTGGTTTTGTACCGTCCTGTACCACCACTGCACACTGAGGGTGTTTGCACAGTTGCGGTCCAGCTTCCGCCAGGACCGCAACGAATTTACTGTTGCAGTGTTGCCTTCTGTGTGCTCGTAGACAATAGGCGACAGTTCCCTAGCTGCTGCTGGCTGATCCCTGGTTCCCCGGCTGCAGATCGGTTGTCAGGACCGGACTTAGTCTGGCCGGTTCGCGCAGCAGAAGCGATAATTATGTCGGTTAACTTCGCCGGGAAGGTGGAAGTGAGCTTCGTCAGAAAACTACAGATGCTGAAGGAAGGATTTCGACATCAAACATTTCTCCAGTTCCTATCACCGGATTTGCTTGGAGGTAAAATCATATCGTTTTGATTCAGGCCTCTGTGTTCAGATAGGACATCACGGGGAACGCCAAGGTGTCTACATACCGTAGGTAAAACAATAACAGCTCTAAAACATGGGAGGTACTGAACGCGATTCTACAACCAGCTGATCGGGGATGGACTGGCATGAAAAATTAAGAAAATTTGATTTTATCTGCGAAGTGGGTATTTAGGCCAGCATAGAACTTAGCATTCCAATATCTTCGTAAGTACATGGGTTGCCCAGTTTTAACTAAATTCCTTCCTTCTGCAACAAATTGAGTCAAACCGTAAGATGAAAAGCTGTATAAAAATTAATTTATAGCTTGTGCTTCGCCGATTGTGGATTTTTTTTTTTAAAGGGTAGATATTCCACGAGTTATTGCAAGCGTATTTATATAATTTCCCAACTTCGTACAGGTTGGATTACTTCGTGCATCTTCCAACAAGTCATAGTAAGTTTACTTGACTAGTAAATACGTGGGTATGGATACGTGCCTCTCGTTTTCCCGATGTAAACAGATAAGTTAGTATCAACGCGAGCGGAAAGCATATCAATTTACACCATTGCATCGAAGCTGCTTAAGGAGAAGCGGAGTGAGTTCCAATACTACCGTCAGCAGTACCACCGTCAGCAGTACCACCGTCAGCAGAACGTCGCCCGCGCCGCCCCCGTGCTACTGCCGTCGGTGCCTCTCTCCGATTGCCGAAGGCGCGGGCGGGCGTCGGTGCCGACACCCCCGTCGTCGACGACTCTCCCGGCGGGCGCGGCAGCCTCAATGGCCTATTCGACGCTGTGCTCCGTCGCATTCAGGTCGGAACAACGGTCGCCGGGTTCGCGCCACACCTCAGAGGGCCCGGATGCGCGTGGGCGGCCAGCCGGAGGCGGCGCTTGTGTGTGAGAGTGTTTGTGACTGCACTTGTGTCCGGGACTGCTGTAGTTTCCGGGACTACAGTCGTGTCCGGTACTGCATTCGTGTCCGGTACTGCATTCGTGTCCGGTACTGCATTCGTGTCCGGGACTGCAGTCGTGTCCGGGAATGCATTCGTGTCCGGGACTGCAGTCGTGTCCGGGACTGCAGTCGTGTCCGGGACTGCAGTCGTGTCCGGTACTGCAGTCGTGTCCGGTACTACAGTCGTGTCCGGTACTGCATTCGTGTCCGGGACTGCGGTCGTGTCCGAGACTGCAGTCGTGTCCGGGACTGCATTCGTGTTCGGGACTGCAGTCGTGTCCGGGACTGCATTCGTGTCCGGGACTGCAGTCGTGTCCAGGACTGCAGTCGTGTCCGGTACTGCAGTCGTGTCCGGTACTGCATTCGTGTCCGGGACTGCATTCGTGCACGGTACTGCATTCGTGTCCGAAACTGCATTCGTGTCCGGGACTGCAGTCCTGCCCGGTACTGCATTCGTGTCCGGGACTGCGGTCGTGTCCGGGACTGCAGTCGTGTCCGGGACTGTGGTCATGCTCGTGACCGCTGTGTCCGAAACTGCTGCTATGTCTGGAGCTCACTGGGGCGCATTCCTCGGCTGTTGGCAGCAAACCTCAGTGTTTCACTTAACGCTGAGCCGTGGGACCGAACAAGTAAAGTTCGGGACGAGATGATTCATTTACCACAAACCGGACAACTTTGAAGCGGGCACACCACTCTGAGTGTGGAAGTCGGCAACTACTGAGAAATGGATGCTGCAAGCGTTAATGCGGACTCGCGGCTGCTGCCACGTTGCCTGGTGGTCCAATTGAAAACTAGAAAACAATCAAGGCCGTCGGAGTTATGCGCAGTCCAATTGTAATCGTAGAATCCAGCCAAGTTATGATAGTGGGCGTATAATTCCGCAGCACCTATTGCACGTGACGAACGCGATGCACGCATCCTGAATACCAGTTATGCATATACCCGGTGGCTGCAGGAGGTTTCCCCCCCCCTCCCCCACTATGTTTGTTTATATTACAGAAACTAAACGTGGCAGAACCAAGGGTACATTTGTAGTGGTTTTTTAATGTGTGAAAGTGATGCATTCTTCATGTCAGATCACTGCTGGGAGGATATTGTCTCCGAACATTTTCTACCGCTTTCTACCCTGTGAAGTGTCAGGTTCAACATAGAACTTCCTGGGTAGACTGTACCCAGGTGGTGGCTACCTCAATTTTGTTCATCCGGAGTTGTTTAGCAAGCCAGCGGCCAAATAAATGTCAGCAAGATTAGGCTAAGATACTCTTGACCTTTTCCGATGTCAACAGATCACTCTACATGTCAACTTCTGCCATTATTTCACATTATTTTATATATGCCCGCCTATAATTGTCATATAAAATGCCTAGCCCGACGCCAGCAATTAGGCCAAGGTCAACTGGTTAGATGAGCCAGTATTCCGACCTTCACCGGATGTTGTCATGACGTCAGCAGTGTGATATGAACGTGAACATCGCCGCAAAAGGCGATCTTGTTTTTCCATGAGACATGGCAGATTCAGACCTATCCATTGTCATATATATTTGGAAAATCTGCAAACTGGGTACTGGTAGAAATTGGTAGGAATAGGCGACTTCCCAACCATAATATCACTTCTCGCTTTGGC
The DNA here is from genome assembly GCA_034440575.1 of Imbricaverruca yamaguchii. NCBI lineage: Eukaryota > Metazoa > Arthropoda > Thecostraca > Neoverrucidae > Imbricaverruca > Imbricaverruca yamaguchii. The sequence continues at coordinate 2,920,433 of JAOTOL010001639.1, read as the reverse complement.
ATGATCTATTATGAGCGGATACTTGTGTACATCAGCCAGGATAAGGTCATTGCGCGCCCTGGCCTGATTGATGACGTCATGCATGACATCCAAGGTCGCAATATTGATCCACCCATACACTCGTGGTAGAACGCCGTTGGAATCATTTCGATCCGACCATTGGCTTCTGAAGAGGGGAGCTTCAGGCGTTCCCTACCTAATCAGTCAGGTATCCTCACCTCACTCAGTCAGGCGTCTCCAGCTTAATCAGTCAGGCGTCCCTATCCTAATCAGTCAGGCGTCCCCACCCCACTCAGTTAAGCATGATTCCTCCCTAATCAGTCAGGCGTCCTCACCCCACTCACTCAGGTGCCCCCTCCCTAATCAGTCAGGTGTCCTCACCTCACTCAGTCAGGCGTCTCACCCTAATCAGTCAGGCGTCCTCACCTCACTCAGTCAGGCGTCTCCAGCTTAATCAGCCAGGCGTCCCTATCCTAATCAGTCAGGCGTACTCACCCCACTCAGTTAAGCATGATTCCTCCCTATTCAGTCAGGTTTTCTCACCTCACTCAATCAGGCGCCCCTTCCATAATCAGTCAGGCGTTCTCACCTCACTCAGTCAGGCGTCCTCACCTCACTCAGTCAGGCGTCTCCACCATAATCAGTCAGGCGTCCCTAACCTAATAGTCAGGCGTCCCTATCTTAATCAGTCAGGCGTCCTCACCCCACTCAATCAGGCGCTCCCTCCATAATCAGCCAGCCGTCTCCACCCTAATCAGTCAGGCGCCCCCACCCTAATCAGTCAGGTGTCATGACCCCACTCCGAAAGGTGTTCCAACACTAACCAGACAGGTTGTCTCGCCGTACTCAGTCAGCCGTCCCCACCCTAATCAGTCAGGTGTTCCAACCATAATCAGTCAGGTGTCCTCATCCCACTCAGACAGACGTCCCCACCCTAATCAGTCAGCCGTCCCCACCCTAATCAGTCAGGTGTCCTCATCCCACTCAGACAGGCGTCCCCACCCTAATTAACGGCGGTCGGCCAGGATCCCACTCAGTACTGGATTAAATCAGACCCGAATGCGCAATAAAACAAACCAAGCAACTTTTCACAAGTCCTACTCGGCAGGAGGTACAATGCCTGACGTAGTGGAAGATAGTGATTGTCAGATGAATGGGTAATGCGGGGTACGATGCGTATCAACTTGGTCATATATAAATAAATATGTGTGGGCATATATATGTAAGTATATATGTATATATATACATATATATATATATATATATATCTGTATTTATATATATATATATATATATATATATATATATATATATATATATATATATATATATATATATATATATATATATATATATATATATATATATATATATATATATATATATGTGTGTATGTGTGTGTGTGTGTGTGTGTGTGTGTGTGTGTGTGTGTGTGTGTGTATGTGTGTATGTGTATGTGTTTGTGTGTGTCATAGCTGTTAGCTATTAGACATAGTTAATTCACCAAAGTACGCCCTTGTGGTAAATGCTTTAAAGCTCCTTGAATGTCCGCCACGTGCTTCACCGACATCGGCAGCAAGACACCGAATACTGGCGTGCGTGCTCGTGACACGTACGTCAGGGGTACTGCAGTCTTGAGGGATACATTTAATAATGGTGAACCCTAGACATGCAAAATCGCCCTCATTTCGAAGAGGCCTGTCAAACCCAGCTGCGTTATTTTACGGAATTTGGCCGCCAGTACCGGCCGTACTGCGCAAATGTCCAACTCCACTGCAATATTGCAATATATGCCGACATGTTGCCATCGTTCCCACTTGCTGCATTTATGCACTTTCGGCAGAGCCAGACGCAGGAGGGCGTAACTCGAGTTGTGCCTGGTGTGGATCGCATGCCCCGTGGTTGTCGATGTCTGTGATTCTGCCGACTGGACAGCCACATACAGCGACATGACTATTGCAGTCTGTTTGTTCGTTTGTTTATTGGTTGGTTCACGACACACTTTATACACATTCACGGCTAATGACGCCGCCCACACTGTTTCGCCGGTGGGCCGCGGGATTGGGAAATGTCCTGAGTGGCGCCAGAGTCGAACCCGGGACCTTTGGTACCCATATCCCGACACCTTAACCACTCGGCCATCCCCGCCCCGACTATTGAAGTCGATGTGTCCTTTAAACCCAAATAACTAACTACAAGCCGGATATCCGGGCGAGTGATGTTTAGGCCCACCGGACCGACACATCTGTGCCACGGAGTGGGCAGTCGGCGGTTTTGCACACACCTGACTCAGTCGACATGAGCAACTGATAAGTCAACAGAAATACGTTGACACAAGATAAGTCAACAGAAAGCGTTCCCCATGCAACCGCTGCATTCCCATCGCCTGTAAAACCACTACATCCACTGCTTCGATTTTCGGCAGCCCGAGTTGCCAGTCCCGTCAGTGCAGCAAAACGAATGTGGACACCTACACAATGTGGATACTGGCCTCTGGGTTCAAGACGGATCCCAAGTGTGCACAAATAGATTTCCAAGCAAGCTGAACGTTTCTCTAGTTGCTGCAGTCGAGAAGGAATGTGGCCGCTGCGCCGCCTGCACCGAAATGGCTCGGCACCGTAATTACAATTTAACTCCGGAATGGCCCAGACAGAGTGTTCTTCAAATAGGAATAATTCCGGGCGTAGATTATTTGAGATAATTTGGACATAGCACGAATAACGTGATGCCATAACATTATGTTGAACGTGGTGGGTCGCACTGATTATCGCAGTTCAACTCAACACACATATTTGTTGTCGAAAGCTTATCATGAAGATGACTTAAGAACGAAAGCTACAGGGCTTGCAACATTCTTCGACATTTGTGGTGCGGAACTCCTAGCCTTTACTCTTCTGAAGCTGTCTTGTCTCTTCTGAAGCCATCTTGGCTCTTCTGAAGCCATCTTGGCTCTTCTGAAGCTATCATGGCTTTCCTGAATATGTCTTGGCTCATCTGAAGCCGTCTGAAAACGGATCACGGTGCTGCCAAACTTAATGTTTCAGTGCTCGCTTGGCGATATCTGCAATATATCGCTCCTTTCTGAACGGTATTTACCCCACATGTCGCCTTTGCCCTATCAATAATGTCGACATTTCACAAGGAACTTCATGTGGGGTACCCCAGGGAGGAACCCCAGTTCATTTCGGCCCGCCCATTGCCTTCATATATTATGTATCCCGATCATTTTCAATAGCCTACGCGTCCGCCTTCAGGTTAGATCGAAATGCGCGACGATTTTACTTGGTCACAGTCAGACCTACCTCACCAACCAGATGATCTATTACACGCAGTTCGCCTACGCACACGTGACCACGGCTTAAAAGGCAATAAGGTATGACGTCAGCAACAAACATCAGCACGTGTCCAGCGTCCGAAACCGCACGCATCTGCTTACGTTTTAACCCGCGCCGTCTCTGCGGTCAAATCCTCGCACCCCGTCTCGGGGTGGGGGTCGAATAGTAACCCCCTCTAAAATCCAAACTAAGCGTCGCACGAAAACGAAAGGGGTGTTCTCGGAAAGCGCTCGACGAGTAGGGTCTGGATCCACCCAGTAAAAATTGTATCCCAAAAGTGACGTCACTAGTGGATTTTCACGAGTTTTCACGCCTCACATTATGTGTTTAGCTCTGGGGAGTTCACTTTTGTGGGATATTTGAAGAAAAATATTTGGAATCAGAAAAGGACAGCGAAATCGACCAGGGCCCCACAACTTTTGGCCCCCCAAAATAAAAATTGTATTTTCTTGAAATTTCAAGATTTTGAGTTTTCAATTTTTCTTTAATTTTCCTTCTCTAATCGGTAGAGCAAATCGCGAAACATTGTTCGAAGTCAACTTGCCTAATAAAAAATCCTTACTTTAGCCAGAATCTTCCATTTGAACTGCAATAGGCAAATATGAAAATTTATATGTAGTCAAAAACGGAAAAATGAAAAATTCCTCTTGTGCGTTTTGTTGCATCCCCAAATATAAGCAAACACTGAAAGTTTCATTCAAATATCTGCATCCATTAATGCGTGACGACTGGTTAAACTTTTTTGGAGGTGACCTCACTTGACCTTGACTAACTCGTTGACTCTAGATGACCTGACATTACAATTTTGAAAAAGCATGCCAAATGGATGTGGGAAAAGGTATGCCAAATTTTGGCGCTGCCGCGCGCCGTTCGTTCAATATCCGCGAAAAACCTGAGGGGGGGGGGGGGGCGGCTGAAGACCCTTCGAAACGGGACGGGTTAAGCATCAGCGATATCGGTTCCGAGTTCATACCCGACAACATCATAACCAGCATGGGCAGCCAAGTATCACGTCATAACGGGCATGTCCAGCCAAGTACCGCAGCATCATCACTGGCATAGCCAGCCAAGTACCACATCATAACTGATATGTTCAGCCAAGTACCACAGCATCACAACCAACATGGGCAGCCAAGTACCACATCATAACTGACATGGGCAGCTAAGTACCACATCATAACTGGCATAGCCAGCCAAGTACCACAACATCATCACTGGCATGTCCAGCCAAGTACCACAACATAACTGACATGGCCAGCCAATCACCACAACATCATCACTGGCATAGCCAGCCAAGTACCACAGCATCATAACCGACCTCGCTGTCGTATTTCCGAAACAAACACAGCTGAAGCCCCCTTCCAAGATTCGGAACAAACAATGCTGCATCTGTCCACTCGGCGTTCCTTATTGGGTATCATCGGATAAGCCAGTTCCAATTTCCAATACCGTAGAGTGAGATCCCGCCCCAGGGCCTCCCCCTTCCAAACTCAACCGCCGCCACAGCCACCGACCCATCAAACAAAAAGAAAACACACACTTCGCTACCACTACATACAACACGTTCAAAAGAGATAGAGCTGAGAATGCATACGAAGCATTGGGAAAAGCAAACAACGATTCGACAATCGTCAACAACGAACAAACAATACGGTAATTGATGACCATGAGGAAATCTGGAGTAACACTGGATGGAATGCAACCGAAAAGGGAAGAAGAAAACTAGAGCCAGAGGGTTCATAGAGTATAACAAGGGAATTAACTCAGGGAGCATGAGCAAGTTGCCGAGAAGAGGCGTGGCGATTATTTGCGACGGGAGCGGACACGGATAAGGAGGGCAGGGGGGGGGTGAAAATTACTATCTGCCGATATGGCGCGTAAGGAGAGGGCGCAGAGCATGGAGAGTAGATGAGCGAGAGCAGAGGCTAGCAGCCTAGCGTGATCGTGGCCAGGTGGAGAGGAAGGGAGAAGGAGAAGTGGACAAGCACAACAAGAATAGAAAACAAAATGAATTCAGCTACTGAATGGATTGCTTGCTTAGCAAGGAAGCCGGACTCAGACACAGTATCCGCAAGCATTATCCCATGATGCCTGCCTAGTACCTCGGCGGTTCAGCCGTGGCCGTCGGAAGGACTGAACTGATCACACTGAACATGGATAAGGCATCCTATGATGCCTTAACTGTTCAGTCCTCGTCGTCGGAATGACTGAAAACATTCACCTGCAGACAATAACTTGCGATCACTTGCAGCCATTGCAGATATTTCAACTTTAGGCAATGAATCTCCCGGAATGCATTGCTTTAATGGTGCTGTCATGCCACACCAGTTCAAATCTCCTCGGCTCTTGACGCAGTCCCTGATTGATGTTGGCCATCCTTCATCCGACCACTACCGTGAAGACTGGTGGTGGTGGCGGTGGGCGGCGACGGACGGCGCGGGGTGTGCGGACGTGTTGTTGCCGTGTCAGGAGCAGTTGCCGAATATAGCGAAGCAGAGATGAAAAGGGCGGACAACAGGACGACTTATTGTTATAAATAGTTAATTCGCCCAGCTCATAAACATCGACGAAATCATGAACGTTCTTGGGTCAATTGTTTTTCAATAAGGTTTTGAGCCGATTTTTGGACACGTGAAATATTTGCCAAAGTTAGTTAGTTATTAGGGCTTTAGGGCGCATCGACTATATTTGTCAAAGGGTTCACATGTCATGTACATGCGCTCGATGTTCTTAGATTACTTCAGTTTGAATGGAAGGACTCCGAGCCAACATATTTCACCGATCAGTAAAGCAAGAGGGAAGCGCGCCCTGAACCGACGGAGAGGGGCCCAGCATCGCAAAGATCCCGGGCCATCGGAGATGGTCCCGAGCCGACATGAAAGGCGCCCGGGTCAACGGATGGGTCCAGGCCAATATAAAGGGTCCAGGTCTGATGGAGGGGCCACAGTATCGTTGGAAGTGCTCTCGCCTGATGGAGAGGGCCCGACTAATAAAGCGGGCCCCTAAGCCAACGGAGAGGGCTCTTTGACCGACAGAAAGGTCCCCTGGTCAACAGAGAACACCCATAAGCTATTGAAGGGGATGCAAGCAGGCGTGAAGTCTCTAGATTAACTGACGGGACCTTGGGTAATGAAAAGGCCCTCAGCCTGACACAGAGGACCCCAGCACGCAAAGAGGGTCCCTGAGCCGACGTACACGGCTCCTGGATAGTCAAGGAGCCATACCACTCAAATTGGGTCAATTCTACCAGGGCCTTTCGCAATGCGCCCTCTTCAGAAATTCTTGTGTGCGCCCCGAGGCCCAGAGACCCTTCATTTTTCTCTTCTTGGGCCGCAAGGAACTTTTTCCATCAGTGAACATCTCTATCGGCTCAAGGGCTCTCTTTCTTGGTCCAGGGCTCTGCTGGTTCGGCCCTCGCCGTCAGTGTGGGGCCCAACCAACGACTTGTGGCCTCTTCCGTCGGCTTATCGGTCCTTCCGTCGGCTCGGCGGTCCTTCCGTCGGCTGAGCGGTCCTTCGTGTTGGCGAGGACCGGGGCCCCCAGCGTCTACCTGTGTGGACTTTCCGTCGACCCGCAGACCCATGTTCATCGGCCAGGGACCACCTCCGTCAGCTCGGAGCCAATTTTGTCGTCCCAGGGGTCGTTCACGTCGACCCTGGAGTCCTTCACATCTGGCTCGGCCGGGTCAGGACCCGCTATGGCTCCACAATGTCCGATATTGAATTCGATTGATCCAGGACGACCTTCACGTGTGACCTTGCTAACCCCACGTCAGAGTCGCCGTGACCCTGCACGCCCAGCCTGGAAGTTCCGTGTCGTTAATATCGCTGGTTACCGAACTTCAGGCGGGAAATCCACCCCATGGGCCATGGCAGCAGAGTTCCCAGCTGATGACAATGCATCCGCTGACCGATCTGCCCGTTTACATAACGCCCATGGGGAGGTACAGGTCTACCTGGTCTACACCAAAGTCATTGGGTGCTGACAGGGGGAGAATGCACCGTTCTCTCCATTAATCTCCTTCTCCACATCTTCACATCGGGGGTGTATTCAGAGTCCATACAAGTTGGCGCTCAGCATGGACTTTATGTAGGGTATCACCAACAACAATTTTAACTATTATTGTTATATTATTGCTCGGTACTTCCCCAGTCATTGTCTGTAGGTGACATCAGGTATATAGGATTACAGACGCTCCCCAGCGTTCGCACTGTAGTGCACGTACTAATTCTTCAGGGTATGCGCGGTACCAGAACAAATTGAAATACTCTCCTTTAAGAAAGTACTGGCAGGATAAAAGTGCACAGCAATTACGCTACAGGGAGCAAAACAAATAGCGGAGTTCTAACCAAGCGATGCAACGGAGAGCGCAGTATGTTCCACAACTTCTCGTTTAAGCGTCAAAGCTTGAATGCAGCCACGGACATTCCATTGCTAAGCACGGATCCCATGCTGTATTATATCAAGCCGTCACAATGTAGTCTCAAGCTATAGGTATTAATTTTTGCACGCAGGGAAAAAGTCATGAGTCCACATACCTTGAACAGTGATGGTGTGTTTGTATTTTCGAAACTATGGACTGGCTACAATTTAGCGTACGCCAGTGTGGGTGAAAACTATGGTAACAAGCTTTAACGTCTTTGACATTTTTAACCACACAGTGGTTATATTGAGAATATGAGGATGTTACTTCTTCTGGGATTCGGCGGGATTTCGCATGCAGCCAATTTCAAACATATGTTCATACTACACATTTTGTCTACTTTACCTGTATGCATGGGTTCCGTCGTCCTTGGAGTTGACGGGTTGACATACCCCCTCGACGTTATCCGCCCCGGTAGCTCAGTTGGTTAGGGCGCTGCCCTGCACTGGTCTCCCCTGTCCTGGCAGCATATGGTTCTAGTCGCTTCACGCGCTCGCATTTAGCCCCCAGCGGTCAGTGGGCAGCTGGCCCGATAAAGCCGGGGACGAGCTACCGGGCGGCCGTGTCAGTGCGCTGACGGCACGTTGAACTTTCGGTAAGAATTCTGCCGTTGAAATGCAATTCATGGATCGGGTGGTGGGATCAGGGTTCACGCAACAAGCTCTGCTTAGTAATATAATCCTGGTTCATAAAGCCACTCCAGCAAGAACTCGGATTAAACATAGGAAAAAAAATATGATGGAATATTAACACTCGCAAGTCTGGCGGTCCGCGCCAACTTCGCATGTCCGGGTGGGATAGATGTCTGCCCCCTAAGATCTCTAGAACTATGCTAGCTAGCGACAAACGGAAAACGACGTTGGATAGCTGGTGACAGGCTCTATCGAAAGTGTTTCGGTCATTTTTTTCGCTCAGGTCAAAAGTAAGGTCATTGGGTCATCATAGGTCAAATTCGACCAGATCGGGTGGGACTTTCAGATATTGACACATATCTCAGGACCTGTAAAAGATAGAAACAAACGGCGAAGCCATTCGACAGTCCTTGAAATGTGCCATCGGTAATATGCGGTGTGATTTAAGGTCAGGTCAACCGAAAGTACGGCCTCGGGTCAAGGTCATGAAGTGGCCTTGGGAGGGCACGTAATGCACCAATCGACACGTCTTGGCGATACAAGCACAATGGCGGTAATTTCAGCCTTCTACCTCAATGCAGTGTGATGTAATGCGCAGAAATGTGTAGTGAACTCAGGTGACCTCAGATGAAATTGGTGAGGTCACTGAACAAAATGTAAGCGATGGCACATTTCATTGAGCATAGCTTCCAACTACACGCCACAACCGTTTTAAGATCATTCCGAGCGCAAATATGTAACCACGAAACATTTGTATATTTTACCACAGGCCTATAGTGAGGAAGCCGTGGCCGCTACCTGACCTCAGGTCAATGCTACGAAAAACTCGATATATATTATGGTCCCTGATGAGATCATGACGTGTTAATAAGTTTCACATAAATCTCCCAATTATTGTGGAAGTTATGGCACCTAGAACTCCGAGCCTCGTTGGGTCACTTCGCTTGACCTGGTGACCTGACCTAAGATGACCCAGGGTTAAAAATGTATGAGGATATACGGAAAAGACGAATGAGCAGCCGTGCGGGGTTAGGCTTTGCCAATTCCATTAGTATGGCGGTAAATTAGGAAAAATTGCATGGGGCAGATATCTGCCTCCGGACGTGCGCGTGTTAAAAAAGAAACCTATGAGTAGAGCCACGTAAGAATAGAGCTATATATTCGAATATCCGTCTAAACCATCTTGTCCAACGGAGCAAGATCTTTCCCAGCGGAGGATTAACGTCTGATCAAGACGGGTACCAGTCGCCATGAGGGACGTCGGACTAACGAATCAGTGACACAACACAGCGTAGTCTGGACAAGCAAATCGTTGACGAGAGCGTACCATAGTCCGGACAAGCGTGTCACGGATGAAAGCGCAGCGTATTCTGGTCTAGCGTGTCTGGGATGAAAGCGCAGCATTGTCTGGGCGTTCTTGTCAGAGATGACAACGCAGCGTAGTCTGGACGAGCGTGTCAGGGATGAAAGCTCAGCGTAGTCGAATGTAGCCCCGAGTACACCAGGCAGGAAATCACCCCTTCAATGTTTCTACAGCCACGCGCCTTTGAACACACATGAAGGGCTGGAGTATTCTCAGATGTGGAGCAAGCGCCAAACTCAATCACTGACAAACTTTGGCGCGACAGAGTAATCATCCTTGCGTTGGGACACCACGTCTCCGGATTACAATTGGTGAGCCCCATCACAGCAGGCACGTTTGTGACTCGACCGCCAGACCGCAAGTTCCGGCTTTGTGGCGATATTTCACGATAAGGATGGAGGTAACATTGGATGGATGCCAGATAGCATGGCTCCTGCCAGGTGGAGTGATGTAGGTGGCTCCACCTTCCAACATGTTGGCGACACAACACTGCCAAGGAGGAGTGTTCTCGTCACGTGGAGCAGGCGAATCTAAGCGTATTTCGGCTGGTGGTTATTCCTGTCAGGTGGTTATTCCTGTCACTGCCTCGCCCGGCGGCTATGGAGGTCAGGCTCTGGTGTGACAGATTGGGGAGAAGCGGCTGTGATTGTGGGAAGGAGGAAGCAATGGATAGGGGATGTAGCCCGACACACAGATGTGTTGAATTCACTTTGCAGTAGGCGCTGAAGATTTGACATATTTCGTATTACGGAAGGGTTCCGGTGGTCTCTCAGGTAGTTAGAAGAGCACATAATGTCCCCTCCGCACCAGGGGATCTGAAAAACCAAAGGGCAACTATTCGTGCTGAAAACGGCATCACTCTCTTATGACAGGATACACATTTCTGTAGAATACAATCCAGCAGTTTTTACGGAGGAGGATACAAAATCAAAAACACGGGTGAAAGAGGGAAATGTTTGTCACCAGCACAGCATCCATATTTTGCGTCCGATTTAAAACTTCCATCATTGTACAGTAGGGTGTGTCGCCTGAACGGTTTTTCTTATGCTTAGTGAAATTATCGTGCAGATCACCTAAAAAAAACCATGTGGTCGAAACCAAATCGAAATCAAACAATAAACAAAATATGCGACAGGCCGATAAAGAAACAAATTTGCCGGGCGCCCGGCGTTGAAGTCTCCAGTGATGGCGCTCCGTTGCGATTGGCATCTAACACCACGCGTCGGCCGCCGTCGGAGCGCCGCCGCGGTGCTGTGACGAAAAAGGCGGCAGTCGGTGCTGTGGATGACTATGAATGGATTCTGGTAATTCAAAAACAGATCAGGGGAGCCGGGATATATCTGATTGTAAAGATTAAACTTCACCGAAGGACTGATCGCTCCACTTTCCTTTGTCTGTGCTCCACCTTTCACAGTGCTATGAATCATCATTCGAATAAATTGCGTACGCACTAACGACACAAAATAGCGTCGCATGCCATACATCCCTGTTTTATTAGACAATCCAAGTCTCCTGTTCCTTCTCGTTACTCAAGTTTCAAGGGAAACTGGGATTATCAGCAGTAGGGACAACCTATTAACGACGGCGACACGAGCCGTGCTGATATCTGATATCGATGTGCCGAAATGTGATATCGCGATATCGCGAAAATGTGCTGATATCGATAGCTGCAAATGTGCGATGGCCGACAAAGTGCCACGAATGGAGTTTCCCTTTGTCCAAGACCAGAGAGGACCTCGCCAAATGCAAATCGGCACCGCAGATATCCGTGAAACCACTCGTCGACGCGCCATGGACGAAAGGAGGCGTCTGACCGCCGAGAGAGTCACATCACCACAACCGGGACCTTCTGGAATGGCCCAGCTAGATTCTATTCAAACCAAGATTCCGCCACAGATTCATCATCCCTCACATCTGTAGTCAATGAGTCAGAGTATATGGTGAACAGTAACACAGACGAACTGCTAAATACGGCTCTAGCAGCAGATCGGTACCGAGTGTCTAATCGTGCGTGTGCTGCGATCATAAACGGTTTCCAAGTGGACATTAGTCGGATCACTTCTGACGATATGGACTGCATAGTTGATAGCAAAAAATATGGCGAGCAAGGGATCGGATTAGAAGAGAGGTAGTAGCCCAGAGCCATGAGGATCATGCAGGTCGTGTATCTGGTCTCTACTTCGACGGTAGAAAAGACGACACGCTTATGACAGCCAGTTCAAAGAAGACGGAAGAGCACATTGTGGTTGTATCCGAGCCAGACAGTGCATATTTAGGACATTTTACCCCACAGACTGGGAAAGTGGAGGACATTCTTCAGGACCTGAACGCCGTGGCATATGAGTTTGGTGCGGATGTTTCTGTGCTTGGCTGTGACGGCACGAGAGTTAATACTGGCCAAAAAGGTGGTGTTATCCGTTTGTTTGAGCTCGGACAAAAACGCCCCGTCCACTGGTTTGTGTGCCAACTTCTGAGAAAGTCTGAGAATGCTAGCGGAGTTCATCGTGTGCCACTATACTCCCATGTGGTTCTGCATCAAGAAAAACTGGAAATGTTCTGACGGTCCTGGCAATGCGCTGCACAGCGTGCAACTTCTCAAAAGTTTGCGACCTGAGATAGCGGCCATGGTGCAGCCGGTAATACAGCGCAACAGCAACTGGTGTCACCCTGAGGCAGTACTGCTAGCAATGGCAGCGGGCCAAGATCAAGCCACACGGGAAGGGGCGGTCACTCAAATCCAGCAGTGTCGCAGAACTCAAGTCGATAGTGATACTGACGAAGTGCGGAAGTTCAAGCTTCCAAAAGTGAATATGGGGGCAAACAGCATCATGGAGCTGATTGATTGGTGTAATGAGGCGATAACCGAGCCTCCCTTGACGCAACAACTGTCCGATGATGACTTACTAGACATCATCGCGAGTCCTCTCGAAGTACCGCCATACCCCGTGCACAGTCAGACGGTGGAACGGATGGTGAAAGTGGTGACCGAGGCGTCTTTGAAGGTAATTAGTGAAGAGGCCCGCCACGGTTACATTGTGGCGAAGTTGAAACACAGGTCGGCAATGCCAGTGCTCAGCAGCAAAAAGGATTTAATGTCGGGTTTTCTGTCGAGCATGTAGACAAGTAGTACAGTTATAAAATGATAGTTCGTACACAAAATGTGGCCGCTCGTACAAAAGGTGACGTCGCTGTATGCTCGTCTCCTTCGGTTGTAGTGGAACGGAGCATGATGCCGATTTCGCCTGGTCTACTTGTCATAACAATAAGATAGAAAGTGTCTCATAATGATTTAATTGGTCTTCGATGTAAACAGACGAGGAATTTTGAAGATGTTCAAGCTTTCAAAAGTGAAAATATTAGCATTATACGCCGATAGATCTACTGATTGAAAATGGAACGAACAAGCGACGTAAAGTGAACCTTTCTTTCATGCGTCAGATATCCAGGCAACTTATTAAGCAACTGGTGCTTATCAAAAGCCTTTTACCCCACTAAACACTTTCATTGAGTTTTATTAATGAGCTTCATCACCAGAATCCATTAATCAGGCATCCACAGCACCGACTACCGCCTTTTTCGTCACAGCGCCGCGGCGGCGCTCCGACGGTGGCCGGACGCGTGGTGTTAGATGTCAATCGCAACGGAGCGCCATCACTGGAGACTTCAACGCCGGGCGCCCGGCAAATTTGTTTCTTCATCGGCCTGTCGCATATTTTGTTTATTGTTTGATTTCGATTTGGTTTCTACCACAGGTTTTTTTTAGGTGATCTGCACGATAATTTCTCTAAGCAAAGTGCAATTTCCAAAAAAAGGTCCTTCGTGACACACCCTATTGTACAGCCTATATAACGACCCTTTACCTCAAGTGCGAACAACTTGAGTTTGAAAAAATTCGGGCTAGAGCAGCTTGTCCTTCAGATGATCACTTTTAAAGTCACAGTTTGACCTCAGGTCACCACAATTGGTTTTGCTCATGCACTATGTCTATTTACGGGGCACCGAATAAAATCATGGTGGCACATTGGATATACCTGGGTTTTGAAGGTGATATTCTGCGTAGCACGTACATAGAGCACATCGATCAAAATGGCCCATTATGGTAACCGATTCATCACCGTTCGCAAAACATAACGAAACAGCAAAGATACCAAATTATTGTGCACCCGATAATTTACGCAAAAGTTTTACTTGGCACCACAAAATAACTCCCGGACATTCCGTATGACACATGGATGCAGCACATTGAAGTGTGACCTGCAATCTCATAGTATGGCCTATTTTCACAAAACATTGTTTTGACCTTGTACCTTCCTAAATGCATTCATCGGATGAACATTAGCGCTAAATAATATCCAATCGAAAGCAGCACATCAAAACATGTCATCTTCAAGGTCACCATTTGACTTCAGGTCAACGAATACTTCAACACAGCACACTATGGGGAAATCACGCGGTGCCGAATAACTTCTTCCTGAATACATTTATCGGATGGATGCTAACGCCGAATAAACGACAATTGAGCAAGGAAGTAGCACATCTGAGCATGTGACCGTTCAGCGTTTGATACGCGTACATGCACCATGAAACGATTTGTGTTTGCAATATGAAACATTTCGCCTTGAGACGGGAAAAGGTCAGCGAAGTCAAATCTGGGGTGCCGCATAACTTGCCGGATAATTCACGTATTGGAACGCTTCAAACGCTTGTGCCACCGCTATTACGGCGACATGCAGTACATCAAGTCAACTGGTCACTCGAGGTCACCATTTTGCCTCAGGTCAACTTAATCATTACACCCTATGGAAAAACCATGGGGAACCGAAGAACATTTTTCTGAAGACATTTATCAGACGGATATTATTATTAGCGGTCATTACTAGATAGCGGTTATTCGACGCAAATATCCAGCATCTTCAGGAGCATTCTACGTTTGCCTCCAGCATTTCCAATGTGGGATTTGTATTCGTACGTTCATGGATGGATAATTATCGATGATCCATATGTGATTGTGGAATCGAGATGTGCTACCACAAATCATGCCCATACCATTTTGTACTTGAAAAACTGTAAAATTGTTAATGATCTGTGAATTTTTCCGATGCAGTGCTGCAGTGCTAATGTATAAAAATCGTTTTTGACTGGTACTTAGCACCCTATCTACTAACCAGCATCACAGTGAGGAAATATCACTTGCATCTTAATGTTGGACAGTTAATGTTGCATCTTAATGTTGCATCTTAATCGACAAATTTTAGTGTTTCCTAGGGGTGGACCAAAAGGGATGAAGTTTCGCTTTTGATTATCCTGCCAAATATGCGATATATTTCGATTTTCCAAGCGGTATCTCAGCAACTATCCATCAGATCAGATCGATTTTAGTCTCAAACGAAAGAGCAGTATCAGCTTGATAAAAAAACTGTCAAAAAGTAAGGGTCTTAACCAGGGGCGCAGCCAGAGGGGGGGCAAAGGGTGCAATTTCCCTCCCCTTATGGCCGATTTTACCATTAGAACTGCCCATCAGCAACAGTTTGCCCCTCCCTTCAGCATTACCTTGCCCCGTCCTTAGGACAATCCTGGCTGCGCTCCTGTTCTTAACAGGTGTTTCCACAGAAAGATACAAAAATACAAAAATGAATACGTTTAATTGACTTTTTCTATCGCGGCGCAACACTTCCGAACGATCACCTATGCTGCACTTTAGATCTGTCTCAATTGCTTTGGCTTAGGTAGTGTCGGACAGGAAACACGAACCACACCTGCCAGTAAATGAGGGAAATTGATGAAAGCGCATGAAACTTACCTGTTTGGTCCACCGTTGTATTGCTCCCTTCAGGTCCTTTGTTCCACGAAGCTGCATCAGCCGTATTGGTGTTCAGTACATAATATCTGTACTTAACACCAAAGCGAATGTCCAATCTTTCGGTTGCTCCTAATAATGAAACAAACGGTTCAGGTCCTAATTTATTGGGCATATTGTAACTTAGTTGGTCACGTCCGCGTCCCACCATTTCTTCACGATTTGACGATACTGTGTCGTCCAACTGAGTTCAACACAGCTGATTCACCGCGACTCAGACGATGTCACACTAACTGCTCAGCGCGAGCGATTACTTAGGCCTTCAGAGTTTCTTTGTGAAAGTCTGGATACTGCTGACGATGTTTCTCGACTACCTGTAGTATTCTCTGTCGTCATCGGTCAGAACTGCCGCATAGTCTGTGGAGAATTCAATTCTCGTTCGGCTGCATCGTTGACGACTTTAACGGGTCGCACGAAGCCCACGGCCGTTTTGAAGACTCCATCACCCTCCCATTGATCCACGGGCTTGTGGATCCAGGAGTGACCACTAGAGGTGAAAAAAAACCGGCTGCTCGGCCACGAGCGTGAGTGACAGATATATGATAAAAATATCCGGTTGTGGTGACAACCTACGGCACCGTATTATCATTGCGTATGGATTGTATTTACCATCATGCCTCTTTTCCTCTGAACATACCCAGTCAATTTGTATTTTCTAACCATCTAACCATATATACGTACTCATCATGTTGCAGTGCATGTATCAGAAACGTACAGAAACCATTTAGTAGCTATGATCGAGGGGACAGGGGAGGGGGGATGAAAAAAACTCTACCACTCGTGGTAAAGTCCATAGGTTTTACCATTGCCGTGGTAAGCCTGTCACCTACGAACTGTCCCGTCGCCGTCCAGAGATTGAGCCCAACGCAACAGTTCCGTTTTCCAGCGCAGTTTGTGGCGGGTGGCACGGCTCACATCACATGTAACGATATATGGCTGACATCACGTGAAAGCTCCAAATGTTGGCTATCCGTCTGGTACAATTTCGTTGCGGTCAGGCCAACGTGTTGCGCGTGCACGTCACCGAGGTCTTGAGAGAACGGGTGTCCGGTGAATGACCGGTCGCCCATAGGAATAGCATGTAAAACTGAGATTTTGCTTTCGGAAAATCACCAATTTTAGCGCTCCCTATCGACCCGGTTCAAACCGCAATATCTCGACAACCAATGGACCGGTTGACACCAAACTAATACCTCAGTATTGCCACGACAATTGTCAACATCGTCATTGCAACCGTTTCCGAGTCACGTGCCACGTGCACGCGAGGGGGTATGAAAAGCGGAAGCGACGTTTTTGGGCGTTTTTCACGATTTGGTCTGGCTCTCGGAAACGGCTAAACTTAGCGACTTGCCGTCACCTTCACAGCATGGCCCCATGTACCGACTATAATTTTCAAATTGACGATCAGTGGCTGCAGAGTGTGCGGGCGCAGTTATCGTGACACGGGCTGCACGTGTTTCAGTTCGTGAAAAAGGCTCCGCTTTCCACTGTCTCTACACCACTGTCAAATGATAATTCGTGGAGAAAGTTGTACGTGCGGATAGCTCCACTCTTTGTGATGCTTTTGTTGCAATACTTTTGTACTTTTGTTGCAATCGTCAATGCCCACAGCCATTACCAGGCGTCACTTTCGGCAATCTCAAGCGGCGGACGGAAGGAGCAGCATCCTGTCACCTCCCAGAGACTGAATCCGACGCAACAGTTGCGTTTTCCGGCGCAGTTTGTTTTCAAAGCTGGTTTCAGTGTGCACGTATCTACCTAATAAGTACCAAAGCGCTGTTGAAGCTGAACTTGTGTATGTTTGCGTAGGTACTCTTTCGTCTCTGAAAACATGACATGAGAGTCATGACAAGTATTGCAAACATGGTTTTGTCTTTGATGTTGGCCGCTTAATATATTATTAAATCTCCAGGAAGACTTCCACTCCATTTGTCCAAAACAGGAATTGAATCTGACAATGACTGCGATCTCCTTGATGTTTGGTCATGATCATGTGAACATTAAAGACGGAGCATGACCGTGAAAAGTGCGAACATAGTTCTTTTGATGACAGAAACAAATCACATCATTCTCAAACTTGGAATGCAACACAGTTTTCCTCTCATAATTCTGGATTCAGATTAGAAGAAAAGTCCTGAAAGTCCTCTGCTCTATGCCAACCTGTAATGCCACATAATTTTCCTCTCCAATTCCAGAATTCCAAGACATAAACACAACTTTGGTCATACCTGACTGAAGTGACACTTTTCTCGTTTCTCAGTCTAACATATTATTTCAGCCATTTTCCCACACTGCAGACTTCTGTAATCCTTATCATGACAACAAATGTGTTGGTTCTTCCAATATTGAGCATTTATTTTAATAATTTCATCCGGTCACTTCCACGGGTTTTATTTATTTGTGTCAGGGTCCATGTTTGCCATAAGCAGAACTTGCTGCATTGACCAAGAGGTTTAAAAAATAATTACTTGAAACTAATGCAAAATGTGACCTATGACACTCTGCCCTTGATATTGGTGCTATGTTGACTTCCTTATTGTACAAGGGAATTCAATTTGTATTGGTGAATTTAATGTTCAATGAGTCATTCGACTTGGAGAACAGCATATTGTAATACCATCTGTATTCGCATGATTAAGATGATGTGACAATTGATTCCCCTCATAAATGCTTATTTTTATTTAGAAAGCAAAATAACATACTATTATTGTTTAATATGTAAAATAGCTTGGCCTGGTTTACCATACCTCCTTTAAAATTGTTTCTTCAATGTAGGCACAATTTGTGTGTTCAATAATGAAAATGTTAAAATATCTAACCTGGTCTGATCTTATTTTAAAAAATATTTTTTGTCTGACATACATTGAGCATATTTTCACAATAAAGGCTAGCTTAACCTGTGGTTTTGCTTTCCTAAGTAAAATGTGTGCACAACATATTGTGAGTACATTAAACCACAATAATACATACCATAGATTGATATTGGTGGATACGCACCATAGAAGGAAGATTAGCTTATAGTGTGTGTTGTAATTTGACATATTAATTAATAATTGAAGATCGTATATAATTGAACAAATTGGAGATCATATGTGGACTAAAGCGTTCTGCTTTGTTCCATTTCAGCGGCATGGTCGGTATTTTGCGCTCACACACATGCATACGGGTCTTAATGTGAACTATCAGCATGTGACCTGGTGATAGTTCACATTAAGACCATGACCACTGGTGATAGTTCACATTAAGATAGTTCATATCAGCCTGGTGGTGTTCGATATTCTGTGGGTGACATGCTGAACACTTTTTTTTACCTCTGGTGACCACAGTCAAGCAGATTGATCAGGAAGTAGGAGTCCGGTGTAATAAAATCAGCCATCTTAATCGCTCTGTCCACATTGACTGACTTGATAGCCGGCCTACCGCGACAGAAGTCGTCTGATGGCCCCACAGCCACCATTTGCTTGCTAGCTCCTTCATCGCAGTGGTTGCTTGCGAGTGCTGACTGAAGAGCGCAAAGACAACTTTTTCCGGTACCAGGTACCACATGTGTTTTTTTTCATCTTGTCTTGGCCAGCTGCAGCCACTGCGTGGTCACGAAATGCATAAGCCATCATACTCTGGACGAATTCCAATTCGTTGACAGGCGCGTCAGCGCCTACACTAGCAGCCATCCAGTACGGCACGTAGAATAGCAACAGGAATGTGTTCATTCGTCTTAGAGCTTCTTGCAAATGCAGTACACTCCTGAGTGTACTGCATTTGATCTTGGAGCATAAATATATTTTGGGCGTACAAAACCTGCCCCATCCAGCGAGCCTTGTGAGTTGGTCCAGGTTTGCGCAGACGCTTGCAAGATGGTGGATGCTCTCCAATAATGAGAAAAACGTTCTCAACACACGCCCGGTAGTCTTGTCGGAGCAGATGTTTCCCGCCAACGTTATCTGTTAGTAATGCCTGAAGTTCCTTTGCGGCTAGTTGTTTCTTTTCGTTCAGTCAGTCATCTGAAATCGCTAGTGTCATGATTTTTTTCCAGTGACTTATGAAGTCGTGTCCATGCTTCCTTGAAATCGATAAATGCAGCTGTGTCAGGGCCGCGTGATTCTCCGAACAATTTTCCCAAGCTGCTTTGACCACAAGTTCAACGACGTGATGTCGACAAGCCAAGTATATAATCCTCTTCCCATGCATGTCATCAAGCAGTTTCGAAGCGCCCTTTTTCCATCCCGAGTTGCTTGCTGTCGTGTCAAAAACAAGCGCTCTGACTTTCCCCGTAAGTCCCCAAAGATCAAGCATACAATACGTGTTTTCTGCTTGGACCTGGCCTGTGGTGTTCTGCAGTGTTTGTACGCCAAGGAGCTTACCTTCGGTGAAATCGGGCGCGCCGGATACGACAGCCAGGGCTTCAAAGGCATCGCCGTATCTATCTTTGGTGAGTTTGCCGTCCCAGTGCACTGCCACGTGTGGAGGAGGATTTTCCTTGACCTGTTAAAGTATGTCCGAAGAAATCTTGTACCTGTTCACTATCCGTTTCCGTCGTGCTGTTGAGCGAGAAACGGCAAAATCGCCCACGTCTGCTCCACATGCCTGTAGGAATGCTGTTATCACCGTGCTTGCTGCCCCGTTAGCTATCTTTAGACGGTCCAAAGCAGAAGTCAGTTTTTCATTCTCCATGATCCGCTTTGGCACTGCTAAAATTAGGACCTCCTCCGCCGCTCCTTGGGGGCCCTGGCTCCCAGTCCTCGTCAGAAGATGTCTGGTCGCCACTTGACGGCGCTGGGCTGGCGG
The DNA here is from genome assembly GCA_034440575.1 of Imbricaverruca yamaguchii. Taxonomy (NCBI): domain Eukaryota; kingdom Metazoa; phylum Arthropoda; class Thecostraca; family Neoverrucidae; genus Imbricaverruca; species Imbricaverruca yamaguchii. The sequence goes on along the minus strand of JAOTOL010001639.1, from coordinate 2,900,038 downwards.
TAGATGTCACATGCCCCGCTTGGCCATCTACTTTTTCCCGTTGATGTTCTTTGTCCTTATTTTCCTTATTTTCTGCTGAGTTGCCTTGTTCTGGAATATTTTGTCCTCTCCAGACATGGTCCCAAGCCTTTCCGGTCGCTGATCGCGGTATAATTTTATGTCCTCATCTTTCTCCTGCTGAGTTAGTATCCTGTCCATTCGACTCTCTTCTATGGCATCCAGCGCACCAATATCCCACAGTTAGTCAAGGGAATCCACAAAGCGTTGTCGGTAGCAACACGTGGCAATGCGTCGGGTGCGGCGGCAACCACGGCTCCCGTGACGTGGCCTGCCCTCGGTGGAAGAAAGAGAAAGAAGTTGTCCGCCTTATCCACTTAGAGGGCCGCGGCCGGGGCGGGCATGGGCTTGGGCCATCGGCCGGCGCCCGCCGCTCGCCCGCCAAGAGCCGTCCACACAAACACTTGCGTCTCACACGGCTCCTACACTAGAACCCTCCAACGCTCTACAGAAACACAGTCAGACCCGGCAATCATCATTAGGCCACGGCCCACAACTCAGAACACTGCACAATCACAAGATTCATCACCTACAATACCATGCCGTGAAGGATTCAAGATATCACACCGCTCACGACCACAAGCAAAAACAAAACAATATACGTATGTATGATAGCGTATCATATATTTATGTATATATACATATATATATATATATATATATATATATATACATATGTGTGTGTGTGTGTGTGTGTGTGTGTGTGTGTGGGTGGGTGTGGGTGTGCGTGTGTGTGTGTGTGTGTGTTATTGCATTGTTAAAAAGAACAGCGATGACCCGACCCCACACCCAGCTACACTCCGGCACCGCCCGGACTACCACTACCCAACCAATCTACAAGGTCGTAGACAGCCGACATCTGGTACAAATTAATAACTAACAAACAAACATTTCAAGAAGGGCCGCTCGCGATTGAGCCAACTTACTCCTCAGGGCATCACAGGGGGCCACGAAGCTGGGCGTCTGGGCCGTGATAAGATCCACACCTGTGTGGTCATCGACACAGAAATGCTTGCCACCAGGAGGTCGAACTTGGTGCTGTCTTCTGGGATTCTAGTCACCAGAAACGCACAGTCAATTTGCGTCGGCTAGAGGTCTGTCTTCTCCGGAGGGAGCAGAAAACTAATGGCCTGAGCGCGGCCAGCTGCTGGCTTACAGATACAGGATCCCGGAGCAGATAAGGTGAGGGAAGTGAAGGCATGTGCCTCGCTCCGGTGGAAGGTGGCCGCTTCTCCGTTCGGGAAAGGGGGCCCATCCGACAAGGCTCGAGTGAAACCCATGGACATTTTAGTAAAAAAATGCTCCTCCGAGAGAAAAAAGGCTGCAGGCTGGTACAAATCAATAACAAACAAAGAAACACTTCAACATGTCAGAATGAACCACCTCCAATTTTTCAGCCAGAGGCTCCCCTTGGAAGGAAAACTCCGGAATGGGTTCAGAAATTGTGACAAGATGAACCCCATCTCTGGAGGGGCGCCTCCAACTGGAGATGTCCAGGGATCGGGTGCACTCTGCCTTCCCGGAACGCGCCCTTACTTTTCAGGGTACGCTTTAGGCTGAACAATTATAGGGTGTTCACTTAAACACAGTGGCTGGGGCCTTTTCCTTCCAAAGATCGCCTCTGGCTTAGTAATTCGAGGGGACACTTGAGCACACCGAAAGACGCCTTTTCTACTGAGAGGGGTGGTTCTGACAGAAAAACAAACATAGGGATGCACTCAAGCTTTCCCAAAGTGTAGTCTTCTTCCTGTCCAATGGGGCCAATTTCCATTGGGGCACATGCCCCTGCATCTAGCAATGATGGCACTGATGTGCCATTGGGGCACATCAGTGCCACCCCTGTATCTGTCAATGCCCACAGGTACTTTCACAGTCCCACCCCTTCAGACAGATGCCCCCATGACAATTTCTGAATCCGCCCCTGGCGGGAGTGCCCGGCGCTGTCAGGACCGCCGCTCTTCGAATGTTAAAATGTTGAGTGTTGAACATCACCTTTTTTGCACATCCTCGTCTTTTTTCTGGGGCCACGCCACATTGCATGACCTATCACCAGGTGCCCAACCGTGATAATGGACAATGATTATTATCCCATGTGTTTTGGCTATTTGTGTGATAAAATACCTTCCCTTATTGTATCCGTGGATTGTACAATAACGTCTACTTTGGCCATTTGGCAGGTGCGCACATACTTGTGGAGTGGCGACGCACATGCATTTTACATCATAAGACATATAGGACATATATAACAAAGATACATCATAAATGGATACTTATTAGAGCAGCTACATATAATCGCAAAATAGCACAGAAGCAGCATAATATTACGCAAGCCGAGTGCATCTAATGGACGATATTGTAAAAGCATATAAATTCCATGATATCAGCGAATCAGACAGCCAGACAAAGAGTACAATGCACATTGCATGCATTGCAATGTACCTACCTGCGTTATTCCGGCCTTCTCATTTGCAGAAACCACACCTGCTCGCATGTGGCCAGGGTTTGTTCCCAGCATTGCCTTTTCACCTGCCCATGTGTACCACTTTTTCTTGGATAGTTCTGCAGTCTCACATCCTCAGTGCAACTTCAAGGTTGACGCTATCAATTTGATAGTCCACGTAGCAAGTGTGAGTCTGTGATAATGAAGATAGCAAGTTTGCATCAGCAAAGTTTTCGTTTGACGTTGGTGACGAGGCCACCAATTACATATCGAGAACATTTGTACTGGTACTTGAGTTTAGAAATGCCACGAGACATGGATCGAAACCTCTTTTGCATAGCTCGTGCCGGCTGCTTCATTTCACCCCATGTAGGTAAGGACATTTCATACCCTTACCAGTAATACACTAGTGCAGGTAACAGCGTCGAACTAAAGGGGTCGGTAATATGATGGGTTACAGGGGTGTGATGTGGTCGCACACATGCATTTGTACACATTTGTGTTATGGTCTGGCTATTTATGGGAGACCGCGGCAGGTAGCAAATGACGGTGACGTTGCTAAATACGTTTGAGTTGTGTGTTGTGGGCCCTGAGATTATGAAAGCCAGATTCGTGGTGTTATTTTCTTCATCACGAAACCTTACAACATCCATCACATCTTCACTTTCGCATGTCAAGTGACCAGAATGTCAAAAAGGCCAGAAAAGGCCTGATTCGATTTAGATTGCCAGTCATAACCATATTTAGCACGTATTCGCCCACAGACGTTTCCCATTCAGCGTTCACCTATCGTGTTTGCATTGACTGTTCGGACTAAGTAAGGAGGGAACGCAGTGATGCAAATGGTAAAACTCACTTGTTCTTGCTTGCTTGGATTTTGATGTCTTGAACTCTGCATCTTTCGCATGATATTGGTATTATATGAACGTAAAGACGGTGCACTGGGTAGCTTTAACTGACGATGCACTTGTCCAGGATTAAATATTGTACTTTTCACATAAAGAATGACCACATAAACATGGCATCAAATTGCTTAAAAACATACCCATAAGAACTTCACATTAACTTGTGAGTGAGTGGGCTCGTAGGTTGTAAAGAAGCATTTCTCGTTGATATTAGAGCAACGGAAGTCACGTGGCTGGTGAACTCGCGAAGATAGAACGGAACGTTCCGAAAATTGCATTCGCTGTTCTTTTGTCAGGCTTTCATTTGAGTCAGACAAAGTCATGGTTTAGGTATGCTGCCCGTGACAAATGCACCACCTTGCATAATTGACATCTTGGATCAACATTTAATTGCTGTTATAGCTGTAGAACATGGGAGGAAGCTTCAAAGGTTACCTTCTTCCATTCTTGAACATGCTGTTCAGTTTTTTTGCATTTCCTGAACGGACTGATGATTCCATGCATCGGATATGCAATCATGGTTTAACAATACTGTGCATGACATTGCACACTTGATATAAAAATATTTGTAGTAGAATAAATGACAATAGGCATTTAACAATAGACTGTGTTGTTGGCTCTAATGTCTTGTACGTGACATGCCACTGGGAAATGGAATAGTTTTAACGGCAACCTAAGTGTGTCAAGCATGAGGTAAACGGAGGCCATGTCTGTAGTTCATCGAAGCTTAATGCTTTGCTTTGCTGGAAGTCTGTACCATGATACCTTCTCTGTGTTCCACTAACTATCGCAACCATGCATTGCAATATCACACAAATTAGTTGACTCTATGATATTTATTCAGAGCAGAAAATTTAAATGTTGTTTGACACTGCATGGGGACGTAATTTAATGCTACTTCTACAAAATTGAATGTAATTTGTAATTTGATGCTATTTGCCGCCCTGGTAGCTAAGTTGGTTGAGCCTGGCCTGCACCGGTCTCCCCTGTATTGGCAACACAGGGTTCGAGTCGCTTCGCGCGCTCGCATTTAGCCCCGGCCGGGTTGGTAGCTGGCCCGATAAGGCCGGGGACGGCTACCGGGCGGCCGTGTCGGTGCATTGGCGGCACGTTAAACTTTCGGTCTAAATTCTGCCGTTGAACTGGAGCTCATGGATCGGGTGGTGGGGCCAGGGTTCACGCAACAAGCTCTGCTGAGCAATAGAACCCCTCCTCAGGCCACCCCAGCAACAACTCGGATCGAATTTATATTAAAAAGAAGACAAAAAAAACTGTGACAGCACCTGTTTCAACGTGTCAAAGTCAGACAGCATCTGATATTTTGTGTGACATACTGAACATTTTTCACCTCTGGCACTTCGCATTACACCACCACTCACTGAAAATGGTGTCTTCGCAATCGTTGTTAGACATCTTGCGACCTCAGCCGCCGGTGCCGGACTTTCGTATCCGACATATTCCATGTAGGTGGCGCTGGCCTCACTCCGTCGTAGGCGCCACCGTCGACCTTTAGTCGTCAGGCTCGGGGTGGTTTTCGCTGGAGGCGCTTCTGGCGGCTTACGCTTTGCTACTGGTCATTCCGGGACTCAACACTGCACCGCTAATATGCAACACAAATTCACAAGCATAATCTTGGATAGTCATCACAGTGATCATCTTCCATCCAAATGGACACGTCATCTGCAAAGCATTAATTACTGCTTGATAAACGTATATATAATCGTCATTCGTGATAAGTACGTACCGCATACCAGTCCATGTAATATCTACTTCGTGCTCATAAGTTAACAGGGATGGACATGGGTAGTTCATACTTGAAGAATCACCCCAAAATAATGGCAGAATGGGCTTCAGCATATAAATAGAAATAGAACTGCAAAAATAACATTGAAACCTACAAATGTGTACATTGAAGGACATGTAAGCGACAAAACGAACTCTACTTCCCCTCGATTATTGCTGAGCTAAAGGCTCAGTAAATCCCCTTGCTGATAAAAAGAACAAGAGAAAAACATTTTGGAAGGTCATTGTCTGCTTACCATCTCTTTGATTGCCACACTGTGGCACTTACCTTGCCTTCGTCCAGCACTTACTTGATAATAATCAGTGCAGGTAAAATGCATAGAGAGGTTACAAACACCTAGGGATGCCAAGCTCACGGTACGCGGAACGAAGGCACAAAGGTTACCTGATCCCTGACGTAATTTCCCTAAAAAGATGCTACATTTTGGCTGAGCGTGGATACACAGGGACATAAAGACGTATCCACTTTTTCTTTTTGACAAGCGATAACTACGGCTTGTTGTTGTTTGTTGTTGTTTGTTTATTGATTGGTTCACGACACACTTTATGCACATTCACGGCTAATGGCGCCGCCACACTGTTTCGCCGGTGGGCCGCGGGATTGGGAAATGTCCTGAGTGGCGCTAGAGTCGAACACGGGACCTTTGGTACCCATAGCCCGACACCTTAACCACTCGGCCATCCCCGCCCCGATAACTACGGCTTGGATAACACTTATTTCGAACCCCAGATCCGCACCTGATGATATCATGCATATTTTATAATGATATATCGTGGACCAGTGCGTTCTAACTAGGGTTCATATAACAACACCTGATCCATCACAGGCTAAAGGCAGATCTCGGACCATATTCCTGTGCCTTCACAGCCTATATGTGGCAAAATATGTAACAGTGATGCATTTCATGTTGTAATTTTTATCCCCTGCTGTGAATGACGAGGATCTTAGTTCTGGTGCAATTTTTGAACCGGTGGAGAATACTGGACGACAGCCGTCCCCATGTCCCGCTAAATTGGTCACCAGGGCCTACGGGCGTAACAAGAAATATGTCAAAGGTCGCTCAAATGACGGTTTCCAATCGAGCGCAAAAAGGTGAAATGTCCGAGAAAATTCTTCCCTTTATTCTCTAATTTGACAATTTTTAAGTAAAATCAAAACAATTCTTCGAAGGGGTCCAGTCCTAATGCATCCACTGCTTAAGCTATCCAGCTATCGTATATCGTCTAACTTCAGGGGTTCATCCAGCTCCTAGGGACCAATTATTTTCCCAGCCGGTCGTCGAACTATCGGAACTCCAGCTCTCAGGGGCTCCCAGACTTCTAAAACTATTTGCAATTCTTCAAACTCCCCGGTTCGTATGCTCATAAATGTCCCTCAAACTCCCATAAGACCTAATCCTTCCAGGAGAAATAATGCTCCTGCAGTGGCCTTCGAGCTCAAAGGGAACAAACAGCTGCAAGGGGCCCTTCGGCTTAAAAAAAACCTCCAGTTTTAAAAGGACCTTCAACATTTACGAGGTTTCTTCAGTTTCAAGTGGCCCATATAGATTAACCCCTCCAGCTTTCCGGTCAGATCCTCACACCCCGTCTCGGGGGAGGGGGTGATAAAACCACCCATCTAATATTCTAACTAAGCGTCGCACGAAAACAAAAGAAGCGTCCTCGGAAAGCGCCCGACGAGCAGGACAAGAAAAAAGTGACGTCACTAGGGGCCTCTGTTATTTTTTACTGACATCATGTTTTTGGATCTGGTGAGTTAATTTTGAGGGGAGATTCGACGAACAAAAATTATTTGGAATCAGGAGAGAAACGCAAAATCGACCGTGGGCTTAAAATTATTATCCACCGTAAAGTCAAAATTGTAATTGCTTGAAATTTTAAAATTTTGAGTTTTCAATAACCTTTTAATTTTAATTTTTATACTGGGTAGAGCGGACAGAAAAACATTGCTTGAAGTCAACTTGCTCTCATAAACAATATGCTTCCTTTAGCCAGAATCTTGGCTAAAGGAACTCGCTGTCGCGCGCCGTTCTTTCACTATCGCGCAAAACCTTAGGGGCATCACCCCCCCCCGAGAAGAGCGGGTCAAAGGAGCACCTCAACAGCTGATCTGTTGAACAGCTGAGCTAATTCTCAGGAAACACTCCTGCGCTCCAAACTGTCCTCGAACTTCTGGGAGACCTCCAGCTCTCAGGGTCCCTCAAATTCTTAGAAGTCCCTCAAATTCTCCCAACTTCCCAGGGGTTCGGCAGCTCTCAGGGTTCTCAAACTACAAGGGCTGGAAATTTATCCAAGGGGAATTCAGCTCCTACGTGAGGCATCCAGCTCGAATGGCTGACACCGCTAAAAGTACCACACGGCTTCAAGTGGCCTCCCCAGCTGCATTGGGCACCCATCGCTTCAAACAATCTCTCTCCACGAAGGAGCCAGGAGCATCTCCCTTTTCCAGCCGGAACGCGGAAACCCCTGAAACTCGTTCAGCGAGCTCAAAGGAGCGCATACGTCAGCTACCAGGAGCCATCCGGCTTCAAAGGACCATTCGGCCCTAAAGGGTTTCTCCGGCGTCAAGGGGCTCATCCAAGTTCAGGGAGCATTGCAAATAGAGCACACAAAGTGTCCCAGAATGTTGAAAGAGGCCCCTGGAAGCCTAAGAGATTTTAACAATCCAAGGTACCCTCGAAGCTCGGCGGCTCGGCTGCCGCCTCAGCCACATCACTGTCACGACCTGACCTGACATCATCGGTGCCGTTTGTGACTGACCTTCGGCGGGCAGCTGGCGCCACGGGCCAGGAGCGGCGACACCGGAACTGGATGGCCACGCGGTGGCCCGGATTGGACATTCCTGCGGTGGGAGCCGAGGTGCGCTTCCGGTTGCGCAGAGGTCGGTACGGGTAGCCGCCGACCTGTTCGGAGATGGCGCGCGTCCCCTGCCACTGGTGACGAATCTCGCTGCTGCTCACCGCCGGCTCCACATCCGCCACCTGAAGGTCAGGGTCGGGCCAGGTCAGCGGGGCCGGCGGCAGGTGGGGTGCGGGGCGTGGCAGTTTGGGCGATAGCGGCGGCCGGGTCAGACGTGTCATAGGCGGGGAATGCACGGGCCACAGTGGGGCTGGAGCACCATCGCAGTCCCATCAACTTCCTAAATATGATAGTGGCGGGTAAGAATACGGTCGTGGTTGGCACCACGGTCCGATAGTGGTGGGTCGGAGTCCACAAGGACTCCCATAGTCGGGGTCACGGTAATGGCAGACCAGGATTCCAGTAATAGTTCCAGTTGCTACCCGTGGAGTCCCCGACGGTCGCAGGTCAGCCGCCAAAGGTACTCACGGCGCTGGCCGAATGGCCTTCCGGCTATCGATCTCCTCTGCAGCCCATTTGGTCCCATGCTCCGGCTGACATAATTAAATGTGCGCCAGCTTCATTGCGCGCTACCTTAGGGGGCGGGGGTGCATCACGGTTCCTGCAGTTGGCCCGAAGGACTTGATGAAACTGTTGGTGGCAGCAAGAAAAACCCAGTGGTGCCTGGCTTTTGCAATTCTGGTGAATTACTGGCATACAATAGTTCAAAAGTAAGCAGCTTCAAATAATTCGGGCATCAAATACAATTCAATAGAACCGCGTGCCGATCTCATTTGAGGACGAAGTATCAATTGAACATTTGACATTAGCCTTAGGTTCATGCATATCCACCAACATGGTATTTGACCGATCAATGGTCATCGTTAAGGGCCAAAAGGGTTCACAGTCTGCTACGTTGGACAGGTATCGAACCTTCGCAGAGCACCTCCGACTTGATGGTCCAGGATAAGGCACCATTCAAGGCACTGCACGAGCAAGGAAAATATGATAGGTAGGTGTTAGGGACACACTGCAACTGGAGTGACCTTAACGTATAACTAATGCAACTGTCACTTACACCTGCCAGTGCACTCGACTCTCGAAATGGGTTCTTCGTCATAATAAGAGGCGGGCTATAGGCTTCCAACACTGCAGGCACGCTGACGAATGCGCTGTTGTCGCCCGAGAAATTGTGCATTGGGCTCAGCAGCCCCCCGTCGGCGACCTTGGAGGTGTATAAAACCGGTGTAAGAACTTCGAAGTAACCGGACGTGCAGCGGCGCAACGACGGGCACTGTCGACACGAGGAAAAGTCGCTAATAACTTGTTTCAATAGTACATTTCACTAAAATGATACCTGAAATGATTTCAGGTAACCAAGCACTAAAATGGGAAACAAACTATATTTCAGTGAGTTATTTTTGTTCCTGGACAAGACAGCAGTACTCGTTGGAAAAAACGTTGTGCATTTTCACAGCGTGAAATAGGGTAGCTCATAGGGATTTGGCTTTCTCTCACTCGCAACAACTGTAATTCGTCAGGGAAGTGCTCTCAACAGGTCACAGGGATGACATAGCCGTTGAGTTTGACCTTAGAACTTGCGCATTTCTCAACCTGCGCCGTCCCGGGAGTCTTCAACCGCCCCCTCAGGTTTTCCGCGGGTAGTGAAAGAACAGTACACGGCAGCGCACCAAAATTTTGCATACCTTTTCCCACATCAATTTGACATATAGTGTCAAAATCTTGAAGTCAGGCCATCTAGGGTCAACGTGTTAGTCGAGGTCAAGTGACGCCAAGATTCTGGCAGAAGTAAGCATATTTTTATTAGAGCTGGTCGAATTCGAACAAACTTTTTCGGTCCGCTCTACCCATTAGAAAGGGAAAATTAAAGGAAACTTGAAAACTTAATTTTAAAAATATATATGGTTTGGGTGGCCAAACAATTTGACGGTCTTGGTCGATTTCGCTGTCCTCTGATTCCAAATAATTTTTGCTTCTTCAAATATTCCACAAAATGAACTACCCAGAGCCAAAAATATGATGTAAGTCGTGCAATTTTAGGCGTGTGACGTCCTAGTGATGTCACTCTTGGGAGGATTTTTTTGGGCGGGTGGTGGTGTCGGACCCTACGCGTGTAGCGCTTCCCATGACAAATCCTTCGTTTTGTGCAAAGCTCAGTTTGGATATTAGAAGGCGGTTCCTATCATCACCCCCCTCCCCTCCCCTAAGACGGGGTGTGATGATCTGACCGGAGAGACGGGGCGGGTTAAAATGCATTTCTGGTAGGAAGGTTGTTTGTTATATGGCTCCGGTATCTCAAAGTTATTCGTCTTTCGCGATGAAACCAGGTCAACGATATCATCCTACACTGGAAAAGCCACCAGCGTAAGAGCATGATCTGAGACCACCTTCTAAGGCATAGCGCAGCAATTTTCTGGGCACGTTAATTCAGCATTAACCGCTGAGCACTTAGCTGTCCCTCCCCACTCACCTTGTCGGGATTTGCAGCCAATTCAACAACGAAACGGTCCAGCGCTATTACATTTCCCGTCCCACTCAGGCGATACATTATACACCTTGTGCCAAACAATTTTCTCACAGATCATGTTTGGTCAATAGCCGGAACTTCCTCTGTGAAACTATGTCTTGCTGTGTCGTCACTGCCATTGATATGCTTGCTCCAGTTAATACTACAATGCAGTCAACTTCGAACCTCCTCTTTATAAATGCGTTTAGGCGCATAATCGGGGCCTTTTCTGAGGTTCGTCCCAACTGGACAAAATCCTACCTACGCCACTGGCGTGCGCTCGGTCTGCCTGTCGTGTAGGCGGAACACAATCCATCATCTACAATCGATATTCCATGATCAGATTATCCGTGCTGCAACCTGTGGTTGCGCCGTTTTAGTCTTCATACTACACTATTCAGAGGAATGCGTGTCAGCTGTCAGCTGCCGACAACAGAATCCAACCTGAGAGTTCTCCAATGGACCAACAATGGTTGGCTGAGCGTTAAAAAAAAGTATCGCCTTAAAAGTAAAAAAAGGGCCATCATGTTCTGCAGATGCACAACATAAACTTACTCCTCCAAGCATGAATATTTGTGTGGCTACATTGACATAACACTTTCAATTTTGGCCGCTCATAAAAATATGGTCATGTAAGAATTCCTAACAATTGTACTGACAACTAGCTTTTTCAACCAACTATGAAATATGCATAAGTATACCAAGTAGTTAAGTATACCATGGAGCACATAATGATCAACGCGTACACAAGATAATCATCAGTTTTCCAAGGAATTAGATATATAGTGTCGTGTTTTTTGTGGTGCGCTGCTGTACACAGACATTTATTTATCGGTATAGTGTCTACATGATATAGGTGGCCATAGTACAATAAATTAGTTTTAATTGTATTTGGAGGTGGCACCAACAAGCGGTTGTCGGTAGGTATAATGATTAATATAAAAATCGATATGCCAACACCGTGATGCGATATATGACATATTAATAGCAACCTGAATGCCCATGGCAGAGGTGTAGGATTTGCTTGATAGTTAGTTGGTGGGGAGGGGGTAGTTGGCTCGCCACGTACCCTCTTCCATTATGTCCACACCTGTGGGCTTTTGGTGCATGCTCTCGCTGAGGATGCAGTTGCAGTCACGTCGCCGTGTGAGACCGCCACGCCAATCACGTTTTGAGAGGCCTCGATAGCCAACTGAACAGCCCTCTCGACAGTGCGAGTGCGCAGCATAAGCGGGACGACACTGAGTGGAGTGGGTCAGCTCCGGCCAGGCTCTCGGTACGCTCCGGTACCGGCTGAACGCAGGCGCCGTCGTCGTCCCGCGCTCCCGATCCAGTAAGTCGGCGTAGTGCATTGCGTTCTGCTGCACGGCCGACAGACCGTGCGCACGCCAGTGGCGTAGCCAGGATTTGATCCGGGAGAGGCGAACATCGGAAGAGGACCCCGACTACACGGCTAAGCGCATTCCTAAAGATGGGTCGGATGTTCACTACTTTGCACTGGAGCGGGAATGGCCGAGTGGTTAAGGTGTCGGGCTATGGATACCAAAGGTCCCGGGTTCGACTCTAGCGCCACTCAGGACATTTCTCAATCCCGCGGCCCGCCGGCGAAACAGTATGGGCGACGCCATTAGCCGTGAATGTGCATAAAGTGTGTCGTGAACCACCCAATAAACGACTTCCTTGCACTATTAATTGGAGCAAAAATATCAACTCCAGTGTCTACACGGAAAACGTGCTGCACGCTGACTTTTAGTCCTGAAGTGCATTGGGACGGATTTCCGTCACGGGTGCCGGGAGATTTGGGAGCACGAACTTCGAATGGAGCGCGTCAGTGTTTGCCTTGTCTGTCGCAAAGGCCGTTGCAAAAGTTGTCACCGTGTTGTTAATTATCAGCCTGGCCAACACAAGGGCATTAGCGACTGCTGCATTTGAGAATCAGTTGGATTTGAGAACCAGTTAACGTACGAGAGACGAATACTAGAATATCACTGCAAGGTGAAACAAACTTGCTTGCAATAGGCTATATCTGCAACGCATTTGTTGTTCTGTGTGTGAGTCAGAGTACGTACGAGGTCGATGTGGATCAAGGTAGAATCAAGGTCTTGGTTACGTTCAGTGTTTAAACAACTCGGTTAGTGCCGAAACGTTGTAAAATTATCATTCAATTGTTCAATTGCATTTATAAAATCGTCAACCGTTTGATATCAATCATGACTCTAAAAAAGCTAATGGATACCTACAAGATTCGGAAAACACAAAACTCTCGATTGCCGTTTTAACTGGACCTACCTGTTCATTTGGCGCCAAAATATAGTGGTGAGAAGGTGCGACTTTCGAAAAAAACTTCATTATTTCACTTGCCCTATTTCACCTGTTCCATCATCTGAGACCCACATGACCAACATGATATACTCAGATCGCGTATGATACACTGCCATCGATCAACGTTTTGACCAGCTCCCGATCCGCACGCTGGGTTCCGAGAGAGATTGGAGCGTTAGACGTCGGGCCAGTCAATGCCATTGTGCCGAGACCTCGGTCAGCTCCGGGTCAACAGCCACAGTCCGCAAGGCAGCCTAGAACCACGACTTCGGCAAAATGCGCCGAACAGGCTTCGGAGAGACACACGTGACTTCAGTGGCACCCGATAGCCCGACGGAAGCATCCTGACGCAATGTCCGCCACTGGTGTGTGAACAACTGGGTCATCTAGCGGCTCACAGTCGAGTGCTGCTTCGTCACGTTACCGGTACCTGGAGCCGTACCTTCGTATTGTCATTCCTCATTGCGGTGAAGATATTTCGGGAACTGTCGCTGTCAAGATCAACAAACCGTTGCACTGCTAGTGCACATATGGGTTAATTATTCGAGGCCGATGAAATCAAACACTCTTTGGGAATTAATATCAATTTATCACGACGGTGCATCTCTATTTCCGGTGAAATGTGGATTGTGGACTAGACAGACCACATTGCAGTTGCCCAGCCTGAAGAAGACGGCGGCAAATATATAAGAACACTTCACAGTGGCTTGGATGAACCTTGACATTCACCATTTGCTTCGTCAGGTTCATGGTGCAGTGTCCACTTCAAGGCCTACTATACATATGTTATATGTATTAGGTTGCATACATTCCATACATTTACCGCATACAATCTTTGTGCTCTTTCACGGAACATTTTTTTTGCCTTTAATGCGCGTATTTATAATAAATCAAATCCAGTTCTACAAGTCTAAGAACGACAGAAGAATCAATGATGTCCAAGATTGTCTACTACAGGCCTACGGGCGATCTGTGTGCATGCCTGTGTCGCGTACACAGTACAACCACCGCCGCCTTACAACAAACAAAAAACGTTGCTATGGGAACCCAATGCAACTAATGGTACTTCTCTTGACGTAGGGCTGTTCTTCATACTATTCAGTATCCTTCATTTCAAGATGATCCCGAAAATATAAATCTCCTGAAAATTGCCGCCCGACAACGTAATAGTCTGCTGATGAATTGTGGAAACACCAGGCTCTCCAGGCGTGTTCGTACAATCAAAACTGGCAGCGCTTGCGACGCAAGTGTAGCGTGATTACATTTAAAACTATCAGCATAACCCGTCTAGCTGGCCACTATGTGCCGCCCAGAGCAGCAAAACAGTGTTATCCTGTCATATGCCCTGGCAAAATACCTGCAATCTGTCACACGATACTTTCCAGACCTGGTAGCATCATCACGTTAGGGCCTCATTGGCATGCTAGCTAGGAGCGCTCCCCACTCAGCCCGCATTCAGTGGGGAAGAGTCTAGTAGTCTAGGGGTAAGTTGCCCGGCTCACGATCGAAAGATTGTGGGTTCGAGTCTCACCTGTTGTTACTCTTCGGCCGCGGCCAATCGGTGTGAGATTGTCGACACTACATGACTCAAAGGTCGATGTTTCGTAAAACCAATAACCTTGAACCTTGAGCCCACGTTCGATGAAGTTTCCGCAATGCGTTATGGTTATTGGAAAGAAAGTGGAGTCTGGTTGGTTCCAATGATTATCCTGCAACCACATTCCAAATGCCTTACGGTGAAATATTGCAATATTTGTGCTTTTCGTCAACAGCAGAGGCGCAAAAAGTACCCTCTTGCCCTCCATGGAGGGTAGCAGATGGATGCGGAAATGTGCAACTCCTTGGTATCACAACCTTATCAAGAACATTAGCAGCTCCTAATGTGTTGTTGAACGGGGAGTGGTGCGCTCAAACATGCTTCAAGTTGTGCCTTTTCGTCTCAAGCAGACGCCTGTTGGTCTCAGTGGCAGCTTTTTCCTCTGAGACTGGAACTTTTGCTAAACAATCCCTGGATCGGAAGGTGGGTCGATGCACTCGATACTTCCTGGAGGGGAGCCACTTTCCCATGTGGAGGGGATACATTCCTTCAGTGTTACCTCACCCCTATATTCATCTTTGATTTGAAGATATTTGTGGATACTCCTTCGTATTCTGGTAGAAAGAATCCTTGGCAACTACATCTCGCATATTTGTGCACCGTATGATATTATAAAATATGGTGGAATATCAGGGAAACGCAAGTTGATTGGTAAGATAGTCAGATGGAATACACCATTGAAGAATATGATGATCCGCTCACCATCTCGAGGCGTTTGGCCCAAGAGAAGGTATTCCAAGTATGCAACGATAAAACATGGACAAACATTTTGTTGAAGATGATTTTGCCAAGGAAATCTCGAGGATTTACTCTGCAGCTGAATTGTTGGGAATTTGAACGAAATTTGGTTAATTTTTTTTAATGAAATATATATATATATATATATATATATATATATATCTATATAAATTTATTTATAAAATAATTTTACATACATATACAATTTCAATTTGTTAATTTTTATAATAAATATATATATTATATATATATATTATCAATCCGTGTATACGACTTAATTGTGGAGCCATCACCCAAAAAGCATACCATTTTTAACATGACAATTTATTATGTTTTTCGTTCGTCCGCTGAATAGCGATGGAGTAAGCGCAGTGCTGAGGGCCTTTGGCTGTACAGTGCGTTGTTGCTCGAAAGTTCCTTTTGAGGAAGACACCAATTTGTGTTCTGTTAAATTATACAGGAAGATCAGTTGTAGATACGCGAACTGCGCCTCAATGGCATGAGCTGTACGCGCTACACACGCGCTTGCGTGCTACAAGAGCAGAGTAGACCCTGGAATGCCTCTCTGCGTACTGGACACTGACTTCGAGCCTATCGGAAGATTCTGAAGTCGGGCACCAGTTACTGAGGTGATGCAACACTTTCTAAGTGGTAATTTTGGTAAGTATGGGATGCTATGATTATTTTTGCCCCAAAAATAAAAATTATATTTTGAAATTTCAAATTTTAAGTTTTCAAGTTTTCTTTAATGTTTTCTCCATGGGAACTTGCCTAATACAAATTTACTTTAGCGAATCCTGTATTTGAACTGCACTATGGCAAGTAATGCTTATTCAAACGCTGAACGTTTAATTAAAATACAGGCGTTAAAAGGGAAACTGATTTATACAAAAAAAAAACCCACCCCATCGTCCGCTATCCGTGAAGGGGGTACCCCTGGGTTAAAAAGAACTCTTCCTTATCTGAGGTGCAAAGGAAGGAGGTTGTACCAAAAATAAAGGGAGGTGGTGGGACGTTCATTAAGCTTGTTACATGTCCTGATTTGTGTTGCCGAATCTCCGTGGCCCATGTAAGGTTTGGTTATATTGTCAATCCTTTACCATTTTCTCCTCCCTCTGTATGGAATTTGGGGCTTTTGTGGAATATCTACCTAGGATAAGTAGGCACCACTGATGGATTCAGAGGACATTGGGAGCATGATCCCGCATCTCCCCAGTAGATATATGGCATCCCTTGAACTGAAAAAGACCCCTCCAGGATGCTCAAATGCACCATTCTGCTGAGTGAGTTTTTCAGTTTGAGTTTATAGTACCCCTAAAAAATATGTTTTGGAGAAATGGTGCCCCTCAAGAACAAGAGCAGCGTCTGAGAAAATTATGTTGACTGTTGACCCAACAGCATGAGTGCACGTGTGTTGGCAATCTTGTTCTAGTGGGTTTTCTTGGCTATACAAACGTTATAAGTTAGGATGTGTGACATTCTAAGGACGTGTCACACGTGTCAAGGACGTGTCACTAAAGATGTGTCACGTGACACACCAGACAATCGCCAGCTCTTTCAACTGCTATGGACTGTTGAACAGAACATCGCTGTGACTGGGATGGCGAGTTTTTGCCGCGAGGCACACGGGCGCAAATCTAACGACAGTGGTCTGCTAGCGATGTATGTACAAATACCTGAGCGAACGTGGGGAACATGAACTCTACTCAGCCTACCGTTTGCCTTGCTTGACCTATTTCACCGCTAATTCTGTCAAATACGCTGGATGGCGAGCCGGGGAGTTTTTGCTCCTCTGGTGCAGCCGTCCGTGTCGGGTCACCAGCAGCCGTCCGTGTCGGGTCACCAGCAGCCGTCCGTGTCGGGTCACCAGCAGCCGTCCGTGTCGGGTCACCAGCAGCCGTCCGTGTCGGGTCACCAGCAGCCGTCCGTGTCGGGTCACCAGCAGCCGTCCGTGTCGGGTCACCAGCAGCCGTCCGTGTCGGGTCACCAGCAGCCGTCCGTTAAGTCGTGGTCACCAGCAGCCGTCCGTCCAGTGTCGGGTCACCAGCAGCCGTCCGTGTCGGGTCACCAGCAGCCGTCCGTGCAGGTCACCAGCAGCCGTCCGTGACAGGTCACCAGCAGCCGTCCGTGTCGGGTCACCAGCAGCCGTCCGTGTCGGGTCACCAGCAGCCGTCCGTGTCGGCGGGTCACCAGCAGCCGTCCGTGTCGGGTCACCAGCAGCCGTCCGTGTCGGGTCACCAGCAGCCGTCCGTGTCGGGTCACCAGCAGCCGTCCGTCCGGCGGTCACCAGCAGCCGTCCGTGTCGGGTCACCAGCAGCCGTCCGTGTCGGGTCACCAGCAGCCGTCCGTGTCGGGTCACCAGCAGCCGTCCGTCCGTGTCGGGTCACCAGCAGCCGTCCGTGTCGGGTCACCAGCAGCCGTCCGTGTCAGGTCACCAGCAGCCGTCCGTGTCGGGTCACCAGCAGCCGTTCGATGCCGACGCCGGCGCTGCCTTCAGCAGTTCCGGGGGCTACACCCATCCACCTCAGCTGTTCTTGGCAGAGGCAGACTGGCATGCTGGCGTCACCTCCGGCAGTTGCTAGTGTGGCACCAGCGGCACCAGGTCTGACTCAGCTGACCTGGTGCCGCTCCTCCCAGGCCTGCCTGGGGCCGGCCGGCGCCAGTCGGGGTCGACGGGATCACCGGTGGGCTTCCCGGCCGACGGCCAGCGTGTGGTCGTGAGTCACGGCCTCGACGCCGGGCGGCTGCCTGGGCGGTGTCACGCTGGCCATGCGGCTGTCTCCGGAATGGCCCGCGCTCGCCGGTCGGCCGCTGGAGCCAAAGACGAGACGCGCGCGGGCTGATATTCCCGTACGATAGTTTTCTGCTGAAGGGTGATGAGGCTGACCGGACTGAAAATGTGTCGCTGTATGCCGGGACATCACTCTCTGGCGTGTACACACCGCTATACGAGAAGCAGCCTGGTCGCATTACATTCTGCACCATTTTGAACCTGTAATAAATACGTGAGCTCATTTTAAATGAGCAAGCACTTCTTATGAGTTACACCACTTTACACCATTTATACCGCTCGTATTTCTTGCTGGACAGATCCCGCCGCCAGATATTAAGACATAAAGACAAAGGCGCAAAGACATAAAGACATAAAGACATAAAGACATAAAGACATAAAAACATAAAGACATAAAAGATTAGTGCAACTATGAGGCACAAGGGCCCTTCTTGGTTGCACTCTGTACACTTAACCAGTTGCCCACCAAATCCGTCGATCAGCCCTCCCTGTAATACTGAAAAGCCCTCTATTCTTATGATGATTCTATATGCTGTTTTTAAAGACGTTCAATGTGCTGCTACTTACAATGTTTTCTGGAAGCTGGTTCCAGTGTTCTACTCCCCTGTTGGTGAAGAAAGACTGTCTTAACCTTGTTCTGCTGTGGTTGATTTTAATTTTGAATTGATGACCTCTAATGGCATCATTTCTGTTAAATTCAAACATTTCCCCAAGATATCCCCTCTCCAGACCATGGACAAATTTAAAGACCTCAATAAGATCTCCTCTCAGCATTTTATATCTAAGTGAAAACATATTCAACTTCTTCAATCTTTCCTCATATGCCAGGTTGCTTTTACCATTAACCATTTTTGTAGCCCTCTTTTGTACTCTCTCTAAAAGCCAACAATATTTTTCATAGCTAGGAGACCAAGCTTGGATGCAGTATTCCAAATGTGGCCTGACATATGCACAGTAAAACTTCCTGATGACTTCCTCACTTCTGTGTGATACATTCCTATTTATTGTCCCAAGCATTCTCAGTACCTTCTTCCTGGCTTCCTTGATCTTTTCTGATGCCCACAATTTTGTGTTTAGAATAACACCTAAATCCTTCTCCTGTTAAGTCACTGATAGCACTTGGCCACCCAACAAGTATGGAGCCTTCATATGCTGTTTACCTACATGCATGATTTTGCACTTATCGAAATTAAATTTCATTTGTCATTCTTCGGACCACTTCACAAGTTCGTCTAAGTCTTTTTGCTACGAGATATGCTCATTTTGACATGTTATTGCCCTAAAGACTTTTAAATCATCCGCAAATTTCAAAACCTTACTGTTTAGGCCACTTTCAATGTTATTTACAAATATAATGAACGGTAGTGGCCCCAGTACTGACCCCTGGGGGACTCCACTAAGAACATTTTGCCATGAGGACTTTGTACCATTTGGCATCACTCTTTGTTGTCTATCTGAAAGCCACAACTCTATCCATTTTAAGATGCCACTTGCAATACCATGTGCCTGAAGCTGTATCATTAACCGTGTATGGGGTACCTTGTCAAAGGCCATACTAAAGTCAAGATATGCTACATCAACCTGATTTCCCTGATCAAATTGTTCTGTGGCGAAGTTAAAAAGTCCAAGAGATTTGTGAGACATGATCGCCTTTCCCTAAACCCATGTTGAGTATCTTGAATCAATCTGCTTCCATCCAGATAACTAACTTTTCTATCCTTGATAATTTATTCGAGTACCTTGCAGACTAGGGACGTGAGATTTACTCGTCTATAGTTCTCAACTTTCCCTCTTTCTCCTTTCTTGAAAATAGGAACTACATTTGCCCTTTTCCAATCTGTTGGAATTCCATTTTGTGAAACAGATCTACAAAATATTATACTAAGTGGAAATGCCAGCTCCTTTTCAGCTTCCCGCAATCTCCTAGGATAAATTTCATCAGGTCCTGCTGCCTTGTTTGGCTTTATTTTCCTGATATGATTGAAAACAACATCACTATCAATGAAATCAACATCCTTTATCCGATCACATATCACTGAACTATGGTGTACGGTCGGGAGATTGGTCATATCTACCAATGTAAACACTGATTTAAACTGCTTGCTCAGCATCTCAACCATCTCAGTATCATCACCGAATATAGTCCCATTTACTTCCAGTGGACCAATTGCGCTAGAAACCTTACTCAGCTTGTAGAAACAAAAAAATTTTTGCTGTCCCCATTACAGTTCCTAGATAAATCCAGTTCTTTTGCTCGCTTTGCTGCTCTAGTTTTTTGCTTCACAGTGTCCCTAGCTTTTCGATACGCCTTTAGATGTACGATATTTGAAGCTTCCTTAAGCACTCTAAATGCAGCTTTCTTAGCCTTAATTGCTTTTATCAAGTCTGGTGTAAGCCATGCTGGCTTTTATATCCTTCTTTTCCTTTTGGGGGACACGTCTAATCTGAATTTCCTTCAAGTAAGATTTGAACTTTTCCCACATTTCACAGGTATTTAAATTGGAGAATACTTCTTCCCATCTTATGGCACTTAAAACCGCTCTCATGCAGTCAAAGTCTGCTCTGTTGAAATCTGGAACCTTTACCAAATTATCCTTAATAACTTCCACTACATGTGCCTTGAATCTAACTATGTTATGGTCACATCTTCCCAGAATTTCTCCTACAGTTAAGTCTTGAACCAAGTCACTTAAATCCGAGAAGACAAGGTCCAAGAATGAGCCATGCCTGGTAGGTTCCGTTACAAACTGGTGTAAGGACAGGTTCTCTCCAAGGAGGCATTTTCTAAACATTTTGCATGATGGGGAGCCAACACCAACATGTTCATATCCTTAATAAAGTCACCAAGAATAAGGCACTTCCTCCGAAAGTTTCTACTGATTTCCTCACAAATCACCTTGTCAAGCTCCAGTTGCTGAGAATGTGGCAGGGTTCCTGATCGGTAGAAAGCTCCTGTCCTCAGTGTATTGCTGTTGCCTTTTCCCACAGCGACATCAAGCCAAATGGACTCAACAGACACATTTGTATCCCCACCTGCTACTTTTTGAGAAATGAATAAGCCATTCACATAGAGCATTACACCACCCCTTTCACTGCTAGACCCCTAGTACATGAAAACATATTGTATCCCTGGATCTCATAGTCCTGCAAGTTATCTCCAAAAATACCACTCACTGACCCATGCCTCCGTAATGCAAACAAAATATGGTTCCTCCTCAAAAACATAACACTTGAACTCATGAAATTTGGATCGGATACTCTGAGCATTAAGCATCATACACTGAACATATGCTCCATAACCACCTTTGGATTTTCATGCTGAGGAGTTCTTTTATCACTGGATGAACTACCACTCTGCCTCCTTGGACTACTGCTGTCCCTATTTGCTGACTTTGAGGTTCTATTGCCTTGGCTGACACTATTGGAATATCCCTGAAATGGCAATACAATTTCATCCCTCCCCACCCCATTTCCTAGTTTCCCTGAAGGACATGCTCATACACTTTGTCTAACACATGAACCCCCTTCCGGAGAAGTGCAGGCCATCCCTCTGATAGAGGTCCCAGGATCCATAAAACCTGCACCACTCATCAACAAATGTGAAACCTAATTCATGGTACAGCTTACCTACACTGGCATTGGCTGCCAGTGCCCTAGAGCTCCACTCGGGGAGGCCCCATCCCTAAGCAAAATTGCAGTTACAATGACTCTCCTATTCCTGTCCGTCAGGGTGGCCAGAGGGCACTATAGTCCTGCAGCAGCTCCTCACTCCTAGCGGGACCTACGTTATTCACCCCTATTTGTACTATAACTGTACTAAACTGGTGATAACTGGTGGCCTGTGCCACCACTGGCACCAGATCCTTAACCTTAGCACCAGGTCTGGTGATGCACCTCCTGTCTCTCCTACCTTTACAAAATACCCGATCTAAATGTCGCACACGAGAATCACCTACGACCAGTACCGTATCCTCACTACTACTATCCTGGGCGCAGGATAGTGCCTGGAATCTATTCGATATTGCTATGCCCGCTTGTTGAGCAGTTCGACTAGGCTTCCTCCCACTCCTACCACCTGCCACCTGCCACTCACTGACCCTTTCCTTAGGCTCGCGTCTCCAAATCCTCCACCCCTGCCCTCATACCACTTCCCCTCCTGTGACCTACCAGAACTACCCCTCCTCTGTTCAATATTAACACTCCCCTCTCGAGAGATCCCAGCCACCTCCACAGTAGGGGAAGCCTCAGCTGCCTGGTGGCCTGCGACCACCTGGGCATATGATGTCCCTGCTGCGGAGTGACCCCTTGTTGCCTTATCTTGCCTACCCTGTGCAACAAGGGCAGCCTTGAGCTTAGAAAGCTCTACCCTAAGGGCCCTAATCTCTTCTAGTGCCTCCATCCTGGTAAAAACCATCCTAGAATTAGATTGAAATTAACTCGTTAAACAACCGACAAAAATTAATTTTATAAAATAGCCAACTATTACTCATTATAAACCGCTGCTTCCTATACTGTCAGATAATGATCTAAGTACCTCAAGAATACCAACACACTAAGCAGAAACTATTAAAGAGCTGTTTTTGCGCTTTTTTTTCTTCTTGAAATTAACTGTCTAATCTAATTGTCTTCTAGACAAGTAGACGACTATATAAATATCACTTTTGATATCTCTTCTGGGTAGACAGGAAAATAAACAGTCATACCGCATTTATGAATGCCACCAACTTAGTATTAAACTATATCTTAAACTTAAGCACAAAAGAGACTATGTACCTCAAAACTAAATAAAGTATGTTAGGAAAGTATTAGTATTATCTATTGTACGTATGATATCTACACACTTGTAATATCTCAAACTGAACAAAACTAAATACTAAAATTCTCCAAAAATGAAGAAGCCTATATACCTCTACAGTTACCCGATATATGGAGATATACCCAGTGTAATTGAAGCTAACTACTTAAATCCTAAACTCTATCCTGAACTTTAACACCAAAAAAGACCAAAACGTATTCCTCTACACTACAGAAATTTAAGCCATGAGGCCGCGCCCAAAGACAATATGGCGCTGGGCATCCCCGCAAGGTTGATATAGTATAATTTGCGTGTTTCAAAAGTACTTATCAGATAAAAACTAAGTAAATATATTCACATAAGTAATTGCTAAAAACACCTATACACAGCTTAGCCTAGTGCACTGCCCTGTTCTAAAAAGACTTACACTCACTTAAGATGCTTTCTACCAGGATGCAGGCATTATCTGGTAAGTTGAAGCTCCACACCGACGTGCTTCCACCGTGACACCTGGCGGCAAACTCTGACAATTTAAAATTTATTAGAAAAAAATGTTTCTGAAGTCCTCTCAGACAATTAGCAATGCTAGTATCGTCGAGGGATCCAGAAAAGACTGTGCTTGTGCTTATAGGTGTTAAAAGGGAAAGTACCATAAAATCTCTAATCTTGCCTATGTACCTCCTAAACTATTACTACACTAAGGAGAAGAGACGAACCAGGTATGAAGAAAGAAGAGAGAAAAGAAAACATGATACTTAAACGAAAATATCAGTGTAAGACAAGCAGATCACCATGCATAGCACATCATTATCGCTGACATTCATTGCAAAAGTTCATATTTTCTGTGAATATATCGCCTGATGTGTTTTTCAAAATTATTTTACTCCTACGTCTTCAGTCCTATGGAAGTGAGAGCTTCAGGTCTCCTATATTATAATGGACTTACCACTGTTTGGCAAGCGGTTCGACGTGACAACCTTTTCTTGACATGAATTTTTCTGGCCAAATAGTTGTAATTTTCATTCAGCTCATGCTTTAGATTATCGCTTGTAGGACATAAGTCAATCGTATTTCTTTAAGGGTCAGGTATTTCCTTAATTGGATACATCAAGCAAGTCTTCGCACGCATGTGTACTTTTCTTGATGTGATCATCACCAGGTCGCGCCGGATGTGCGTGGTGTCATCGGCCAGGCCCAGATGAGCTGCCAGAGGGGTAAGTACGCAACCAGAACAAGTGTGGACGGTGCCCGGGCAGGGGATCGATGAACGTGCGGCCCCGTCGCCGACGACGCCGTCCCACCGACTGCAGTCTGACGCCTGAGCGGCGCCGGACAAAACGGCCACGGCCGGCAGAGCAGGGATCAAAGCGCTCGACTCGGCGGCCCCGCGTCGACGACGACAGCTCCTCTGTGATCGCATCGCGGCCAGGTTCGTCGACGGCACGGCGCTGGGGCCGGCTGGGGAGTCGGCTGCCAGCCGAACAGAGCTAGGGCGTCGATCGGTGCCGCCAAAACGGGTCTGAACCATCGCAGTGCCGCAGAATGGCTTGCCCTTCCAGGGCAGGGTTCAAATGGACCACAAGCAAACACGTTATCTAAGCAATATATATATATATATATATATATATATATATATATATATATATATATATATATATATATATATATATATATATATATATATATATATGTGTGTGTGTGTGTGTGTGTATAGATGCATCTGCAACAATGAATAAGTACTTAATACTTCGGAAAAAATAAGGCCTTAGCCTGCCTTATTAGCGTGCATTAGCGTGGCTAAGGACATAGCTGAAATCAAGGTCTAACACCCCAATGCAACATAAACAAATTATAACACCGTTCAGTTTAGCGACACCATCCATTAACAGAAAGCCCATGACGGGAAACAAATGGATATTACCGCATATCTAACGGAGGCATGAATATTATTAGCTTGAGTAAAAATACGATTGCTCATCTCCATGGACACAATTGTTCCTTTCTGTTATCCGCTAGGTTAAGACATAGTTTAATCGGGAAGGTATTCATGATCAGCGTGATACCCACCAATGATGCAGCCTGGATATTCCTAAGGGGGCCCCGACAGCCCCCCCCGCGCTAAAAATGTAGCGAAACAGGGACAGGTTTCGAAGTGGTGAATACATAAACAAATATTGATTGACCAAGTGTATTCTTGGTTCACAAGTTGTTGCTTGGCTGCTACGGGCTGGGCCACCCTAGGCTGCGCCGCTGGGAGCCACGTTTAGCGCGTTTTCAACACCTTCATACATGTTCAAAACAAGGTGTAGATACTAGTGGGCGAAATAAGTGCAACATTTTCACACAAAGGAAGGACCGACAACATGCCTGACGAGCTATGAACAGCCAAACACACAGCATCCCGTTAGATATATGCGTTCGCTTTTCCTTGCTTAACCGGTGTCGCCCCAGTCTAGGCGAAGCAACTGGTACCGCTGGAGTGGCCGTCACCACAGCTATCGCTAGGCTGTTTCTTTCGCCATCGCTGTAGCGAACATAGCTGCTGGAGCAGCTGTGACGGGGCAACTGGGACAGCTGTGGCCGCTTGGGCGATCGTCACCGCCAGGACGACTGTGGCCGTTAAGGCGGCTGTGACCACAGGGGCGGCCGGAGTCTCTGATGTTGCCGGTTGTGGTTTTGTGACTCTGAAGGATATCAAGGATATATCCTTTCTATGAGGCTGGCTCTCAGTATGCATCGCACCCATCGTCAGTTATCAAGGACTCTCGTAACTCTCAGGTGGTCCCGATCCCTGAGGTGCCCATCACAAAGCTCAGGAACATCTCAGTCCAGTCCTTTCTGGCTCTCAGTGGACCTATTCATTCGTCAGGAGCACTCTCCAACTTGCACGGGACATTTCCAGTCATGGAAAAAGCTGTCTCTAGCTTTCAGGCGAATCCTGTAGCTCCGGGACAGGCCTTACAATTACCAACAAACATCGCCAGCTCTTTGGACACTCCTTAGCCCCTAGATGGATCTGCTCTTCCATTAGAAGCCTCAGGGGCATCAGTCTCCTCACAGTCACCTCACATAATCCAATTCCTAACTACCACTGTATGATTTAGGTGGTTGGATTTATCGAATCATCTATTGAAAATGGGCAACTACTTTCTCACCAATTGTACGCTAAGGAACACATCTTCCCACACCTAGTACTTACTTAATTCAACATTCAAAGACACCAGCAACGTGTCGATGCGTGCAAATACATTCCTACTCTGCACACGCTTCTTCCATTCATGATGCATATTTTTATCCATACCATTACAGGACTTCAACTGCATTTCACTATTACTAATTCCACGTTTGGAACAGCATAATATTTGTGCGTGATCATTCGAAGCACCTGGACAGCATGTGGCGCGAATTATGACGCCGCTGCATCACCAGGAGCAGCCGAATGGTGCAGTAGTCTCACCGAGTGCGACAGGTTACCCTCGCTGCGCAAATGGCCATACCGGATCCCTTGTAAACCCACTATTGACATCATCTTGTAGGACTGATTCAACAGCTCCAATCGATTAAAATGCGACCAGTCCTCGTTGAAGCAACACAAAATTCAACACAATGGCGTTAAAACTACACAAAATGCCGATCTGAGCAGTGACCGCAGACGCAGCGTGGGTATGTCGTCACCCTTCTGCATCGGACGGCGACGGGACGAGACCGGCTGGCTGCAGCCGTCTGTCGGAGATGTACAGCCGTCTGCTGGAGATGTACAGCCGTCTGCTGGAGATGTACAGCCGTCTGCTAGAGATGTACAGCCGTCTGCTGGAGATGTACAGCCGTCTGCTGGAGATGTACTCCCGACTGCTGGAGATGTGCGGCCGTCTGCCGGAGATGTACAGCCGTCTGCTGGAGATGTACAGCCGTCTGCTGGAGATGTACAGCCGTCTGCTAGAGATGTACAGCCGTCTGTTGGAGATGTACAGCCGTCTGCCAGAGATGTACAGCCGTCTGTCGGAGATGTACAGCCGTCTGCCAGAGATGTACAGCCGTCTGCTGGAGATGTACAGCCGTCTGCTGGAGATGTACAGCCGTCTGCTAGAGATGTACAGCCGTCTGCCGGAGATGTACTCCCGACTGCCGGAGATGTACATCCGTCTGCTGGAGATGTACAGCCGTCTGCTGGAGATGTGCAGCCGTCTGCCGGAGATGTTTCTGCCAGAGATGTGCGGCTGACACCGAACTGTCAGCCAGCGGCGTCTGTGGACTGGAGAGGAGTCCGACGGCCGCCGGCTGAACTGAGGGACGACCACCTGCTGACCTGAGGGACGACCATCTGCTGACCTGCGGGATGACCGCTTGCTGACCTGAGGGACAAAATCTGCTGACCTGAGGGACGACCACGTGCTGACCTGAGGGACGACCACCAGCTGACCTATGGGACGATCGCCTGCTGACCTGCGGGACGAGCGCCTGTTGATCTGTGTCGACCCTCACAGTCGAACCGGCTGAGGCTGGTGAACGCCACACACCGATCCTGCGACTGGTGTTGCTACTTGGCTGCCATCCCTATCCCATCCCATGCTATCCCTGCTGAGGCTGGCCATCTAGCGACCGGCGATGTTGTGCACCAGTGCTTTATTTCGATGTGCAAAGCCAGCTTGCATCAATTATTGTAGTCGCTGTTGGAGTTACTCCTGGACTGGGTACAGCTTGTTCAGGAGCTGCCAGAGCCACTCCTGGACTGGGTAAAGCTTGTTCAGGAGCTGTCAGAGCCACTCCTGGACTGGGTACAGCTTGTTCAGGAGCTGCCAGAGCCACTCCTGGACTGGGTACAGCTTGTTCAGAAGCTGTCAGAGCCACTCCTGGACTGGGTACAGCTTGTTCATGAGCTGCCAGCGCCACTCCTGGACTGGGTACAGCTTGTTCAGGGGCTGCCAGCGCCACTCCTGGCTTGTGTACGGCTTGTTCAGGAGCTGCCAGAGCGATTCCTAGACTGGGTACAGCTTGTTCCGGAGCTGTCACAGCCACTCCTGGACCGGGCACAGCTTGTTCAGGCGCTGCCAGAGTGACCCCCGAGCTGGATATAGCTTGATACAAATAATTAAATATTACATAGGATATGTAATAGCACTTCCAAAGATTAGTCAAGTAAGCCTTGATGTGATAATTGCCATACAATGCAAAATCCCTTGTATCCACACAGTTTAAGGTTTATGACAACGGTAGAGTATTACGTCCCAATGAAAGGCATCGACCGATTGCTGACCGACAGATCCGGACCGCATTCAGAACAATCATTTCGGAATGTCTCCGCGCCACGAATGTCGCAGCACAAGACTTGAGCACAACATTGCGGTAACGATTTGGCTGGACTGAGGACGCTGGATGTTGATTCGTGCAGTCAGACGTTTCACGGTCCTGCCCGTACCATCACAGGGTCCCGTTTCGTGATAGATTGCAAAAAAATGAAATGTTCTGTTCGACCCGATATTTCCCTTGAGTTAGGTCATCTTGCGTATGTTGTATTTGTTTTTCTGCTGAGAACCGCATCCGTCAAAAAGGTGATGCGATTGTGAAATCGTGCTGTTCTGCGAGTCTAAGACATTTTATCGCATGTGCCCGAAAGGTATATACGGCCTCAGTGTTCTGCTGCATACTGTCACTAATAATACAATAACTTTTGGTTTCAGCATCATCACCATTGAGCTTGATATATGCAGCATTTGGGCGAACATTCGCCTGGGAGCTTTCCCAATATCCTGACACGGGGTCTTGAATGATGGAGGAATAATTTTCTGATGAATATCCCATGTAGCGAGCGTTGAAATTGCATGGCCTTGAGAAAGACATTTAGTATCTGTGCAATATAGGGGAGTTGCCACAGCCTTATGATGGATTTCGTCCAAATATCGACAAATTCAGTGAATGAATTCCGTACCGAGATCAGATAGGTCCAATTGGGAGTGATATCCTGCGAAGGGTCAACTTGATCGGCATAAGACAGCCTTTTCAGGCCTTTGGAGTATTCTCGAAGAGCTGATTAATCAAGGGCCGACAATTCACACCTCCAACACCCATTTTGTACAAGGTATGTGGTTTGTGTTTGTGTGTTAACATTCGAGTTTGTAGTGTCTTCGCTGAATGTTTTCGCCATGAATTTATCTTCTTGATGATAGATACAAATGCGGCAAAGTGCGTGCTTTAAATTCCATCAAGTACTTACCATGGTGTTGGTGTAGGATGCACATGATGAAAATACGACTGGATTTGTCGTTTCGCTTTCGGACTGTTGGTATGCTTCCGGGCGGTTGCATAGGACAAGTACTTTTTGATGATCGTGCTTTTCACCATCGAGATGGCGCGCATTTTTCACAACTGTATTTTCCAGGCAGAGCTTACTGACTTCGTCGCGTTCGTAAAACTTTTACACAATTTCTCTCGCTTGATTTGTTGCAGCACTCGCATTTCACTCCAGGGACATCCAGAACTCCGACAGCGGCTTTATCTTACAAGCCCTATTCACCTACGTACTGTTGCGTGTGACGGGCGCGAGTTTTTTGGTGGGCAGATACTGGCTCACTGTCGCGAGCTGCGCTGGATTGAGCTGTTCGACGTTACTTTAGCACTACGTACCACCTAACTGGTTCCCATCGTATTTTTGTATTGACCCAGAGGTAAGCTGGTACATATATTACAAATACGATGTTATGAAAATACGATGTCATCGGTTAATACTGCAAACTTCGAAGCCAAATCAGCACAATAGACTCAGCATAACAATATTTCAATTCATTCATATCGTCAGAGACATCATTGCATTGGCTTCATAAAGCAGCTTTAGATCTTAGTAGATATGCATTGGTTGCAGGGAGACCGAGATTTTTAAAAGCAGTTCCAAGTATTGCTTCATGTATTATGTAGGTGCCATTAAAAAACGTTCATCGCAGAGGGCTAATAATATCAAGATTGTCATCCGAGCATGAGAAACCCGCCTATGCATAATTTCGTCAAATACAATGGAATCGCGTGCTGTTCAATTTCGTCAAATACAAGGGAATCGTGTGCTGTTCAATTTCGTCAAATACAGGGGAATACAGTTTTATGCACGACTTTTATAAAGAAGTTGCATACTAATCGAACAGAAGGCGAGTTTATTGTGGATCTTCTTTAGAAAACAAGTGTGCGAAAACATTTATAACATGCTGTGCACCACTACCGCAAGATATTTTCTCAATCAATCGATTAATTAAAAAAGCAGCAGAAACAATTCCATGGCAGGGCTTCAAAACATTGAAATTGAATCCACGCAAATACGAATCTACGACCTGTCATAGAATATCACATGCAGAATCGCCAGTTTCACGAATGTTACGAACCTAGGAATAGTGGTTTCATATCTATCAGATTTCCGTGAGCACAAATAATTGCTTAATTATTTGTGGCATAGGCGTTATTCATGCACAAAACGGTCGATTAAATTTGTAATTATTTAGCCAGTGCTGTACCGGGGGGGGGGTCTTCAACCGCCCACCACAGGTTTTTCACAGATTGTGAACGAAATTTCGCATACCTTTACCCACATCAATTTGGCATGTTATGTCAAACTTTTGAAGTCAGGTCATCTAGGATCAACGAGTTAATCTAGGCCAAGTGAGGTCACCTACAAAATTTAACCAGCCACGTTTCTCTGTCTTCTATACCCATTAGGAAAGGAAAATTGAAGAAAACTTGAAAACTCCAAATTTTGAAACTTCAAAAATAATCTTGATTTGCAGGGGCGGAATAATTTTTGGCACTGGTTGATTCGCTGTCTTTTTCTGATTCCAAGTATTTTTTTTCTTCAAATGTCCTGCAAAATGAACTTCCCAGAGCCAAAATAATGTAAGCCGTGAAAAATCTAGCCCCCTAATGTGTCACTTTTGGGGGATTGCGTGAGACGAAATGTACGACCCTCAATATACCAGGAGGTGCTGAGTTTACATCAAAAGTAGCGTTAGGGATTATGCTATGTTACTCAACGTTTCGGCCAGGGGCCATCGTCAGGAGTGATATCAAAAATGGCAGGGTTAACAATTGAAAAGACGCTTTCTGATGACACCTCTTTCGTTTTCGTGCGACGCTTAGTTTGGATTTTAGAGGTGGTTACTATCCGCCCCCACCCCACCCACCCCAGAGACGGGGTGGGTGGGGGTGGGTGGAGGATCTGACTGGAGAGTGAGGATCTGACCGGAGAGACGGCGCGGGTTAAGATACATGGCCACAATTGTGTGCCATAAACATTGTTTGTCTGAAGCAATGCACTGACGGGAACTTCATGATGATGCGCTTACTGTACCGTCACCGTCTTTGGCTCGCATGCATCGCGCCTCACCATCGCCAAACAGCATGAACAAAATGATAAATCGCTTCTCGTGACCTTACAATGGATGTGTTGGATTGCGGTCGGCCATTCTTAAACTTATCCTCCAAAAATGTTTCGATAAAGCCTACAACACTGAGGTCATACTTATGTTTCATTCTTCAAGAATTGACACTTTCCAGCAAAATTAATAAGAAAGCTTGTGGTCGTGGAACAAAAATGTTTACTTGGTCGTATTTGTCTGCCAATGCCGTCTACGTCCTTTTGATTTCGTAGATTCTTAGGCTTGGTCGTTTGCGAACCTGTAATCTACGAATGTACGACAAGTTTGCAATAGTTCGTACATTTGTACAACTTAGCTTTGTGATGCCGGGCCCATGCCGGTTGTTATCAGAGATGCGTTAGGTATCTATTGCTGAAATGATCTGCTCGGTACGCACGTATTCACTGAGTTGTGCTTCAGCAGATACGTCCGGTCAAAGCGCCCTCAAACTCAAATAACTAACTCGGCAGATATATCGGGTCTTACTGCAATAATCTGATCAGTACTCATGTATCCAAGGAGTTGTGCTTCAGCAGATATGCCCATGATCGATCAATAGTCACATGGGTCAAACATGGGCCAACAATGGCAGCAGCCAAAGGTAATTGAGCTGACCTAAATACGCATCTAAGACATACGTATTGCAACCACTGCCAAATTGTAATAATGTGGTAAGCTTCATTGCGGTGCATTTGTATCTGTAAGCGTTAAAATAATCATTTGTTATTGGACAATAGACTAGGATCAGCTGCACCATAATCAGGATTGATAGTTTTGAACCATTGGGCAATTTATGTTGTGTGGTGCAAGCGTGATAATATTTAGGCCATGAAAACCCGAGATAAACCGTAAAAACAGGGGTTCTAAATAGGTTTCGCCCACTTAGCGCACCCTATCTTGATCTGGCATCAGGTCACCAGACGGAGGTGAGTCAAATTGGAAAAGGGACTTTTGCGCATGTGTGCATGTGTACGAAGGGAAAATCCGGTTAGAACATCCATATTACAGAAATAGGAAAGTTGGTCCAAAGTGGACTGTGACCTCAGGTCACTCATTTGACATGAAACAAAAATGATAAATATACGTATTGTACGAAATACCTACATGCAAGCACGCGACAGCGTTTGTTTCAATACCCTTTCAATCAGATGAGTTATAATCCTGAAATATTTTTGGAGTCCTCCCTGACCTGAGCTAGGTCAATCGCCTTACATGATCCGAAGTTGAAGCTCCCACATCAGACGCAAAATAGGTGAAAATGGAACAGAAAGGTTTGCGTCGCTGCTTGCCGTCGTGTTCTTTATTGCAGATAACCTTAGGGGGAGTAAAAAGACTCCCCGAGACGGGGCGGTTAAAGCATCGTACAACAACAAAGGATCTTGACCGGCTTTTGTGATGTCGAAAATCGTCAATCGTAGTCAATGTAACATTAGCTTCACGTGTTATATAATCATACATATTCACGGATCATACGCACTTGTGAGAGTTAAGGTAAGGCTTTCAGCTCTCTAATCGATATTCTTCGGTGAAATTTTGAAATTCGTACACGTTCCGTAGAATCTGTGTGATGGTAGTATAACACATATATGTTGCATATGTAAATATACCACACGAACGTGCATATGTCGTATTTTATTTATACTATGTAATATATAACATATATGTATACATATACAGATATATAATATATGTATATATATATATATATATATATATATATATATATATATATATATATATATATATATATATATATATATATATATATATATATATATATATATATATATATATATATATATATATATATATATATATATATATATATATATATATATATATATATAAACAGGGGCGGCCCAGCACCAGGCAACCAATGTGTGACACAGCCATGAAAGCGATTTCAACCTAAGTGGGCATATGACTGACTACCTAAGGGTCGTCATGGGCGCTGAATCAATCTGTGAAAGTCTTAGCTTTGTACTGGCAACGACCTCGGAGATATGGCCTGAGGAAATTTTCATAGGCCATATTGGAGGTCAATCTTTGAGAGCGATTGTCTCCGGTGCTTTAAAATCTAGCAGAGACATATAGCATATCTGTAGAAACGCAAAGACCTCTTCGTTTCATTTCTTGGATCGGTTTTAATGTTGAACAAATTTCACAATTTTGGTCATTTAACCTCAGGTCACATGACCTCCCGTGACCCCCAAGCCACTTTATATTCACATTTGTAACCACATTTACAATAGGAGTCATCGATTGTCTTTCGAAGCAAAAAATAAAAATGTTTATTTCCTTGATTTTCGCACGTTTTGCTGAGTGGTCGGGTCAGTCTTTTGCTAGCGATTGACCCCCAAGGCTCATAGGGCTATGATTTGAGATATGCACTTATCAGGCATGATGAGATGAATCCGAACGTGCCAGATTTCATGACATCAGGTCACCAGGTCACCTATCCGGTTCAGGTTAAATACATCAATTCGTAATTGTTTTATGTCGGTTTTCTACCAACAGAAACTACATTTTACAATTTGACGCGCCGTCAGGTACGAGGAACTGGTGCATAAGCTGAAGGACAAATACGAAAAGAGTGCAGGGGACTACAGTCGTCGCCTTCAGATTCTGACCCTGCCACCTTTTGGGATCGAGCGCAAGGCAGAGTCCTTTGGAGCCAGTCTCTACCTGGAAGGAAATCCGAACACTTAGAGAGGAGAGAGGGTTGTTTCCTGTAGTAGATAAAGTTAGCAGAGGAAAGTGTGCAAGTGACCGGGATAAGCGTGCAGTTATCGATTTATACGAGTCTGACGAGATAAGTAGGATGTGTTCCGGAAAGAAAGACTGCATCGTCGTTCGTGACAAGAACGGCGTGAGAGTGACGAAACAGAAACGTCTTATGCTGGGGAACTTAAGGGAGATTTATGTCGTGTAAAATGAGACTTACGGTTTGCCAGCCTTTCGCTTCTCTTCTTTCGCAGCACTATGGCCTAAATACTGCGTGTTGGCAGGGTCCAGAGGTACGCACGCAGCATGTGTGTGTGCATCTATCACCAGAATACGAAGCTAATGGTCGAGTCATTAGGCGTTGCGAGGCTGACGTATCACGATCTCATGGGCATGGCCGTCTGCGACACTGCGAACGAAACAGTCATGATGGGAAATTGCCTCAATTTCTCCGGGGAGCAGGGCGTCCTCTCCTTCATATAATTAGTAGATGACGAGTACGAGGTCAACATGAGCATGGAGGACATCATCACATACGAACAGTGGGCTAAAACTGATCGTTGTACATTGCTCAATCGTATTGAGCCACGTGACGCGCTTATGACGACATTGTCTAAGACGATACGCAATATGACCAGACATCATAATGTGTCTAAGGAACAGGGGAGTGCTTTTCAGGAGTTGAAGGATTCAGTCAGTGTGGGTGAGGCAGTAGTTGTAGGCGATTTTGCCAAGAACTATACCTGTGTTGTTCAGTATGACGTACAGATATACCGATATCATTGGGACGCTCCTCAAGTGACGGTCCATCCGTTTGTAGCTTATTGGAAAGAGGACAATTCCATAGTACACCAGATTTGTGTCATATGTTTTATATCCGATGAACTGAAGCATAATGTTGCTATTGTCCACGCCTTCTTATAACAGTTAGTTCCTATTTTTGTGAACATTTCCTGTCACCGTGAAGATTTCGATGCCGACTGCGAGTGGGACTTTTTCGGTACCTCCCATAGCAAGAGTGTATGCGATGGTGTCGGTGGTACAGTGAAAAGAGCGACGATTATGGAAAATTTGAGACGACCTAGCCAGGACCAGATTCTGAGTGCTGAAGACATGCACCGGTTTCTCAGTGAAAAATTAATTTCAGTCATTCACTTCCTATTCGTTTCCAAAGATTACGTTTCTAAAGTGACTGAATCCCTTAAAGAGCGGTTCGCTAAGGCTCTCACCGTCAAGGGCACACACAGGTTTCATAAGTACACATCAGTTGACCGGTTACACAGAATTATCTCTGAACTATCATCCATTACTGCAGGAGTTCATGTTCGCGTTTGCAAGGATGAGTAGGTAAGCGTTGAATGTAGTTGAGTTTAGGTGTTCAAGTGTGAGCGAATGTGGGCATGCCAATACAAAAACTCGTGATGAGATTTTCATTGGCTTGTGGATACGGAATTCTGTTGTTGGAGGATTTGTTTATTCTTATGCCGATGCTATTGTTATTATGCATAAAGGTGCATACGGCGGTACGTTGCCAGTGTTTGTTTTTAACTTTGCATGTGAAATTAATAAATGTCGGCATATTAATACTCTCTCTAAAACCTATTCACGCTAACCTCTCAGCTCTCATGGCTGCCGAACATGAAGGTAAAGTTGAAGTTAATTTCCAATATCTTCCGACATGACCATTTTTTCACCTCCATTGACGTATTTAACCTGACCTGGATAGGTGACCTGTGACCTGAGGTCATGAAATCTGGCACATTCGGGTTCGCCTCATCATGCTTGATAGGTGTATATCTTAAACTATAACCCTATAATTCTTGGGGTCAATCGCTAGAAAAAGACTGACCCGACCACTCAGCAAAACGTGAGAAAATCAATAAACTCAGTTAGAATGATGGTAAATTAATCATAGTTATCTGCAAATAAACATTGTTTTCTTTGTTTTGAAAGATAGTCGATGGCCCTTATAGTAAATGTGCTAACACATGTGAATATAAAATTACTTGGGATCGCGGGAGGTCACGTGACCTGAGGTTAATTTGCCAAAGTTGTGAAATTTGTTCAAAATTAAAAACCGATCCAATAAATGGAAGGAAGAGGTCTTTGCAATTCTACAGATATGCTATATGTCTATGCTAGGTTTTAATGTACCTGAGATAATCGCTCTCAAAAATTGACCTGCAATGAGACCTATGAAAATTTGTCCAGGCCATATCTCCAAGGTCGCTGCCAGTACGAAGCTAAAACTTTCAGATATTGATTCAGCGCCCATGACTATCCTATGCACTCACTTAGGTTGAAGTCGCTCACATGGCGGTGTCATTTCCCAAGAATTTTGACCATCTAGTAATTGACCTCCCCAACAGTGCTAGTCCAAATATATTAAATGAACTAGCACAAGTATATGCTAGTGCTAGTTCATTTCGGTATGTGGTAAGTAGGCACCCTACGGGCGTTAACGTTGTGGATTCGTGTGACATAGCATACCTATCCAAACCCATAATTAGCAACATCATGCATAGACAAAGGGCAGTCGTTGCAAAAGTTTCACAAAAGGCAGCGAGTTATCAGCTCCAGCCACAGTCTGACACAACTCACAACTACTCCGCTTCGAGCGGCTGTGGCGAGCAACTTCTCGCACCAACAGGACTCGATGCCAACAAAGTTCCCTGTTCCATCCAGATTGCGACTCGTACGCCGTTCCTGAGCCGCACCAAGAGTGTTGCTTCCAGACAGCTCTTCACATGTGAGTCTCCAGTGCTACTTCCAGACAGCTCTTCACATGTGAGTCTCCACCGCTACATCCAGACAGCTCTTCACATGTGATTCTCCAGCCCTACTTCCAGGCAACTCTTCACATGAGTCAGCCGCATTACTTCCAAACAGCTTACCACATGTGCGCAAAATGACATAACATGCCAAATTGATGTGTGAAAAGATGTGCCAAATTTCGGAGCGCTGCCGCGCGCCATTCGTTCAATATCCGCAAAAACCCTGAGGGGGGGGGGGCGGTTGAAGACCCCCCGAGACGGCGCAGGTTAATGCCTCAGCACTTCCCGCACCTACATGTGTCCGTTGTTCACCAATTCTATGTCCAATGTAACACCGATGATTAAAGAAAATTGGCATCAACATTAGCACTAGAAAGCTAGCGTCACATCTGGTGACGAAACGGTATATTTTCACATAGTTCTACTAATTGTACACTGCTGCAACAATACAATTTTTGCTTAGATTACTTGCATATTACTACGAACTGAAGTAGGGACCATGGTTCGGTTACTTATACGCACATGGGCTTCATTGATCAGCTTTCACCTTGCTGTGATTCCTCAGCACATACGTCAAACTGCTGTATGCAGTGCCACCTGGATCCAGGTCAGCACAAAATTACAGCGTAGGAGCTTGAATTTATTAGTTTAATACGTGTACACGTGTGTATGTGTATGCATGTGTGTGCATGTATGTATGCATGTATGTGTGCGTGTGCGTGCGTGCATGTGTATGTGCGAGCATGCGTGTGTGCTTGTATATGTTGGGTATCCTGAAGTGATGGATCAATGCATACAAAGCATGCACGTTAAGCTGGAATGATGCAATAATAGGTTGCATCATGCCATACTCACATTATACGGCTGAATCATGCACAGACTAACCAACGAAACCTGCTTGTTGTGATGCGAACCTCCAGAGTGGTTTTTACACCAACATTGGTATGGTTTTCTGTCACATTGGAGCACTCTGATGATAATCGACAAAGGACAGTGTCACTGGCATCAGGTGACATGCCTCCGCCACTCAGGAGTTGCGGCATGACCATGCTCCGTTGTGGTTTACCTTCCCTGAGGGTGATTGTGCGTAGAGCGACATTGGCGGACAATGCACCGTTTCTGCTCTGGTCGGACGTCAGCTGATACCGCCACGCCAGAGGTGCACAAACCTGCCAACTCGCCTACCAGCGTAGGCGACAGATATTGGCTGAAACTGTGCCGCTGTTGTGACAGATAATCATTATTCGAAAAAGGAAAAGTATTCATCACACAGAGAACATATATGATGAATACTTCGCTTCAGGAAGGACATTTCAATGCAACAATATTTTATGTACAATTTAGTTTTGGTTACTTCACAAACCATTCCATTATATTTAGGTAAGTCGTGACCGCAATTTTGGAACAGGATATTTGTCAGCGCTCTTTCAGAACAGGTCCCGGTGCACAATATCGGCTGCATGCAGCCAGCTCCATTATGTTGAACCGTGGCGCGGCAGGCTGTCACAGATCCGCCGTGACAGTTGATAGGGCTCGGTTGCGGCGCAATTCCCAGACGTTTTAATGGGAAACGACGTACGACGGACCTGAGCTATTGAAGTAGATTAGGTAAAATCCGAAAGTTTCTAAATGTGACAGAATTATGGGTTCCATTGCCTGCAGGTGACATTCTCGTCGTTTTGTGCACCTCTGCGCCGTGCACGCCTCCCTCCTCTCCTTCCCCACACTTAGAGCGGCTCAAGAGTCCGGCCAACTCGACAAAGAGATGAGCAGGAAAGGTCAATCGGCACTCAGCTGGGCCGCGCCAGGACTGAGCAGAGTCGACCCGGAGCGTAGCCCCGCCGTCACAGACACGACACCACTTCCAGAGGATCGATGTGGCAGTGGACCGTATTTATGTGGCTGTTCTAGCCAGCTGGCAACACGCTCCCTTCTCATAAAGTCACCAGAGTTCAGGCTTAATACGAGCCACGTGGGTCATGTGGTGGTGGTGGTGGTAATCATGGTGGTAATGGTGGTG
The DNA here is from genome assembly GCA_034440575.1 of Imbricaverruca yamaguchii. Classification (NCBI taxonomy): domain Eukaryota; kingdom Metazoa; phylum Arthropoda; class Thecostraca; family Neoverrucidae; genus Imbricaverruca; species Imbricaverruca yamaguchii. Next base: position 2,861,317 of record JAOTOL010001639.1, on the reverse strand, counting down.
GAGCTGGAGGTTATTGAGCACAACTTTTATCAGCTTTCAATGTCAGTAGCAGGTGACAATTAGCTAAATGTGAGAGCTGAGTTATATCGGCAGTCATGCTTTACGTCATAGACTCCCGGGGCGGATCCAACCATTTGCTATGGGAGAGGATGGCACTCGTCTGGAGGGCAAATATTTTCAAATTAAAAGCCGGAGGCTAACCTGACCTGGCATCATTGAGTTTGATGATGTTCGCGAGTCAATTTTGCACCAACTTTACCTCCACAAATCAAACAGGTTAGGTCATGCTAGGATCTTTGAAGCTTGAAGAGTTGGAAAGAAATCCTGGTGGAAATTCCGTATATTTTCTTCAAAAGGATGTTTTGTTATATTTTTTTTTCGAATTCAGCAAATTTTCATTGAAACAAACCAAGACATTTTTAAATGTTTTTCTTGAAAGGAAGGTTGGGCTAGGTTCGGTGAGGCTAGGTTAGGTTTTTTGCTTCCTTTGCATTATCTCCATGATATATTACCTGACTCAAAGCAATATCTGGTGTTATTTTACTTGTCAACTGAACACAGGCATTTCTGGTGGAAACGAGTGGTCCCATCATCTTAATCGTGTTCGTAAACAAAGTCATCGAAATAAAAATTACAACATATATGGCACATATTCAAGCACATACTTTCTCTCCCCGTTTAACGAGTTTTCAAGCCGATGGAGCTCCTCGGAGTGCAAGAGACTATTCCCCTGATCAAAATGCATGTATCCGCCCATAGTCATACTGAATGATGACAGTACTCGAATTGCTGTTCGTTGTGGTTCAGAGAAGTCTGGAATGGGCTCTTTTTCTGAACCACCTCCGAATGATTGGTCTTTGTTTGTTTGTGATACACCTGGACTTGCGGAGCCTGACGATGGGTGATTATCATAACTACTACATTGTGTCATTATATTCATCATGAAGCAGAACCACATAATTCAAAGTCAGTCTTTTCATAGTTGGCACAGCAGTCTACTGCTGACGGCTAGTGGCAGCAATAAGCATATGCAGGCTTCAGACTAGTTCACTGATCAATGACTAGCGCAAACCTACTTTGTCCACTAGGCCGTCTTGTTCGGGACGCTAGTCAGTTGACTAGACACACTAATTCGATACTCGTGATGCCAACGTTCACTGATTAGGCGCCTGGTACATGAGGACAATGTCATTGTTAATTATGAATGAAGCCTGCAGAAATACTGTCAAAGCATGCTGTTGTTAGGGAGCGAGTAGAAAACAAGCTCGAGAAAAGCCAACAGGTCAGTGAACTAGTCAGGCAATGGTATCGCGAATAGCTGTCGCGACGCAATTTGCGCCTGGAATGATTTGACAGGCGGATCTTGGCAACAATATTTACAGTGTACTATAAAACGACCAACAGACTGGAGTCCTCTAATCAGTGGAGTATCGAAATGGGGATTGGAGCAGCCCCCCCTTCCCCCTTAGGGGTCGTGGGGTCCCCAAAACCCGCACCGGAGTTCGAAAAAGTGCGTCAGGCTGCCTAGAAATGTCGCTGGGGCGCCCAGAAATCGCACCACGGCCACTACAAATCGCATTCGTGGCCCCCAAAAGTCGCATAGGGGCCCTGAAATGACGCTGGGGGTTCCAAAATCGTACCGAGCCCCTGAAAATCACATCGGAGGCCCAAAAAACCACGGAAGTGTCACTAAAAATGACGCTTGCATTACCAAAAATTACACCAGGGCCATTAAGAATCACATTGGTACCCCAAATCTTTTTGGGACGCTGAAACTGGTGAATCAAAGAATCGCATCAGGGTCCCTAAAAAGCAGCTACGCGGTGCACCTGATGGCACCAGGTTATTTAATATTATTATGTACTGTCGCCAGCAGTAGAGTCGGCCAACCGGAGCCGACTCTGAGATCAGAGGCAGTGCGATGCCTCTGGTGTCTGACGGAAGTGGAACGGCCGGCGCTGTGACGCCGGAAGTGGCACGCGCGGAGTCAGCAGGATCCTCGCCGGGCGGTCGAGGCTCAGAGACGTCTCTGAGCTGATGGAATGTCTGAGTCAAAGACACTGCTCACGCACTGCTCACGACCGAACGGAACCGCGTGACGATGATGTGGCCCTGGTATGGAGTCAAGGGCGATGGCCCCGAGGTTATATAGACGTCGAGCGATATGGATCGCACTCGTTCCTCATTCGGACTCGGACACTTGATGTCGGGGCTTGCGCCCGAACAGGTCGCCGCAGGGCAGCTGGCCAGTAGCCTGCCGCCTGAGCTCACCACTGGAGGTATGTCTGGGACTTAGACTGTCTGAAATCGCTGTGTAACTGTGGAAATACTTGCGAGATAGTGCGATTACGAGACCGTAATCTCTGCATAAAAGTCAGAGATTGTATGTGAATTCAGTCTCTTAACAAGAGACTGAAAAGATATGTCAGGCTGATATGTGTGAAGACTTGGATGCATGGATGTGTTAGATGGCCTGGTGAAGTAAATATGAAGCAGTTGAAGCTATCAGCGCTAATCAAGGCTGATGTATTAATATATCACGATGCACTATTGGAAACTGGAATGTTCATCGCTACTTAACCGTCCGGTCTCGGGGGGTCTTCAACCGCCCTCCTCAGGTTTTTTCGCGGATAGCGGACGAACGGCGTCCGGCAGCACACTCAAATTTGGCATATCTTTTTCCACATCAATTTGACATGCTGATTCAAAAGTTGTAGGTCAGGTCATCTAGGGTCAACGAGTTAGTCAAGATCAAGTGAGGTCGCATCCAAAACAGTTCAACCAGTCGTCACACTTTAACGGATACAGATATTTTAGTAAAACTTTCAGCGTTTGCTTATCTTTACGGATGCAACAAAACTTACGAGTGGAATTTTTCTTCTGTTTTCGTTTTTGACTACATATAATTTTTGCGTATTTGCCAAATTGCAGTATAAATACATGATTCTGGCTAAAGTAAGCATGTTTTATTAGTGCAAGTTGACTTCCAACAACGTTTCTCGGTCTGCTTTACCCATCGGAAAAGGAAAATTAAAGAAAACTTGAAAACTAAAAATTTTGAAATTTCAAAAAAATAATAATTTGAGGGGCCAAAAAATATAGCCCTGGTTTATTTCTTTGTCCTTTTCTCATTCCAAATATTTTTTTTTCATATATCCACCAAAATGAACTCCCCAGAGTCAAAAACATAACGTAAGTCGTGAAAAGTCGTGGAAATATAGCCCACTGGTGACGTCACTTTTAGGGGAAATTGTTTTGGAAGGTGGAACCGGACCCTACTCATCGAGCGCTTTCCGATGACACCTCTTTCGTTTTCGTGCCATGTTTAGTTTGGATTTTAAAGGGGCGTCTTCAACCGCCCCCTCCCCCGAAACCGGGTGTGAGGATTTGACCGTGAAGACGGCGCAGGTTAATTGCCAATTAAATACGCATACGTGAGTGCTGGATTTTTGGTGATGCCTGACAAGAGATGAGTTTGGATCAGAGCTCTTGGATGGAGTCTTAGAGGTGTTGAATTTATACCCGAGGTTCTAAAAATCGCACACATCGAGGTCCATAGACTGTCATGTACCAATTGGAAGATTACCTGAGATGACTTTGAAAACGCCTGATGAAACTCAAAGGGAGCAAAACTTCCCTACAAAAGTTGGTGGGACTTCACGAGGAGTTGAAAAAACGGCACTAAGCGGCATACACGAAATCATCTGTATCACACGGCCCTCCATACTCTGCCTTCCACCTCACCATTCAAGGACTCACACAAAACAAACAGAACACACTCCGACAACAGTCGATATCGATATCGATATCGATATCCGACAACAGATTCCGTTGTTCAGCCAAGCTCCAATAATCAGGGGTCTACAGTTCTTATGGGACATCTAGCTTGCAGAATCCTTGGCTCCCAGGAGCATCTCCAGCTTTCAGAAACTCCCACTCCCAGGGTTTATCCAGCTTCCATGGGCACTCCTATTAGGATTGCTTTCAGTTTTTTCTCTCTCAAGATTCTCTAGGCGGGCGCGTCTCTTTTCTTTCATGTATTTATCGCCACCGCAAACCATGCAGATCGAGTCAATCGGTGTTAGAGGAGGGCAATGTCGGCAGCTCACATTCCCCCCATTCACTGCTCCCCAGATTCATCTTTGGACAGGGAGGGACATATGAAACACAATGGGAGCCTAAAATATAGACGAAGTTTTTATATGAACATAGAGTGGTGTCATCCTGTAAAACAGCAGACGCAGAACGGCAAAATAAAATAAGGGTTTTCACCCACAGGCCTTTCGTCCCTCGGCCGATAAGTGATCGCTGGTGAGTTTACCTACTGCAGAAAGTACATCCTTTCAGGCAAGAACAATGTTTGTTCCACGTTAATATTGTACCTGCTATTTTCGAAATATCTCTAATCTCTGAAAAAGATCTTCCAATGGCCGGCTGCTGGCTACAACGCCAAGTCACGCTTTCAGGTTCCATGGCGCTGTAAGCGGAAACTGACATCCATGTGCAAAGTCCTCCACTTGCTCGATGAAAGCACCAAATGGTGCATCTCATTACGGCAAAATGCAATACAATAAAATGCATCACTTTACTGATAAATTGCTTCATCATTCCTATCTTACTTGATGTCAACATCATGCTCATACATTTCAACGTCATCTTTGAATAAAACACATGCTTGCGTATGTTATTTGTGTTTCCATCGATAAACAAAGACGGATACATTTTGTACGCCACGAGCGCCACTGTCCACGACGTCAATAACCTTTAGATGCATTACAGCTGATTGGCACCTATGCTGGACAATGCCAGTACATGCAGTGAGCACTACAGACAATACTGCGCTCGATGGAAAAAAAACGCGTGCACCGGTCCACCGGGTAGAGCGGCTGCGAGAGCGGTGCACGAGCTACTGGTAGTGGAGCCTGAAGGGATCAGTGGCGACGTCATTGATATGTCGACCGAGGCAGCAGCTTATCCGAGCTCCGACCAGAATATCCCCTGCGACCTGGCTGGCTGTTAGCGTCCATCGAGGCACTGTTCGATCGGAGGTCACAAAACGGACAATTGGACGTAGCAACCATCAACCAAGGTAAAATGATACAGTAAGTAATGCTTCGTCCATGTAACGCCGTCCACAGAAGAACTACTGTGAAGCACAGTGAGCATGTGACTGCAATAGCATTAACTTAAACCAACTACCGACTGCAACCTTCTCGCTATCACCGGCTTTTGGCTGGGTCAAGGAGTTGGGCACAGTGCCACGCTTGACAGATCGCCTATATAGCCCTGATTTGCACAGATCACAAAAACATCTATACAGGCGGGATACATTCCGGTGCACACATACCGTAGAGCGTGCTGTCAAAAGAGTTACAGATGCGTCTTGCCGGGTGATTGGCGTGGGGGAACGGCATTGATTCATCTGATCCCCACTCAAACATAGAAGGCTGGTGCACAGTGTTCCCAGTAAGAGGTATTTCACATTTGAGTCAGAATAGTGTCCGATGACTGTGCCTGCATTCTGTTTGCATTCGAATCCATCAATCGCCGAAGTACTTTTGGAAAGTGACTCCTTGAGTGACTTGGGACAATAGTCCATTATATGGGGCATTTGCTTTTGCACACCCGTACATATCTACGTGACCGTATGCTTCCACTGCGCACGACAAAGCATTGTCTGTGTTGGCGAATGCTCATTGCTTGCGTACGTTATGTGGATAATCGGTCTCGTAGAAGACGACATTTAAATATATATTGAAGGAGTATGTGCCTCTCAAGCGTGCATGAAGCATGCACCAATCCATTCGTTCGCATTGGCGATTTCAAATATGTTCTTGTCTTCTTCTTCGGCCCAAAGATATAAAAATCGCGATGTGGCTTTTTAGTGGCAGCACTGCTAATGTATTAGTAATTTGGGAAGATTGGATGAGCTGGCGCAGGCTGAGTTTTTAATTTAGAGCAAATCTTTTGCAATTTTGTCCATGGATCATTTTGCTCACTTTTCGCAGCAAATATATAAAGGAACAGCATCATCTGTGATTGACGGCACACCTTAACGTACACGCCGACCGTAAAGTCCTTGTTCGAAGAAGTGTTTTATTGTGTATCTCTAATGCAGGCAGACCGCTGCCCGGGACTATACTTTGACACTGCTCACCGCTATGTAACACTCACGCGTGCCGACAGTAGGATCTTTGGTCGAATAAGCGTTTTATTGTGGCCTTCTGATGCAGGCAGACCGCTAGACGGTGACTATACCGACGTCATCCCGCACCGTGTCGCCGCACGCAATTTCGACCGTGCGGTCGTTTGCCTGAAGAATTGTATTTATGGTGGCTTTCTTGTGCTGGCGGGTAGCTGTCCCGTGTCAGTGTGGTTTCACTCGGTCTGGATGGGTAAGTACTGGCTGCCAAAGTATGGAGTGTATAATCGAGAAGCACATGTTATGGGGTGTATGAATTCAGTGCCAAATAATGGGGTATATACAAGCACCAAGTACGAGTAATACATTATAAATAACGAGTGTAACATTGGAAAATGCAGTGATGTTGGAAGAAGAAACCCAGGGGCCTGTAGCTAGATGGTGGACGTGGGACGAATGGATTAAGAAGACCAATGATATAGGTGGCAAAAAAACCGCGGTGAATGCGTCGTAAAAAACAAAATTCTTCAAGAAAAAACCAATATGTTGGTTATCAGTGTAAGACAGCCAGACGGGCACCACACATCTTAAGTATCACGTACGTGAATACTAAACAACAAATGGTAGAAAATGATCACAAAAGATACTAATACATAACAAGTATATATAAACGCCACAAAATAATACAAATAAACAACAACAGACGTGTGCACACGATGATGGTAAAATTACGAATGGGTGAATATATAATGGTTTAAGGAAAGTTATACAAAAAATGTCTAAAATATTTTATTGACAAGATTTCTTTCAAAAAAGCGAAAAATAAGTAATTTTATTAATATTAAATGTATTTAATGCACTTAGTTCATGTGGAATGTTAGGGAAGCAAGGAATACGGAAAGATGAAAAGACAACGGCGGGCAAATCCGTAAAAGACCATCGTCACGGACGAGCGAAATTAGCGTCTCATTTCGCACCATGATTGCTATGAAATACCAAGAAATGAAAATAAGTTAGAAAACTCCAACAGAAGTACAGGGAACTTTTCTCAATTAATAATATCAGGATTATCGGAAGAAATTAATCATTGGATCAGAATGAGGCTTATAAGAGTGTAGAGGATTAGGTCAACACACGTAAATCTGAATTTGTCGGAGTGGTGAAACCTCGCGGTCGGAGTGGCATAGTACAACTATTCCCGCTTGTTGATGAAATTCGGAAACAATATAAGTCATGAAATCGAAAGAAGGTGAAATTTCAGGTTCTATGGTTCTTCATTTTAGAGCAGTGTTAGCAGGTTTTAGGAACGTTCTGGTATCATTCAGGCAATTTTCATTAGGAAAATCCTTGCGATATCTTTTATGTGTATCGCTCCTGGCTGCTTAATAATACAAATATGAACGGTTTTATCCACCCCAATTGATGCAGAATACATCATTATCCAAGGAAGCAAAAGAAATGCATTATCCATGGCTTTCGTGGCAATGGTTTAAATAGCTCCGACCGGAGTGGGAAATGAAGAGCGGTGAATCCATTGAATCCAAGAACGGACCTTCCTACGCGGTCGGGCTGGTAAAGGTGAATTTCTATATTTGGTTAGTGCAGCGTAGTGATTTTGTATTCAACGAAGGATTTTCTTTAAAGCTCTTCGCTTTTATCCGGATGGAATTGACTGCGTGTTTGCCTCGAGGTATGAGAGTTTGTATTATCTGACTCTGTAGGTACCTACCTACTTACCCATATTAAATATCTTCGCGGTAATTCGAGTTATTGATTTGGATAAACAAAAGCTGTAAGCTTGTGTTGTGCGACGGGATATCTTCAGATAATACAAGGAGCAGGACATGATAACATTAATTGCTGCGATGTTTTGCCACAAGCGTAGTAATGAACAAAACTGATTGCTTTGCTTTTGTCTGGAAAATCCTGTTTTCACTTACCACATTTGAAGCGTGAATGTTTTCTTTCAAAATGGGGGCTGGGCGTCTTCAGTGCACATTGACTGCAGATATTATAGATATGCATGCATTCAAGCATTATTTGTGCATTCATGAAATGTTCAGGAATTGTTAGGTGCATCCTGTCTCCATTCTCCATTGAATACCATTATACTTTTAACATTTCTGGTCTGTGACTTTCGAATGGACAAATTTTCAGTTTAAGGTGATTTTATTTCTTGAAATTTATTTTTCATGCAATGATTATGAATGTGTTCATAATGTAGGTACTTACTTGATGTGACCACACATTTTTTGGCAAGTGCAGTTGGGTAGCAAATGACACCAAGGGGCTTGTGTTTGGTTGGGAAATATACCATGAAATGCAATGTTAAAAATGAAGAAAAAGCTGCAGCCTAACTGGATGCAAGAAAGCCTTTTAATATAAATTTTCTAAGCAATTTTTCCTTTAAAAATTAAAAGTAAATGGTCTATTCTAACCAAACAGCCTATGCTTGCCTAGTGGTATTTTATCCACAAACTTTTTTTAAAATAATCCTGAAGGATTCCGAAATGAATTTGATAAATGGATAACTTACCAAAAAAATAATATAGCATAACTAGCCAAATCTTATACCTTTGTATGCTTCATGGAGGTAAAATGTGTGTAAACATGTGTGAAAAGTAATAGTGCCCATTACAATTTCTATTCTGTGGCAAAACATGGCTCATATCCACCAGTATTTTGGGGATTTGTGGGAAGTGCTACACTTTGTGGCTTACCAGTTGTGTGGATGCCACTCTAGCTCTTGGTGTTCATCCATACATTCTTCTGGGTACATCTGGACTCTGTTCTGAGGTTTGTCCACAAATGGAGAACATACACATGAATGCATTGGTGGCTGTTTATTAATTCACCTGCACTTCATCAGAAATCACACATGCACAAATTGAATGTGATGGAATATATGGAAGATGGAATGTTATGAAATATGTAATGTTCAGTGGCATTAAGGTCATATTCATACTGCAGTGATACATATTTTGCCATCCGTTGACATCTGTTGTACTTGTGCATGCTAGCAAACTGATATTCTTCCAATCCGGCTGGCCTCTCATTTTCAGCTCCCTCCGCCTCCTCTGGAATGTGCCTACAGATAACCTGAAATAACAAATGTGTATTGTCTTCAATTATACTGAAACTCTATGTGGTTGGGGACCCAGTATGACTGGATCTTCCTCTCCACCCAAGTTGTCACTATTGTATAATGACATCTAGCTGTCTTGCTAGTTAAGCATGTCTTCATCCAGCAATGCAAGGAGTGTATTTTTTCTGGAGTGTATAATTCTTTGGATTGCAAAAGTTAAAAGGGCCACTTTCCAACGCTGCCCGTGTCTGTTTTCAACGTCGCTGCCCATGAATAAAAAGAACAAAATTGAACGGTGTGCACAAATATGATGTCCAGCTGTTCCACATTTCTCCGAAGATGCTCGTCACCACATTATTTTCCATTTTCATCCAGGTACAGTGGAACAGAAGACAAAGCTCTGAATGCAAGTCGTTGCTGAGGTCGGGATAATGGAAAGCGCACAGCACGCCAGTTCCAATAAGCCCATAACAGTTATGAAGCAAATTTGGTTTACAATGGGATTATGTTGCCTTGGATCATATTGTATTCCTCTAAAATCAGATGCGCATCTCTATATCCCAATTTATGGTCAACACTGGTCGCAAATTCAGAACCAGATTTCCATTTGCGATTTATGGATGGGTTCACTAAAACATCCGTTGAGATGGCTTTCATATGCTAGGACATTGGTAAGGGAATTGTGTCTGTAGAATAAGAACATCGGTATTTTTGTTAAATCCTGACCGTGACTCCAATAGACGGCTGACAATGGGAGCCTTGCCCTGACGCCGAGAAGCACACATCAGCACCACGGAAAGCTGCTGGTAAACACGTCCTCGGCTCATGTTCGGGAAAGAAACATCGTATACGACCACGTTACACCGCTGGCATTGTCAACATATTCCACAATGCAATGACAAATTAATCATCATACCATTAAGGGCACAGCTAACCAGGATTCCGTCGGGCAGCTAAGCAGCCGCATAACTCTCGGCTAAGCAGCCGCATAACTCTCAGCTAAGCAGTCGCATAACTCTCAGTTAAGTAGCCGCATAATTCTCAGCTAAGCAGCCGCAGAACTCTTAATCAGCATCACTGGGCAAAAAAAAAAACTCTGCAGCGTCGATCACTTCAAACAAATTGATGAACAGTAAAGGCCTGTTTACACGCGACAGAATCCCGGCAGAATGGTGCGCCCGCAGACCCGACGTCGGCGACGTTGGCGGCAGAAATTGGCAGGGAGCGGCAGAAAGTAGCAGGCGGCGGCAGAAATTAGCAGGCCGCGACAGACTCTGACGTCACGCTTTATTCTGCCAACGTCATACCAGCAGGATGACGTCATCTATCCAATGCGCCATGAAGCGTCTCCGTTGTTTGTTTACTGCACCACAAGCAATCCATAGCATCACTGATTGAGTCAAGCAGTACCACCCAGGTTAGTACCCCGAGAGCATTAATGTCTAGGTATTTGGCACTACATAATTAGAAGAAGGGCTCCTCTTTTTGAGGACGTGGTAGTGAGGTTACGATAATAATAGGGATACAGAAGGAAAATATCTTCCCGCTAGAGCTGAAAATGCGCGAAAAGCTGGATTGTCCAAAACTGTTCCTCATCCCTGCCAGGATTAAGAAAGGCGCGGTAGCCGAGCGGGGTCATTCCCTCCCCCCACCAAAAAAAAACCAACAACTTTGAGACCATTCCTGTGCAGCCGACGAGGTACAGTAGCGTGTTTTGTTTATTGGGTGGTTCTAGACGCACTTTATGCACGATATCGGCTAATGGCGCCGCCCACACTTTCGCCGGTGAGCCGCGGGCAGCGGCATGCTCAGAAACGGACAAAGGAGGCGGAACAATTAATGTGGGGGAGATGGGGCTCGGATAGGTCTTTACTGTGAAGACCCAAATAAATATGGAACGATCAGACTGACCGGGGCGGGGTACGGGGAATATGACCATAACTCGGGAGTTACGCTAACTTGTAAAAGTTAACCCTCAGCTAACTTGTAAATATCAAAGCACGCTTATTGAGACCCATATGTCTTTGGACGTTATCCTCCCAGTAAGCTCTATGGAAATGCAATGGCGTCATGTAGAAATTATGGCCATAATTTTGGCAGATACGGGCGTCTAGAGCGCCGACGCTGCCGCTGCTGTTTCGACCGGGCTACCGCCCCCGCTACGACCGGTCGTACTCCTGCTGCATCTACCGGCCGGGACAGATCCCGCTGTGGCAGTTCCTGCTGTCAATGCCGCTGCGGCCGGGGAAAAGCAGCGTGTTTGAAAACAGACAAAAAAGCCGGAACAGCCAACGCGGCGGGATTCCTCGGATACGTTTTCACTGGGGGAAGGGGTCGAAATAAATGTGGAACCGTTCGGCTGACAGTGTCGTGGGAGGGAAATATCGCCATGACTAGAGGGGTTACGCTCCCTCCCTCAACTACCTTACAAATAAAGCAGGCAAATCGAGACCCAAGCCTGAGGACATTGCCCTCCCACATAAGTTTCATCGGCATAAAATGACGTCAAAAATGGCAAATGCAAGGAATGTCATAATTTTGGCAGATATGGACGCCCAGTGCGCGAGCGATGCCGCTCCAGTTACTCCCGCTACCGGCCCCGCTCCGGTCGGCCCTACTCCCGCTGCGCCCGGGACCGCTCCTACTGCCGCTGCGGCCGCTGCGGCCGGGACCGCTCCCGCTGCCGCTGAGGCCGGGACCGCTCCGGCTGCCGCTGAGGCCGGGACCGCTCCGGCTGCCGCTGAGGCCGGGACCACTCCCGCTGCCGCTGAGGCCGGGACCGCTCCCGCTCCCGCTGCCGCTGAGGCCGGGACCGCTCCGGCTGCCGCTGCATCCGTCATCGCACGCGCTGCCAGAGTCCGGCAGGGATACCGCGGCGTGAGACGGTTCGTAGCTCGGCGAGAGCACGCCAACGAGCAGATGCGCCTTCTCCTGCTGGCCTAGGAGAGAGAGGGGAGGAAGGCGAATTCGCAAGGCTGGTCGCGGAGCTCAGACATAACGAAGCAGACCACAAATGGTACTTCCGGATGTCACCTGCCAAGTTTGACCAGCTCCTTGAGCTCATCAGAGGCGACATCGAGAAAACAATCACCATCATGAGAGGGCATGAGATATCCAGGGCTGGCCTTATCCCAGAGACATGGGTAGTTTTCTACTTCTGCAGAAAGCAACTCAACATCTGAAATCAGGTTAGTGTTAAATACAGCCTCCCAGTGTATGTATTGCAGGTTAAGGCAGCTACAACATACGTTAATCCCATGATTCACCTCCATAAAACTGTTTCTTGCTTGTTATTTTGGTATCATTGTACTTTAAGGTATTTACTAAAGAAGTTCTATGCATATTTTATCTCCACAAAGCAAATAATGGCTATGCTGTCATGGCTAGGTTAGGTTAGGTTTGTCAACTTAGTGAATTTAAATGTTGTTGCAACTAAACATAATGGTAAATTGTGCCTCTACCAAACCAGGTTATGCTACATTATGTTTTGGATTTTGAAAATACTGAGGGAAAGTTATATTTCTTTCTTAACAGGGAAGTTAAGATGGGTTTTGTCAGGCTATGTTACATCCTTTTCAACATTATTTCCAATGCCATATTATCTCACTCTAACTATATGATCTAAGTCCCTTTTTGTATTTTGCTTTCCAAATGAAAAGCAAGCATTTGTAAACATTGATTTGATTGTAGTTTTATGGCAGACTCAGCAGCTGAGGCCATATGATGTCATCTGCCTCTCACCTTGGAAGGAAGGGCAGTCATGAGGAAATGGACCCTTTACCTCTGATATGTCAGATCCTCAAGCTTAACCACTGAGCTACAGATGCCCCCATTTGCAGAGTAAATGAATAGTAATGTCAGATTAGTCATGTCCAATATTGTACTGGAAACACATTCCAAAAAGTTGTACAGCACCACAAAGCATACATGTTGCTTATGCTTTAACTGCTGCTTCTGTATGGCTGAACCAATAATGGTGCTTACTGAGCACAAAAATGAACAAGCTATCTATGATCAAACAGTTACTTTCAATGAAAATCCCCTAACCACCTGCAAAGAACAACTTTAAAACAATTATTGTTAGTAGTGTGCTGTATTCTGAACACAAAAATGTTGTGCAAAAATAGCTCACTTAGCTGTTGTGGTTTAAGCCATTAATATCCACTAAAAAATTATAACGTAATCAGAAAAAAATATTGGATGCCACTTCCGTATAGCTTCCTTAAGTCAACTGCTCTTAGAAGCTTAAACATGGTGTCTGTGAACTTTGCTCACTCTGTACACAAAGAATCTGTAGAGCCATTATCAGACCTTCATATTTTGGTAGACAGGTTCATCATTTATGAACACCACCATCTGTTTGTTCTTTATGTGCTGAACATGATGTGGGAGGCATCCAAAGGTAGGTGTTCAGTTAACAGAACATGCTCAGATACCCCCTACCCTTCCCATATGCATGGCAATATGATGCAATTTCTAAGTACCTACACATGTGTTTTGTATGCCTTAAACATTTGAGGTGGCAAGTGCCCCTTCAGTGTTGGCTTTCCTCCTCGAAAAACAAACGCTTAACATAGTAAGTACCTTGGTAGGATAGTGCTAAATTATTCATGAAATAGGGTGGAATATACCACTTTCTGAACACTCCATTGATGTCCTTCTTCAAGAAGCATTGACATCCTAGCTCCTTCATGCATGCCCATGAAGTATTCATGTCTCTTTTCTAATGGTAGTTCATTCGTAAGTAGCATATGCATGCTCTGGATAATAAATTATGATACATGAACATTTTACAATGCAATTTTAGGTAAAGAAATTACCTATAATGTGATAGGGCATACGACACCAGTGTATAGCAGTTATTATTCTCCCTCTCCCAAATATAGCTCTTCTTGTAATATAAATATCAAAGCAAGTGATAAAGGTAACCTTAAGTACCTACACCATTGACTCGTATGAGTATGGGATAAAAAGTATTTAAAATGACACTAATTTCAGAGCAAATTTTGACATCATACTGCACTTTTGACATCGCACACGTAACGAAAAACCATTATTTTAACCCTGTGGTAGGACTTACTTGTAGCCTGTCGTGAGCCCCCAATTATTTTGAGTCATCCTGCTGCGCTTTTGACATCGCACACGTAACGAAAAAACATTATTTTAACCCTGTGGTAGGACCTACCTGTTGCCTGTCGTGAGCCCCCAATTATTTTGAGTCTGCCCACTGCTTGAATTATCATGTATCCATTGTGCAGTGCAGGGTATATTACAAAGGACAACGGATAGCACAAATTACTCACCGATATCTACATCCATGACAATTAGTATTTAGCAGCAACGACAAAAGAAACTATATCATCTGCTTCCAGGAGGAAACTTTCCGACGCTCGCGTCTGACGGCAGAACGAGGCAGACAACTTCAAATATTTCAATTTGTCTGCCGCCGACATCGCCGACGTCGATGAAACTACTAAATCAAAATTGCTGTGACTAATACATTGCGTGACGTCATACATTTTTGTTGTGTCGTCAGACGCTCCGGACGTCGCCGACGCCGGGTTCTGCTCGATTCTGCTCGTTTCTGCCGGGTCCTGCTCAGTCCTGCCAACGTAACGATTCTGCCGGGATTCTGTCAGTTTTCTGTCGCGTGTAAACAGGCCTTAAACCTTATTCGACCTGGATTGATGTGGCACACTATTTTGACGGAATCCGTATGCTAGGACATGTGAACTCCGTCGGAATCGGTCGCTTTCCCGCCGGCATGGACTGCAGATAGTCGCTCGTGATAGTTACACCGATTCTTGAATGCAACAGTATCATCTTCAACACCGTTTTTCCGGCACTACGCAAACATAGTTCATCCAAGACAGCTGTGCCAGGCAGCTACAGGAGTTCTCAGCTGTACACCTATGACTAGCCGACTAGTAGACGCCGAAATCCCTATCCTCCGCTCCAGGAGGGCACAACAGCTGTGCCGCTACCACGGCAGTCAAATCCACTCAAAGCCATCCGACGCAGCGCTGCTTTCGGGTTGATAGATTCGACAAGAGCCCAACTGGGAGCAAACTCACTCCATTTCGTATCCAACTTTCGTCGGCTTTCAGATCTCAGCGTCGCCATGCCAACCTCCGCAGCACAACCGCCCACCAGACACTTCTGAACCAACAGTCAACCAACGGCCGAGCGTTTGATCCCGGATGAAAAGTCATACTTACGCCGGCTGAACTTCTTCACACTTTACACTTTTGACGAGTACATTGACATCCCCAACCACAATGCGCACGAAGAGATGTTGAAATGAAAGTTGCTTCGCGATTGCAATTGGACGGTGCTGTATGTCTAGGATTTTCGGTTCAAGTCGGGTCAGCGGCCTGCGGTCACGGCCAGTTTTGGCACAATTTTGTCAATCTACCTAATTTTGCAATATGCATGCTCTTCACATATTATGTTTACATTGGTATGCATGTAGAGTCATCAGAAGAAGTTGCGCATACAATTTGTTTCACCTCGATTAATTGGTCTGAGGCAGGCCACGATAACGTTTGCAGTGTGGGCAAAGCCTAGTTGAACACCGCTATTTTACGGTTCATTTCGAATTGTGACGACCTGAATAGTGGCAAGGTTGCATTACGCGATCTAAGCTATATAATATGCCAATATAAAATGGTGTAGCCTGTTCCTTTGTCAAAAATGGCATTGCAGTGTTCAAACTTATATACAAATATCAAATAAGGCCATTTTATGATCCTATTCGTCCAGAGCTTTTCGGTGGTACTCCGCTCGCATCTATGCATCTACTAGTTTGGAAGTTCGATGAGGGATAAGTACCCCCAGGACGGGGTGTGATGATCTGACAGGAAGACATTTTTTCTTCAAATCTTGAGTTTTCAATAAATTAATCTCAAATGGTCAATTTCGTAATTTGTAGAGGACCGAGAAACGTTGTTTTAAGTCGACTTGCCTCATGAAAAGTGCTTACTTTAGCCAGAATCTTCGACTGTACACATAATGGGAAAATATGGAAAATACATGTCATCAAACACGAAAATAAAATTATTCGGTGTGTTTTGTTGTATCCATAAAGATGAGCGAATGCTGAAGGTCTCATTCAAATTTCTTAAACCGCAAAAGCGTGACGACTGGTTGAACAATTTTCGGGGTGGCCTTACTTGACATTAAGTAGCTCGTTGACCGTGGATAATCTGACCTCTAAATTTTCACACGCATGCCAAATTGATGCGAGAAAAGGTGTGCCACATTCATGTGCGCTGCCGTGGGCTGTTATTTCACTATCCGCGGGGAACTTTAGAGGAGTCTAAAATCCCCCACCCCTGAGACGCGTGAATTGTTATTATGGATAGGGCAACAACCAACCAACAAAAGTTTTATTCTCTCGACAAAATGGTTTTGGATTGCGATTTCGGCACACCAAAATGTATTATATTATGTGCATCCCATCCCATAATTATATGTGGAGTGCTCACTTATCATTTATCTAATCTCTGTTACAGGAAGTCGAGAAGGGCAGCATCAGCGAACGCAAAGGCATGCGTGTGGTTTTCCCGAAGTATCAGGCGGGACAGAGAGATTCGTGGAGAGCACAATTGGTTTTACCCACCTGTGTCTGGTGCTTGCAAAAGCCCATGTTCAATTTGCTTCGAGATATGGGTCCCGGACCTCTGTTCTAAGAATATGTATCGTTTACGATGTGATACTTCTCATTTCCTGCCAGCTGGTTTCCACACCGAGCACTTTATCGTCTCTATTTTATAAAAAATAAAGTGTCAGAACACGTGACGTCACCAGTTTCCAGGTGCGTATGCCGAATAGGCGTAATTGATTTATACTTTTTAAAGAAAAATGTTTCATATACCTCGGAAGTTAATGCATCTTGATGGTCTTTGTAAGCTCATCAGTAGTTCACATTATCCATGTACGACACACTCATAACGTGGAGCCTGTGGTCCTCTGCGTCAATAAATCGACCCATCCACACTTCTCTGGAACACAAACCTGGCAATGGTTGCAGCCAGCTGGCTACCTTGCTGACATCGGACAGTCTAAATTTATGTTATGAGGAAAACCTCCTTCACAAATGGAATAACCCTGTCAGTAGTCACTTGAAGGAATAAAGTGCATTATCGCACTCACCGGAATGCCTAGTTGTAGCCCGAAAGTACATTGTGAGAAAGTCCAGAACACATTCCATGCCTTTCGCCTCGCCACTCACTTGACACACATTCCCTCGGGCAGGGCAGCGAAAGCTACTAACAACCTTATCCGGTGTCATTTTTATTTTAGTGATATATCTGAAATATATCTGAAATATACATTCCATCCTATATTTCAGATATATCTGATGGCATTCTCACTACAAATTATATGTTAAGCATGAAAATTCTTCCACGCATAGAGGAACAGCAACTACCTTACCAATCATTGACAACCGGTACTACCCCCCCCCCAGAATATGCCACGACGAGCACTGGATCCGTCGGACCGTTGCGCTGTAAATTTGAATACACCTTTCTCTCCTACTGCCAGGTTTGTCATGGATAGCTTACATTTTGTTCCGGTTGATGTGCTCTTATTCAATGATAGGAATAGTTCTCATTGTATTACATGCGTCCTGAAGGGGGGGGCGAAATCCGCCCACCCCTCCGGTTTTTCGTATATAACTGCAGATTTTACCGTTCAATATGTGCCATTTCTTGTGTACCTGGTTAAAAATGGCCGGCGCGTTGTTCAAAGCAGGAAAAAACGTAAATCGGCGGAAAAGTTTTCGGGTTAGGAGCCCCTAAAGTAAAAAATAATTCGCAGCACCTGACCACAAATATCGGCGCTGATTCGCTTCCCGTATATTGGCAAAAGGGAACAGTTCTTGGCAACACTAGCGACTTGCTCAATGCATGTTGTAATGCTATGTAGCTTCAAAGTCATGTTAGGTCACCGAGGTCAGGTCAGGTCAAGTTCATGACAGGTTAATGGAACCAAACTTGGTCAACTGAATGTTGTCATACATGCAAATGACTGTCATTCGATTGATGTAACTTTACATGTTACTCCCTAAACATCCTGCAAACTACTGTTTGTCATTGTGTACCTAAGCCTTTCCATTCCTTATTCATGTACTTCACTCCTTTTTCTGTGAAGCCAATTGCGCCGAGCCGCCCAAGGGAGCAGTCGGGCGGGCTCTGGTAACTGGAGCAGGGAGTGACCTAATAAAGTGCTGCTATATGAATGACCTGTGGTCCAATATCTGGTCTACCGTCTGTATTGCATCATTAGTAATGTCAAAAGCATCAATGATGCCCACTTTGGAGCATTTAAAGACGATTACAGCGATTCATAACAATGACAAGCCCAGCCACGCAAAACCAGATATTTTTGATATTTTGACCTCATTTGACCAAGCAAATATTGACCTAAGGTCATGAAATTCGCACACAATAGAGGTCTCTACTGTACCCGTCCACCTTGTGAATTTCGTTGCTCAAGCTATAATAGGAGCTGACATCATAGGGGGAAACCGCTCCACCCCCTCCAGCAGTGCGCGTAATTTGCAGAGGCCATCCAGGGCGCGTGTTACTGTTACGGCCATTTCTGCTGTAGCTATGTGTATGGGTGTAGCTGATAAAAGTTCCTTAAAATACATTTATTTTCATTTCCTCGTGATCCTGTTCAGCCCGTGAGAGAGCTGACGAGCTTAATGCGAGCAATTGCAGCCAGGATTTGTTCTGAGCACTTAGGTAAAAAGACTAAGATTCGTTTCTATTTATTGCGGTATCAGCTACGCCAGGCGATTTGTGTCAGCTGAGTCTGGTTGTGATCCGCCCGTGGTGGAGACTGTTTTGCGGATTAGGCTACGTGGCGTCACAAGCTGTGATTCTTCGCCTTGGAGACCTTTTCGCAGTTCAGTTTTAGTTTGGCTTCTGGTCAACTCCGTCTGTACTGGGGACTGCTCTGCAGTTCAGGATATGTTGGGTGACCCAGTATCGTCGCCGTGTCTTTGATCAGGGGGCACCTGAGGTTCCAGGCACCACAATGGCCGTCCAGAGGAAGGGGCACGGCTCGTTAGCAAGTTCTGAAAATGACTCTGCCGCGGGGGAAAAGCGGATTCTGTGGGAGCCCAGAGCCTCCTCTCCTACCCCAGGGAGGGCGCTCCTGATTGGATCCCTGGAGCCTGTGATCCTAAGGTGCTGTGAACGCATCCGCAGTTTTGGTTACGTCGGTGGCAATGGGCTTGTGCGCTGGAGGATCTGGGTAGGCCCGTGGAAGCTCTGGAGGTTATGATCCGTCCCTTCTGTACAGGATGTAATTTTCGACAGCTGTAGGTCCCTTTAAAACAGAGATTAACGTATCTGTTGTTTCTGATGCGGACTGGATCGTTGTTCGTTGTTAAGGAGTGTTGGCACTGACAACTCGCGAACAGTCTGCAGCAATTCCGCAGGTGCGATTTAAGTGAAGGGTCACACGGTACTTCCTCGCGAACAGAAATAATAGCAAGCTCTAGTCATAACGCGAACGACCTTTGGCACGCGATGAACAAGTGACGTTACGACCAAGTAGTCCTGAGCACGGCCGCTGAGCAAGATGGTCATACCTGATGCATGGAGTCTTTAATTTCCAACATATCAATTTGTACATACTGAATATTGTGCTTACAAACTGATAAAGTAGTGATAGTGATGTGCAGCTGAGGACTGTCTTCAGTATGGATCCCACACATTTTAATGACAAATCGTGCAGGTGAAAAAATAATCCTACTTATGTGCTCTATGTGGCATAGGTAGGCATTGGATATTTAATCATTTGGCGTAATCACAACACAATCGCTGAAAAATGCCGTCAGTTCGCGACACGAAACGTCCCATCCCCATTTACAAAAACGAAATGATGACCAATCAGCGCTTGTCTTCCATCTGCGCCCCAGAGTGGCAGGCCGTGTGCCTCTGTCTGGCCCACAACGGGAGTGCATACCCAGGGTCTGCCAGTGTTGTTAGTATCCCCACCCGCCGCCAGGGCATGATTCCCCTGCTGAGCGACGGCTGGGTCGTCCTGCTGGCGCCACAACGATGTCACGATGCGAGTCGGCCCCCTCGCGGATGGCCCCCTCGCGCAACCATCGCATACATGGCGGCCTTGAAGCCGTTGGATTTAAACTAGTTCGCAGAATATCCAGACAACGCTGGCAGTAGAGAGCTGGGCAACAGGCTGCCACTTGCTTCATTACCGTTTCCACCGCGGTGCGACCTCGGCGTGCCAATAACCCTGCTGATGCACCTTGTTCGCGCTCCCACGCACGTTCGGAAGTCATTACGGAATCGCTGGAGCCCGCCCCATCTGTACCCGGTATAGTTCGCCACGAACAGCCGTCATGAGATGCGTGGATAGCAAAACAGCTACAAGATTACAGGAAGCAACCAACGCATTGATAACATTACGGCCAACAGGTGACCATTTCATTATCATGGCGGGACTTCGATTTACTATCTCTACCCTACCTAGTCGGCAGAGATAGCTACCTAGCTCACGTAACCTATGACGGCACAGTGGCATGACGGGTCTATCATAACCCTGAAAATGTATGGGAACTCCCAACGTGCACTTCCACGGCATAATGTTCTCTGAGATTCACACTACCGTGGCCTTGGAAGCACTTTCCTCCAGTGGACTACAGTGACGTCACAAGATGCCAAATCAGTGACGTCGGCCAGTCCACAGCTCCAGTATGAGCGAACAAGAGCGATTTCTCACAACGGACAGTGTCCGCGGCGGTGAATGTCACGCACACTGGCAGTATATCGATTGGTGGTGGACTGCGCTCGTCCTGACGTGACCTCTGCGCACTGCTGCAGTGTGTGTCGAGGGGCCTGCGTCGCGCACATCTAATCGTTGCGATGTCGGAGGTCGCAGACGCGTAGGTGTCGGTGCTCGAAATGATTCGTCAGGTCAATGAGCTGCGCGCGATGGGACAGACCTCGGAAGGAGGTCACATTTGTATAGAGACAACGCCCCAGGCGGGCGATCTAACTCGGGTCCGTCTTTCAGTCGAGTGATGTCGCTCTGCAGGCTACGCAGTTCTGGATCGAGACTGGCGATAACAAAGTGATAGCTGCGCACTCGAGGCCAACTCTGAACAGCTCGAAAAGAAGTATGGCAATCGCGACACTGAAAGTATGGATGCAGACTCAACGACGCAAATACGGAGGCGGCCCAAATAATGAATATTGGCGACTTGAGATTGGCGAACTCAACGAACGGCTAGATGGGATGGATTTGAACTGGATACTTTCTTCGCTCACACTTATGTGTGATGACTTCGGCCCGCTTGCCCAAGGTGATGAGATACAGGCGCGAACCATTCGTACGGTCGGCAGTCGCTGCCTGACTGTCCAGTGGACAGTCTCTGCTTGACTGTCCAGTCAGCAGTCGCTGCCTGACTGTCGAATCAGCAGTCGCTGCCTGACTGTCCAGTCGGCAGTCGCTGCCTGACTGTCCAGTCGGCAGTCGCTGCCTGACTGTCCAGTCGGCAGTCGCTGCCTGACTGTCCAGTGGACAGCCGCTGCCTGACTGTCCAGTCGGCAGTCGCTGTCTGACTGTCGAGGAAAGAAAGGGGGGCGTAAACGTTCCTGGCGGGGATCAGCAGAACCTTCGGCGGATCCCCGGCTGCGCTCGCCTCCCGCCACCACCTTGACATCCCAGCAGACTCATGACCCAGGGATACTCATGGCAGTTCAGATGCACCCATCTGCTGGCCTGGTATTCGCCAAGCCTGGTTTTCAAATTTCAGGCGCGCCTCACATCGTTGCATAAGACCCGCAGCGAATACGACCAGCCAGTGTCTCATCCTACTGAAGTCTGAACATGCGATTCAGTACTTTTTGTCTAAATCGGCGATGGCTTCTCCGCACACTACGGTACGGTGCTCATCTGCGGAATCTATCCCACAAGTTGTAAACGTAGCCGGATTGTCACCAGCCATGACTGCATGCCTTCATTTTGTCTCCAGCGTTGACCATTCCAAAGAGGCCGCAGCTTTAATTTCATTGATTAATTTAATAATTTGGTCTGAAAATCGGCCCTTAATGGTGTTCTCAAATACACCATCAGTTTCGACAGCTGCATGTTGCTGTCAAGCAAATGAAATACCATGCAAAGTGTATGGGAAACTGTGTGTCTTTCACACTGGCATCTTTTATTCCCACCAATCCTCATGTATAAGGCTAACTAAAATGTCATATCAAATACCATAGCATACATAAATACAATTGATGTCAAAATTATGATGGTTGATCCATGAATAAACATTAGATTTTCATACACAATCACTAGAACCTGTACATAGTGAGTGTTGCCTGCGAAATAGCTCCCTAAAGTCATTACTTGGCCTGCAATTCAGCATGTTAATTCGATAGCATCCTCAGATATATAATCAGGTTGGACAGTTACTTACAGGCATTTACAAGCAAATAATATACAATTTGCGCGCGCAAGTTAGTCGTCTACTTCTATTAATTACCATTGGCCATAGGGTTCAAGCAGCCAGGTTGCAATCCTTGCCAAGTTTCGACAATAAATATCGATATGTTAGTAACATTGCTGTTCCAGTCCCACAACACATGCTGTACCTTTTGGTAGAAATAAGTTTCTGAAAATTATTTAAAGGATGGAGCCACTCATTGTGATGTTTTGGGTACAAATGAGTCGCATGAATATTTTTATCAAGCAATTATAGATCAGTGATATTTTGAGTCGTCATGACGTAAAACCCTTGTCTCAACTTTCCCCGGGCGTGGGGAAAGTGGATCCTAGTGGTGGTGTAAGTTGATCAAAAACCTGATTTATGTAAACAAATGCAGTGACAACTACTGGGGAGTGTTACTGTTAGTGTTGCAGGCTTTTTGTGGTCACTTGTCATCTCACATGCTCTGGCGAGAAAGCATGACATATATCAGAAAATACCACGTAATGTGGTTCGATCTACGCTTTTCACCGCCTTTTTCTCTAGTATTATCACACCACAACTCATCAAAGAACAGCCTGCTCAGCGGCGATACACTGAATTGTATGCCAATTTATGACATATTTCATGAGAAAAACATGACCAGCGCGTAACGCATTGACAGGCCATTGCTCGTCAAGGGCTCACCTTCCCCGGTCGCGAATACTCAACTAGACCCATGCCCACCTCACTTCAGATTAAATATGGCTGCCCATCTCATGTCCATTCCATCCCAAAGTGGTTTTGGTGGATACCAAGAGAAATCACTTGTCTATTATTGTGTGCTATGATCCGAAGCCTACCTGTTGCCAATTAAGAAAAAGAAAAACATTTCTCAGTCAAGGAAAAATTACTTTAAACCTTAACAAACACATTTTTGTTCAGGGTTCACTAGATACCTACAGCTCCCAGCCCGTCGTCCAACCAAAAATGAAGACTTTCTTCAGTGTCGGCAGCTGGCTTATAAGTTCCCGTGACACCATAAGCGAGATAATGGGGTGGATCAACTTACCTGTAGGCGCAACTACTTTTTCTACATATGCATTACTTACCTCACTTTTTCTAGATGTGCATGCTTGCACAGGCAAGCCCTGGCAATGCAGTGTGCCCAACTTCTTCATTTTAGGCAATGCGAAAAGGATGTAAATTCAAATTCAAATTGAGATAACAGCCCGTCGACACCTAGTGGGTGGGCATTAAGCCAGAAGACAAGCCGTTCGACATCTTGCGGGTGGATACAGGAGACAGAAGAATAGTGTTCGGTCTAATGTTACAATACCTGGACAAATTCGCAGTGTGAGAGTGCGCTAGAATTAGTGAGTATGAATGAGAGTGGAATAGTGCATCATTAAAACCAAGATTCAGTGTTGCGGTGCGCACGCCTCAACGATCACGGGAGCGTATAAAGGGGGCCGGGGTGGCTCAGTCGGTAGGGAGCCGGGATCCTGGTCGCAAGACCGTGGGTTCAAATCCCACAGTCAGGGGATTTCCGAGTCCATCCGGAGTCAACCAGCGCGGCAGACTGGCGACACTATATGACTCACCAGTCGGATGCGTCGTAGAAGAACCAAAATACCAAATGTCACGTGGTATGTGTTCTCACGTGGCCTGCCTTCTTTTTTGATGGACTGCATGAGATGATATGAGACCGCCCGCTCGTTCCAGTGATGACAACTGATCACGCCACTAATCACTCAACATCACCACGCGACACGAACTGCTGCGTCTGGTACTGTTCACATCACTCGCGTCGACGAATCCAGTCACCGCCGCTGCCGCGGGTCAAGGTCACTCCCGCCCACTGACCTCTCTTTGTGCCGATAGTTTGCGCCTGCGGATAGTTTGTGCCTGACCGAATCCACGCAGTGTGTTCAGCCTGGGTAGCAGAGGTGAGAAGTGAGGCGGCGGCGGGCGCCTACAGGCTGAGGAAGTGAAGGCGACTCACACTGCGCTCCTGCAGGATCCGAGCGATCCGAAAATCCTGCATGGCAAGTTGGCTGACCCGGCCATTGCACGAGCCGTGACCGAACCGCGGCCAGTCTCGAACGTGACATCGATCAACTCAGGCAGGCAATTGCCCGCCAGGACCTAATTAACCAGGCGGAGCATTGTTTCAGACAGAACTGTATGAACATTAATGTTTAATACAACGAAGAATGGCTCTTAAGTGTTCCTGGGTTTTAGACAATGCGTGAGACGAAATGTACGACCCTCAATATACCAGGAGGTGCTGAGTTTACATCAAAAGTAACGTTAGGGATTATGCTATATTACTCGTAAGGGAATATGGGATTAAGGGAGTAAGGGATTATTTGATACGTTAGGGATTATGCTATATTATATTATGAGTAATATAGCATAATCCCTAACGTTACTTTTGATGTAAACTCAGCACCTCCTGGTGCATTGAGGGTCGTACATTTCGACTCACACAATGAGCATTAATGGTCTTCCTGAGCATGACGGCGAGGCGGTGCCTTGTCTTGCGACGGAACTCGGCCGAGTAGCAGGTGCTGAGCTAAGGTGGGCTTCTGGCAACGCCCACCGGGTGGGCTTCTGGCAACGCCCACCGGGTGGGCTTCAGGCAACGCCCACCGGGCGGGCTGCCAGAAACCCAGCCATCGTCGGCTGGCAATCTCCAAATGCGAGGCTTTTCGAAAGCTCCAGCAGGTTTATGTCAGCAAAATCATTTGTGATTCGATGCCGCCACTATACTGCCACACGCCACGCTGGAACATGTTCGTACCTGTCAGAACTTAACCCGCCTAGGCGAAACCGTCATTTACGTAGCCAGGCAGCGATAATGGAGCAGACGACTGTACAGTTGCCGGACGGATGGGGGCCGGATGAATGCATGAGAGCCCAGCGAAAGCCTGACCAAAATCATTGACAACCTGGTGGAGCGGAGACGAATCGTGAGAGATCATCCCGCATTCGATGGCACTTCAACGTCGGCCCCCGCTGCTCCCGCGCCTGGCGTCGCCCCTGCCGGTGACGGGTCAGGCGGGCTATTGAAGGCAGTGTCCCTGGGCGGGGTAGCTGCCCGACCCCGGTCACCATCACAGGTGCACTATTGTCGCCTCCATCGTCACAACCATTGCCACTCCCGCGGGGGAGTCGCACTAGCAACTGCATAAACCCCGGATGTTCACGTTAAAAGCGTTACTGCGCTCCCGTGTTTCCTTGCAGTGAAGTCTCGCAAAGCTCTGATGACGTTTTCGCGAGCAGGCATTTGGTACGTTTGTTCTCTGTTGCCTGATGGTGAAAACAGGTACAGTATTCGTTCGAAAATCGCATAACAATTGGTACTCAGGGTCTGCAGGTAGTTACACAACACTTCGATACATGCATGTTCTGGGAACGATGCATTTCAAGGAATATGAATTTGATGCAAACGACCTCCAAATTCATGGCATCGTTTCAATTATATTCATTATAGGGACATTTTTGGATCGAGGTTGAGTAGACAAGACGTTTGCTTCATAAATTTTTAATTAAGGATATCCTTAAAGTAAAATTTCTGAGCAAACTCTTGTTTACCACTCGATCCATGTCCTACCTTAAACAAATCGCGTTTACTCTTCGGACTGCTTCCTCCTTTCACGTTGCCAATATTTCAGAGAAAATCGCACTATAGTGCGATTTTGAGCCATCAAACTTGAAGGACAAAAGACTGAGCCATGCTGCCCAGGGCGGGACCAGAAATGTTGATCCGGATCGGGCACTCATCGGTAGCAGTGCCATTTTCCTGTGCGGGTGTCTTCTGCGGGAAGAAGATGTCAAGTGTGTGCACTCGAGCATCCCTGAAGGGACACATTTCTCTAATCAGGGCACCTCATTTTCGCTATGGCAAATGCATACTGTGCTTTGCCCCGCCTCCCCATTGAGCCGACCACTGACCGCAGTTGATTAATCCGATCAATGGTCTGGCTGAGCATCCGTTCACTACTGCAGCAGAGTTGCAATAACGCCTCCATTTATTGCCAATTCGTTGGGAGTCGGTTGCGCCGGCTGTGTACAAATCCTAGTTCACAAATCTGGACTCGGGCTAAATCCAACAGTGCCTGGTAAACGTAGCCGGGGCGCACGCAATGGTGCAATTTAATATAAACTCGAGATTATTGTCCACGGCAATTAAGTAAAAGAAGAAGATATTCACACCTTAGCAGCGTCCATTCGTTACTATATTTTGGAACGATTTTCGAACGAATACTGAAAGATTTCAGTGGCCTCGACCAATCCATACCGGCCAAGCTTGAGGTGCATGTTGACAAGCGGTGCCGAATCATACGTGCGTGTGCGCTAATGCACCACTTGTGAGAAGTGGTTTTTCTTGTTCATAGTATTTGTAGCAAATCGATGACGATCGTGTCAACGCTGAATCGCTGACACCTCACCGGCCACAGACCAAGTTCCGGTCGACATTCCACTGCAGGAACGGAGCCTCTGGTGCCGAGTGTGGCGAACCAGAGCAGCGGGTGAACCGCTGCTTCGGAGCGCTGCTCTGGAGCGGTGCTCTGGAGCGGTGCTCTGGAGCGGTGCTCTGGAGCGGTGCTCTGGAGCGGTGCTCTGGAGCGGTGCTCTGGAGCGGTGCTCTGGAGCGGTGCTCTGGAGCGGTGCTCTGAAACGGTGCTCTGGAGCGGTGCTCTGGAGCGGTGCTCTGAAACGGTGCTCTGGAGCGGTGCTCTGAAGCGGTGCTCTGGATCGGTGCTCTGGAGCGGTGCTCTGGAGCGGTGCTCTGAAACGGTGCCTGGAGCGGTGCTCTGAAACGGTGCTCTGGAGCGGTGCCTGGAGCGGTGCTCTGAAACGGTGCTCTGGAGCGGTGCTCTGAAACGGTGCTCTGGAGCGGTGCTTGGAGCGGTGCTCGAAACGGTGCTCTGGAGCGGTGCTGCTTGATCGGTGCTCTGGAGCGGTGCTCTAGAGCGGTGCTCTGAAGCGGTGCTCTGGAGCGGTGCTCTGAAGCGGTGCTCTGGAGCGTTGCTCTGGATAGGTGCTCTAGAGCGGTGCTCTGGCGCGGTGCTCTGGAGCGTTGCTGCTGGAGCGGTGCTCTGGAGCGGTGCTCTGGAGCGGTGCTCTGGATAGGTGCTCTGGAGCGGTGCTCTGGAACGGTGCTCTGGAGCGGTGCTCTGGAGCGGTGCTCTGGAGCGGTGCTCTGGAGCGGTGCTCTGGAGCGGTGCTCTGGAGCGGTGCTCTGGAGCGGTGCTCTGGAGCGGTGCTCTGGATAGGTGCTCTAGAGCGGTGCTCTGGCGCGATGCTCTGAAGCGGTGCTCTGGAGCGGTGCTCTGGTGCGGTGCTCTTGAGCGGTGCTCTGGAGCGGTGCTCTGGAGCGGTGCTCTGGAGCGGTGCTCTGAAGCGGTGCTCTGGAGCGGTGCTCTGGAGCGGTGCTCTGGAGCGGTGCTCTGGAGCGGTGCTCTGGAGCGGTGCTCTGAAGCGGTGCTCTGGAGCGGTGCTCCGGAGTGGTGCTCTGGAACTCGGAGCGCTGAAGCGCCTCTCTGGAGACCAAACACTGATGACAAATTACGGCGGCGAAAAAGCGATGATATCCTGATAGCCAGCAAAACAAAACAAAAAATAAGAAGAAAGTCTAAATTGATGGAGTAAAGCGTTGAGATTGCGCTGTAATCTCTCCTGAACCATATATATGGGCTGGTGCAGACAGAACAAAGTATAACTCTGTTAATTTCACTTCAAGAGGCATCTACATCAGCAGCAAGAAAAAACAACTGTTACCCAGCGGCAGGTGCGTCTCGCTGTAACTGGGGTTTAGCGGTGGAACAAGTCAGCCAGCGTCGGAAACAAATATAGGGTTCTGGCAGTGGCTTAACTGAATGTGAAGAACACCTGCACGGCTGTGGGTCAACTTCACCTGATAGCCCATACAGAAGTCTTCTGGACAAACTACAAGCGGGCTTCAGTTCGTTTCTGTCGGTGCCGTCACATTCAGTAGTGCGGGAAATACAGGAGGTAATCAGGACGGAGATAAACTACTTTGACGCTGAGCTGAGTACACTTTATTTTAGCGCCGCAAAACTTGGATGATTTGCTCGTTGTTGGAGCCTGAGCAGAGCAGGCGTGGGCTATGAGTGACTACTACTGACGGCGAGTCTGTGGGCGCGCTCACAAATACAGCATGTTTGGCACGTGTCATTGCTTCGTTGACATGCAGCACTTCGCCAAAGCAAATGAATGACATCGAACACTATGTCTCCGGACCAGGGATGTCGCTTTATATACTTCTAAGGGTGAAGCGTGCCCCCTCCCAATCCCTTTGGGCCCGTCCATTGTCTTCACGTATTGTGCCCCATGTTGTATATGGTAAAAATATTTTCATAATTTTCATAATTTTCATAATCCATATTGTAATGATTTTCCAGAAATCAACTCTTGACCAGAAAATGAACGTTTTTACAGGTTTAATTATCTAAATCTGTACGCATGAATAAGAATAATTGACTGCGTTCTACATGTCGAATACCGTTTAAAGGCTTCATGTTTGGTTCGTTCGAAAAGACAACAAAAGTGAAGTCGAAAAAGAAAACACCGCATTTTGCAGGGGTTCCGGACAAAATAGGTTTTGTCGTCCAGCAGAGACAGGTCAAACTGGCGCAACAAATGATGGAAACACAGGTCGTGATGCTTCTCACAACCGGACGAAAATCAATTGCGAGGCTCTCAGTAATCTTCCAGGCAATTTCGTCGCCCAGGCGTGTTGACGCAGACAAGTCATAATTCGTTTTCTCTTGGAGCGGCGGAATTGTTTCGGAAGGTTACCTGCCATCGTCTGTTCCGAAGATGGTGATTTACGGCGGCGACGTCATCAGATGTTTCGTGCTGCCGATTGGTACTTACGGTGAAGAGGCACAAGAGACGAGAAATGAGCACAACAGATAATATCGCACCAGGAACCACCGCGCTGTTTCGATAAGAGCAACGATAGCAGACCAGTTTTCATACTTGCTGATGGCAAGTGATCCAGTGATCACAATTCGAATTCGGTTCCAGTTAAGGACTATTCATATTTGTCAAACAATGCCACCCAGGTAGCCCAGTTGATCAGATCGCTGGCCGGAACTGGTCTCCTCTGGTTAGCCAGATTCCGGCATGGTTAGCTCAGTGGACTCGGCGTTGGCTTCCAAAGGTTTCCCCGTTTTGGGGCAACGCGTTCGAGTCGCTTCGCGCGATCGCTATTAACGCCTCGAGCCAGGATGGCCTGCTGGTAACTGGCTAGGTAGGGTCGAGGAGCAAGCACCAGACGATCGTGTCCGATCTCGTGGGTACGTCAAGCTCTCGGTCAAAATCGTGCTATAGAATCGGATCGGTCGGATCGGGAGGTGGGCTCATGGGTCAATGCAACAAGCTTGCGTTTAACACTGACTTTGATCCTGTAAAAAACCTCTCCAGCAACAACTTGAACGTAGGGAAATGTTGTACATGTTAGTTATTTTAGTTTAAGGGCGCTTCGAAATGTTGCGCATGTGACATACACATGCGTTGGTAACAATGGTGGTTCCTTGAAGCTAATCCAGTGGTTTACTGGAGATTTTGGGGGTGGATGGGTTAGAGCCCCCATGATCAGTACTACTCAATTATATTCTCCAAATATATTTAGTACTACTCAATTCTCAAACGTTAGACCTAAAAACTTACCTGCAACACTCTTGGATTCAGCAGCCTGGTCCTTCAAAAGGCACATGCTTGTCAAACAAGCGAAATTCATTCTCGTCACGACGATCCTTCTTCGGCAAAGGATTTACCCCGCTAGTGAATTCGAATTCACCAGGCTCGTGCGAATTGTTACATTGGTTCCGAATTCGACTGGGAGCCGTTTACGAAGTAAATGTAAATTGCTGCTGCCCATATAGAGTGGATATCTGTGGCACAGGCGGCCTGGCCTCGCTAGCCTCTCGTATTTGGCGGTTGCCGCCCACACAATCGTCCGCTCGACAACAGGCCGCCATTTTGCCGGTCAGCACTGGGTCACTCCTCCGCCCTCACTTCAGACGTTGATGATTATGTATGGGGAGTTATTTGTGTAGGTGTACCGGGACATGAGGGTCCTTTGCGCCGCCTTTAACACGTGCTCTGGATGGTCTCTGAAAATTACGCTCACCGGAGAGGGGGCGGATCCCGCCCCTCTAAGATCTCGGCTCCAATTAAAGCTGGAACAACGAAATTTACAGGGTCGATGGGTACGATGGTAAACTCTATTGTATGCAACTTTGATGACCTTAAGTTAATATCTTCAAGGTCAAATCAGGTCAAGATATCAAACATTTCTTGTGTTGCGTGGATTGGCTAGTCATTATTATGGATCGCTCTGGTTGTGTTTAAATGCTCCAAAATGGTCGTCAATGATGTTTTGGACATTACTAATGACGTAATACAGATGCTAGATGGGAAGTTGACCTCATGTCACCTATATAGCAGCACTTTATCAGGTCATTACCTGCTCCAGTTATGGGAACCGGGCCACCTGGCGGACTGCTCCGTTGGGCGGCTCGGCGCAATCGGCTTCACAAAGAAAGGAGTGAAGTACATGAATAAAGTATGGAAATGCCTAAGTACACGATGACAAACAGCAGTTTTCAGGATGTGTAGGGAGTAAGATGCAAAGTGACATCAATCGCATGACAGTCATTTGCATTTATGACAATATTTCAGTTGACCAAGTTTGCTTTCATTAACTTGTCGTGAAGTTGACCTGACTTAACATCGGTGACCTAACATGACTTTGAAACAGTACAGCATAACAATATACATCAAGAAAGCCGCTAGTGTTGCCAAGAACACTTCCATTTTGCCAGTATACGGCAAGCGGTTCAGCGCCGATTTTTGTGGTCTGACACTGATCATTTTTTAGTTTAACGCCACTAATAACGTGAAACGACTACCCAGAGGTACAGCGGACGTAGATGAGACGAATTGCACAACACCGTACTAACTCAACTGGCGACCCTGCATGGCATGCTTGCACTAACCCTCTGCGAACGACTAATACGCGGCGGCCAGCGTGATAGCGTCGGACGTACATAATCTGATTTGCCTTGAAACTCATAACGTATCATGGCTACCCAGAGGTACAGCGGACGTGGATGAGCCGAATTGCCAAACACCGTAGTAACTCCACTAATAACCCTGCATGGCATGCTTAGACTAATCCTCTACTAGAAACTAACACGCGGCTGCCAGCGTGATAGGCGGTGTGGACAAGTACCTCCTTGTCCACACGGTAAAGATCTGTCGGTGCTCTTCGAGAAGAATACATTAATGCCGGCACCCTAACAAAATCAACTTCCTCGTCACACTCAAAGCACCATCGCCTCCACCCTCGGTACAAATTGTTTTGCGGATAAGTAAAGCGAACGCTGACAAATTAAATCTTCGGCCGATTTTCGTTTTTCCTCCTTTAAACAACGCGGCGGTCATTTCTAGGCAGGTACACAAACAATAGCGTATATCGGCTACTAAAATCTGGCGTTATCTACGAAAAACTGGAGGGGTGAGCGGATTTCGCACCCCCACCCTCCAGGGCGCGTATTAAAGCTAGTACGTGATATGTCTGTCTTTAAAGCGAGTGCGCTTTGCAAGCAAAGCGCAGGCGAATGTACATTTACGTTAAGGGGATCTTACGTTTCAGCGTGTGATATCTTACGTGCTGAAAGTGGCGGCTGGGTGGGGGCATCTTCCTGATGTGTGAACGGTTTCAATTTCGCTTCACTTATCTGCAAAACAATTTGTACGTGGGGTGTAGGCGGGAATACTTTGAGTGACGAGGAAGTATATTTTGCTAGGGTGCCGGCATTAACCCGTCCCGTCTCGGGGGTCTTCAACTACCCCCTCAAGTTTTTTGCGGGTAGTGGACGAACGGCGCCCGGCAGCGCGCCCAAATTTGGCATACCTTTTCCCACATAAATTTGGTATGCTGTTTCAAAATTTTGAAGTCAGGTCATCTCGGGCCACGAGTTAGTCAAAGTCAAGTGAGGTCACCTCCATAAAAGTTTAACCAGTCGTCACGCTTTAACGGATACAGGCATTTTAATGAAACTTTCAGCGTTTGCTTATCTTTATAGATGCAAGAAAACGTACGAGTGGAATTTTTCATTTTTTCTCCGTTCTTGACTACATATAAATTTTGCTTATTTGCCAAATTGCAGTTCAAATAGAGGATTCTGGCTAAAGTAAACATTTTTTATTAGGGTAAGTTGATTTCCAACGTTTCTCGGTCTGCTCCACCTATTGGAAAAAGTAAATTAAAGAAGACTTGAAAAGTCAAAACTTTTAAATTTTGAAGAAATATTTTTTTTCGGGGCCAAAAAGATAAAGCCTTGGTCGATTTCACTGCCCTTTCTGATTCCAAATATTTTCTTTCTTCATATATCCCCAAAATGAACTCCCAAGAGCCAAAAACATAATGTAAGTCGTTCAAAGTCGTGAAAATTTATCCCCCTGGTGAGGTCACTTTTGAGAGACAATTGTTTTAGGGGGTAGACCCGGACCCTACTCGTCGAGCACTTCCCGATGATACCTCTTTCGTTTTCGTACGATGTTTAGTTTGGATTTTAGGGGGGTTACTAACCGTCCCCCTCCCCTCCCCCGAGACGGGGTGTGAGGATCTGACTGGAAAGACGGTGCGGGCTAATGTACTCTTCTCGAAGAGCACCGACAAATCTTTACCGTGCGGACACGGAGGTAATTGTCCACACCGCCTATCACGCCAGCCGCCGCGTATTAGTCGTTCACAGAGGGTTAGTGTGAGCATGCCATGTAGGGTCGCCAGTTAAGTTAGTACGGTGTTGTGCAATTCGTCTCATTTACGTCCGCTGTACTTCTGGGTAGCCGTTTTACGTTATGAGTGGCAGGGTAAATCGACTCATCTACGTCCGATGGCTCCTTTGGGTAGTCGCTTTAGGTTATGCTAACTTTTCTTCTTCTTTTTTCCTGAAAGGAAGTTGCCTCATCTACGTCCGACGGCACCGCTACCATTTGCTTCTAATTGCGAAACAAATCGGCTGATGTACGTCCAATATCATTCCGGGATGGCTATTTACGTGTATTATACGAGTGTTACGCGGGCATGCATTACGTGTTGAAGTGAGTGTTGGTGGTGTGGTGTCTACAGTGCTTCTCATAGTTTTGTGGCATACATATATTCGAATAACAATTGAAGAAAGTATGGGTGTACGTCACCCAGAAGCGACGGAAGCGACAGGGTGATGCCCTCATTTTGCGGAAGGCCTTTGGTGGTTATCTTTGAGAGCTAAAGCTACTACAGTCAAGCAGAATGTGACTTATGCTTAATGTTGTGTTGCAGATGTCGCAGTGAGGTGTTGTTTATTGGTTACCTTCTAGTTGAGGCTGTGCTAGTTTGATGTAACCTGTTCTTAGTCTAGTGAGGATGACCTTTTTTGTCTGTAATATCGATTTGATGCGTTCCATTTGCCTACAGTTGGTTTAATGTCGTAGGTGTGGTTGGATTTGTGTTGTGTTGATTTGTGTAGTGTCCATGCGTTCTGGTGATGTTCGCGAATGTGACGTAGGAGTGCTTTTCAATCGTATCCCGAGTATTCCATGCTGCGGTAGGTGTTTAATGCCAAGACTTGCTTTGCGAGACTGTTTTTTTTCTCGTTACCTGGGATGTTGGCGTGACACGGAATTCAGAGGAAGGAAAAGTTTATGTTACGTTATGGGCCACGAATTGTTGGAACATGTCGATGACTTGATGTGGACAGTCTTGGATGTTGCTAATTGACTTAATGACGGATTTGGAATCTGGACAAGTTTCTACGTCTCTAGCTTTATGCCTCATGAAAATGTAGATAGCGGTCAGGTTGGCGATTGCTTCAGCGGAGTTGTTGGAGAAGTTATCCGGGAGACGCTTGGAAAGCCTAATGCCTGGTCCACCCATCTTTGGCTCGTGCTTTGACCCATCCGTGAATACGAGTGTTTTGTGATTGCCGTAATTGGCGAACTTGTGGAGGATACTAGGAATTTCCGCCGGTGCTATAATATATTTCTTTTCCAAGAGCAAGTACTCGACCATTGGTTGACTGAGTGTCTAGAATGGCCTAGTGGGTTGTCGAGCTGCAGTGGCTAGCACTGTGAGGTTACACTCTAAGAGAGCCGTAGCCAGCTGAATGATATATGGTGAAAGTTTGCGTCCAAATTGGCTCTTGTATCTGTCCGGCGTAAAGGAGAGCTGTGCCGGATCATTTTAATTGATTTCATTTCGATGTGGTAGCGGCACAGCTGTTATGTTTTCCTGAAGTAGAGTAGAGGCGTGTTTGACTCCACCAGAAGACTGGCCATCGGTGTCGTGCTGATGGCACCTGTGGCCGCTCTGATGCAGTTGCTTTGGTTGACTTATAACGTTTTGCTCTAGCTTTCTGAAATGGTGGAAAAAATGACGCTGTTGTATTCTAGGATGGCTCGTATTATTTATATGTGGAGTCATAGTAGTAGTGTTTCCCTGCCTCCGTCACCTCCAGTGGTGGACACAGGATCGCTCCACGTTGAGGTTCATCGGAAACCCACGCACACCGGCGAGCACCCGGATGTGACACTATCTCACCACAGCACACATCACAAATAATTTGCTTTCTTCTGCTACCTTACTACACGAGTGAAGCGCTTCTCTTCAACTGGAGAAAAACTTGCAGTGAAAACTGTTGTTTTTTCCTTTATCTAAAGGATAAAGATAAAGATAAAAACAAATGAAGCGATAGCGAGAAAGACAACCAGGTACAGAAAAAAAACTGAGAAGAGGTCAAAAAGAGAAAGAAAGAAAGGGAGAAGGATACAAGAACAACAAAAGGGGAAAGAGAGATGAGGGCGGTGCAGGCTATGTCACCGCCCCTCCCCCTCCCCTCACTGACGTAGTACTGTGAATCATGCCTACATTGTCTTTGTTAACACAACCGACAGGGTTTAGACCGATTGATTTGTTCATCATCTAAAGCTCACCATCTTCATTGCTTTCGACAATCCTCATTGGTGCTCTATCTTACACGCATCTCTCCCATTGTTTCTGTGCACATTTCGTTTGATCTCCTGAAGTACGTCTAACGTATTAGTTATGAGCGCAATATAGCCTAAGTAGCTGACAAGCCCACAAACCCTAACCACACACAATCTTACACACGAATACAAAATGAGAGAGGAAGGAAAAAATAAAAAGGTTCAAGAAAGAAGAAAGTATGGATGTGCGTATGCTATTTAAATGCATGTGGGTATGGATATATTCGCACCCAGTGTTCAATTATTACTACACAGAAGGACGTGTCTATATTTTTATTGAGCGGGAAATGTTTTATATTTCGGTGAGGGCATTGTGCGCAATGATGACCAGGCCGGAAAAGGTCCCAGGGGATCCGACATTTCCAACGAAAAGAATATTCACTGACGTTTGAGTAGTTGATTTGAAAGCAAATCACACGATGCACGTCAAACACGAACTTTTGCCGTTCAGGGAATTCGTAATGTCTCCAAGCGGAATATTTTGGAAATGGGAACACATGAAGACATTATGGTGAATTTTCGGGACTTAATTGATGCTTTCAAGTCAAGAATACTGCTAAAATTTCTGCATTCGCATACATACGCTCGACATGCTATTCACTCATTAGAATTTGCACTTAATATTCATGCAATGCAGCAGCATTGGCGAGACACGCCTTTGTGCATGGGCATGCTTTTGTGGCATACCAAATGCAGCTTAATCCGTCCCGTCTGGGGGGGTCTTCAACCGCCCCCCCCCTCAGGTTTTTCGCTGATGGTGGACGAACTGCGCACGGCAGCGCGCCCAAATTTGGCATACCTTTTCCCACATCAATATGGCAAGCCGTTTCAAAATTTTGAAGTCAGGTCATCTAGGGTCAACGAGTTAGTCAAGGTCAAGTGAGGTCACCTCCAAAAAAGTTCAACCAGTCGTCTCGCTTTAACGCATATAGACATTTTAATGAAACTTTCAGTGTTTGCTTATCTTGCAACAAAACATACTGGTGCAATTTTTATTTTTTGTTTTGTTTTTGACTGCATATCAATTTTGCGTATTTACCAAATTGCAGTTCAAATGGAGGATGCTGGCTAAAGTAAACATTTTTGATTAGGGTAAGTTGACTTCCAACAACGTTTCTCTGTCTGCTGTACCCATTGGAAAAGGAAAATTAAAGAAAACTTGAAAGCTCCAATTTGTAAAATTAAAAAAGTCTTATTTTGTGGGGGCCAAAAAATTATAGCCCTGGTCGATTTCGCTGTTCTTTTCTCATGCTAAATA
Source organism: Imbricaverruca yamaguchii (assembly GCA_034440575.1). Lineage (NCBI taxonomy): Eukaryota > Metazoa > Arthropoda > Thecostraca > Neoverrucidae > Imbricaverruca > Imbricaverruca yamaguchii. The sequence goes on along the minus strand of JAOTOL010001639.1, from coordinate 2,824,311 downwards.
CTTTTTTTTCATATATCCCACAAAATGAACTCCCCAGAGCCAAAAACATAATGTAGGTCGTGAAAAGTCGTGAAAATCTAGTCCCCTGGTGACGTCACTTTTTGAAGAAAATTGTTTTGGGGGTGGACCCAGACCCTACCCGTCGAGCGCTTTCCGATAACACCTCTTTCGTTTTCGTGCGATGCTTAGTTTGGATTTTAGAGGGGGTTACTAACCGCCCCCCCCCCGAGACAGGGTATGAGGATCTGACCGGAAAGACGGAGCGTTAAAGTAAGGTGCAGGGCATCTGGCCCAACTTAATACAAGGAGATCAACCAGGAAACCGTTAATGAGGAACCCAGTTCCTTGTCACTGGTATTGTCCCGTTGGTTTAGAGGTGAAGCCACTAAATATTTAACAGAAACTAAAGGGAGTAATGTTATAAGTATAATGCATAAATGCATGATGCATCAATTATGAATGATATTCAAACCATGCAATTGTACGTCAAAGGGCATGTTTTATACCCATACATCCTCCCACCAGAAGGACAAACTTAGTACCTAGGTTCAGCACCAATACTTAGTATCAGGTCAGAAACATTGCACGTGTCATTTCTGGCATTTTCCAGGAGCAATATTCCAATAACTATTTAGTGAGGATGCCCAATGGTTGCATGTGCACTAGCGACGTGAAGACAAATATTGTTCTCTCATGTTTTTTTTTCTCCAGCTATGACAGAAATCGGCCAGGAACTTGCTCTTTCTTATATGTCGAGATGAATACCAGGGGTGGATGTTTGTATGGAATGAGGAAGGGGCTCAAGCTGCTGCAAGCTGAAGGTGATCTGGCGTGCGCCGACAGCCCATTGGGTTATGCTGATTGATGATTTAAGAAGGTGATTCGGGGATGATCCCCAAAAGGAAGTCCTACCCCCTACTAATACCAGTCACGATGGGCTCCGTCACGGAAGTTGGCGTGGGGGCATTCGCGGTTGTCATGTTAACACGCCAAGTCGGCCGGGAGCTTGGGCGGCCGGCTAAAGTGGAGAGGCTGAGATGGCGTCTGACCGGATGGTCGGTGGCCGGCGACCGACCGCACGTTGGACCGGACCGGCGGCCGACCGCACGTTGGACCGGACCGGCGGCAGACCGCCCGCACTCTTCGTGGTCTTTGGTTTGTGCATTCAAACGTTAATGCGAACAATGCCAAAATTGAATGTCCGTCGATCCTGATATCCGTGAGGAACACTGAGCACAACTAACTGGACAGAGGAAGGCACCGAGCAACACATGCCTATACTCGCCGACGCAACCATTTTACGTTTCATTCAAATCGGATATATGCTAGCCCTTGCACGATTACACCAAAACGACATTTTCGAAGCCGATGAAAGGATTATAACCCCGTCTAGCTCGGCGACTTAAAATCACAGAACAACTGTTTCCCTGTAAGATATCTGTTGTTCAACCGTTAGAAGGTTGACAGGACTGTGCGAAATATCTTCGGGGTCCTGACGTAATTATCTAATAACTTTTTGGGGAGACAATGTTACCCCTCTACGACTTTCAGCTGTATGGTTATTAAATTCGAGTTATTCATTTGGCTTGGTGAACGTCTACGTATTCACAATGAATCTATTTAAACATGCAGGATAAATGTCGTCTGCTTCTTATATGACACGAACAATTGAATAAAGGCAATGTAGAAAAAGCGAAAACACCACGGCGAAAACAACCTGCCCGGTGCTCGCAGTTATAAACGTTGATGATGGCAAGTGCTTCACAACAAGCAATCTGATGAAATTGATACATTCTATGTCAGCCTCCGTGCAACAACGGCAGGTGCAATGTGCGGCATCAAGATGCTGAGATCCGTTCCTTCTGCGTCGGTAGTGGAGAACATAAAATTAGCACTCTTGCGGTCCCATGTAGTGCGAGGCAGACGAATAACGCACGCACATCACGTGCATTTGTGACAAAGACGAGTGGGTGACGGTGAGGAACAGTTTGCCATGTTTACCATACGGCAGTGATTCTGTGCCCAGGTGAGTGCAGTTGTCACATACCTCCACCCAACCCTGCTTGCAAAGCGGCTGAAAAAAAGAACGGAAGCTCAGTTAGATATCGCAAACTATCGGCACGTCACAGACCTTCCATGTGACATGCAAACACCAGACATATGGCTGAGACGCCATGCACCTGCTGAGAAAGGGATTTATAAAGCAAGTGTCTTGACCCATGCTCGTCGTTTCTTGTGGATATTCGGTTGACATATGAGAAGGAATAAAAATAGTCAATAGAGGGGTCTTGGCGAATCACATGGTGAACTCCTTTCCTCTTAGCCAGGAATCTGGTTCTTGCTTTGTAAATGAAACAATGAAAGGGTCATATGGGAAGACGACTTGCATTCATCTAGAAGTACATGAAAGAAACAATCACCTCACTTAGCACAGAAGTTCATTACGAGAGAGGGCGAAAGCCGAGCGAGTCTGTTCCAGTGAAACCCCCCCCCCCCCCCCGTCCTCCCCCCCCCCCGCCACCCGGTCCAGTCCGTGTAAAGCCGTCCGTCGGTAAAGCAGTTCTGGCCAAGCCACCTGGAGGTTATAACTATAAATAAACTTTGTCGCAGTGTTTCGCGTTTGCATTCGTTCACTCGGGATCAGCTGTTTGTGATGCCTGCCCAATTATATCCTAATTGTTCATGAAGTCTTTGTCGAAAAAAGAAGTTCACGGTGGCATCTCCGCTCGTGGACAACTTTGGGCGACGATTCGTCATGCACTGCAACACTACAAGTTCTCATTTTATCAGTCAAAGCTTCTGAGCCAGTCAGAGCCTCTGGTCCAGACCAGCCATTGATCTGAGCCTACCTGTCCGTCCCAGCCTACCTGTCCGTCCCAGCCTACCTGTTCGTCCCAGCCTACCCTTCCCAGCCTGTCCCTCCCAACCTGCCAGTCCGTCCCAGCCTACCTGTTCGTCCCAGCCTATCTGTCCGTCCCAGTCTGCCATTGACAGCCTGCCCCTCCCAGCCTGCCAGTCCTTCCCAGCCTGCCAGTCCGTCCCACCCTGCCAGTCCCAACCCGTACGTCGCAGTCTGCACATTTCAGGTGACAAATTGGTAACGTATTTGGCTTGCATCTGGAAGTCTTCGAGTTCGCGACCTCCAGCCTGCAACGCAATTTGGCGCATGCATCGAATCAGAAATCACGGCCAACATGTGGCTTTGCACGCACGTTTGAAGGCGCATAGTTATCTGGACAATCAATGCCACGTGCCGACTGATGGCCAAAGGCAGGTTTGCACCGTCACCGGACAGGAAGAAATCCCGCTCCGCCCACGAGACCGGCCTACATTGGCTGGCGTCGCCGACCAATCTGCCCGTGATGTCACGCGCCCGCGCACTGCTCGCTGATCGCCGAAGTCGGGTGTCTGCCTCCACATCGCCACACGGTGGCAGGCTGCAAATACATTGACACACACACACACACACACACACACACACACACACACACACACACACACACACACACACACACACACACACACACCCTGGCATAATCTCCCCCGGCCATGTGCGTGGAGAGTCAGATTGGTGCCGGCTGGGCCGCTGTCGCCGGCGGACAGGCGGAAATACGCACCAAGATAATCTGGGCCGGCGTGTGGACCTCCAGCCCAGAGGTCGCCTGCCTGTCCAGAGGTCGCCTGCCTGTCGGCGTGTGCAACCTGGCTCACACAGTCGCCGGAAAATGTCCGCCGGCCGGATCGAAAACCATACCATATAAGTCATCCGGAAACCGCGCATTTTCACTAAACTACATGTTTATTTGTGGAGGAGGAAAAACAATTTCAAACCACTTAGACATCAGGGAGATGTCCCCAGTCCTGCCCTACCTTCAGCACGTGAAATATCACACAAGGTGTAATGCAAAACTCATTTAACGTAAATATCCACCTGTCTGCACTTCGCTTGCAAGCAGTTGCTTTGGTGGACAGACATGTAACGTACTCGCTTTAACACGCACCCTGGAGGGCCTCTGAAAATAACGCGCACTGGAGGGGGGCGGATTCCCCCCCCCCCCCATAAGATCTCAGCTCCTATGAAGGCTAAAGCAACGAAATTCAGAGGGTGGATGGGCATGATAGTGAACTCTATTGTGTGCAAAGTTCATGACCTTAGGTCAATATCTTCAAGGTCAAATGCGGTCAAAATTGCAAAATTTTCTGGTTTTGCGTGACTTGGCTTGTCATTGTTATGGATCGCTGTGATTGTGTTTAAATGCTCCAAAATTGGCATTAATGATGTTTTGGACATTACCAATGATTCAATACAGAGGTCAGATCCGCAATTTGACCTCAGGTCACCTATACAGGAGCACTTTATTAGGTCATTACCTGTTCCAGTTACCGGAACCGGGCTCCCATCCCGACTGCTCCGTTGGGCGGCTCGGCAAAATCGGCTTTGCAAAGAAAGGAGTGAAATACATGAATAAAGTATGGAAACGCTTAGGCACACAATGACAAACAGTAGATTTCTGGATGTATAGGAAGTAACATGTAAAGTGACATCAATCGCATGACAGTCAATTGAATTTATGGCACATTCCAGTTAACCAAGTTTAGTTCCATTAGCCTATCATGAACTTGTCTGACTTGACCATGGTGACTTGACATGACACTGGAGCAATGTAGCATGACAATGTACATCAAACAAGTCGCTAGTTTTGCCAAGAACACTTCCTTTTTGCTAATATACGGGAAGCGCTTCAGCGCCGATATTTGTGGTCTGGCGCTGAAATTTATTTTGACTTTACAGACCCCTAATTCGAAAAATTTTCGGTCCATTTTCATTGTTCTTACTTCAAAAAACGCGTCGGTCATTTATTGGCAGGTACACAAACAATGGCGTATGCCGGCCGGTAAAATGTGGAGTTATCTACGAAAAACCGGAGTTGTGGGCGGATTTCGCCCCCTTGCAGTGCGCGTGTTAAAGGGGATACAATTGACCTTTACGGTCCGGCACGCTTAAAATCCACAGCACTTTTTCCGGTCCAGTGACGGCGTGAACTGGCCTTAGTTTCCATGTGTATTCGATTGAATCTTCGCTTTACCACTTATTCTCGCTCATCCAGCGCCCATAGACGCCTTATAGATATGCATGTATATGTATAAGCATATGCATATACACGTGCATTTATATGTATTTGTGTGTATATGTATATGCATAAGCATATGCATATACACATGCATTTATATTTATATGTGTGTACATGGATATGTACATGTATCTTATACATATGCGGGTATATGTGTATGTACATTATACATATACATACACGTACGTATAGCAAACAGATTAGCTTCAACTTTCAAGTATAGTCGGAGCGGTAAATGCAGCGGGACGAGGCCCGGCAGAGTACCAGGACAGACAAACGACGGTGTTATGTAGGAGACAAGCATCTTCAGCATTTAGACACTAGGGTAGAACAGCATTGTGATGTTTGATCAGGCTACAGTGCAGGACCAGCTCCAACAACCCCTGAGTAGAGCGGCATTGTGATGTCTGGTCATGCTACAGCTCACGACGACCTCCAGCAACCCCTGAGTAGAGCGGCGTTGTGATGTCTGGTCACGCTACATCTTCTCAGTCCCAGAGTAGAGCGGCATACTGGCCATCGTGCGCGAGGATGGCCGCTCGCCGTTAACTAACCGGCTGCCTGGATGACCAACCTCCACTTTGACGTGATTATGGGATTACGTTGCCGGCTGAGCTCATGGTGTGAAAATGATCTTTTTGGGGGAGTGTGTTAAAATGTGGACGAGGATACAAGATGTGTTCTACAGACACCGACTACAACATGAACACCACCCGGGCGAAAATAGGTTCCTTGCTGGAAGTATTCACTCGCCGGCTACCTCCATCTGAAATGTTCTTCTACAACGATCCGACAGCTGCTGGAAAGGGCTAATAACATGACTATTTCATACACGCGTTCGTTAAATTCTTGTCCAGGAGAATCGTGACTAAATTGGTGGCGCTCTCTGCACGACAGTAGCCATCGATGGGCTGGTGTCAGCCACCACGACGCGATGAGATTCTGTCCGGCGATACTTCAGGGCTGTCCAGCGGCAGTATCTGCAGCGTCCACACGACCACCATGGGCGACATGGCTCCTGGTTCGATGGCTTTCAATCCGGCATTCCTTCGAGCTTGCGGTTCCAATATTCATTTACGAGCGACGTGCCCGACCCGGCCCCGTACATCTGCGTAAGATGTGGGCCCAGCACCACCCGTGTCTAGACCAAGCCATAAGCCCTTAAGGAATATGGCCGATTTTAAACTCCTTCGCAGGACCCAGCTGGGTTGCAGTTTCATTCCGGGAGTTGGCTCTACAGCTTACAAATGGAAACATGGCACAACTGAATGCTGTGGTGGTAGCCAACGTATCTAAACATGTAGCATTACTATCAATTAGATCCCGCTTTTATCATGCATACCGGTCTGTCAACAATGAGAGGAATTATTGCACAATGAGTAAACGAGAGCGGCGCGCTGGGGACAGAGCGAAGCCTGTTGTCAAACAGGAGACAAATTATATTTTTACCTTCCCTCGTCTGAAATTTCACAAGGATGGGAACACTACTATCTGAAACACATGAGATGAGGCCCATCGTGTGTTCGGAGGCCCCAGGCCAAGAGACCCCAGACAAAGAGGGCCTATGGGTTACGAAAGCGACCCAAAGCCTGGCTGGACGCACAACCTTGCTGTCCTGAGACACCAGACCAGAGTTAAGATAATGTTTTTTTTCTGTTAGGTAGGAAATGTCGAAACGAGCACATATGGATGTCGAAATTTGCCATGGAATTAGTGTTATATCGGATGTTTTTTGCGTATCAGATTCAAATTTCGGCCAATGGCATGCCTATGACTGTGCCTTTCTTATTTGTTGTGAGATTCATAATTTAGGAGGAGCTATATTCGGGATAGCAAGGAAAATATATGCAATAAACCGGTATTGTATGCCATATCATATTATAGGCAGTCTCTTTGTCTGAAACTGCGTTGCGAAATGTTCGTGTATTATCGTCCCCAATAGAAAGCATGTTCATGATGCATATACACGAGGTACTTTTAGAAAGGTGACAAGAAGGCGTCATAAGCACGCATCGAGAAGCAGGATGTCGATACTTCTTGGAGGATGCCGTTTGAGTGTTCATAAAGTTCCATATTATACCATATTTCACGAATAATTTATAAAAGCACCAGATGATAAAGTTGATCAGTGTTGACAATAGCACGCGAAAAAGAATCCTGATGCCTCTGAGGAACTATGTCGTGTTTTCTGGAGGTCCAAGATCAGGAGGTCCCCTCAGTCTTCACTAGAAGGTCCTGGGTTCACGACGTTAGTTAGTTAGTTATTTGGGCCTCAGTGTTCATCGACTTCATTGATCGTGAACACCCACAGCAATATTAGTTATTTGCACGTCGATGTATCGCACATGCTAGCTAAACTTGCGGAATAGTAGTGATAGTAACGCACGGTACGTAAGGGACGTTATGGCATAATTCAGCCTCTTCAGCATAGCGCATGTTTTATTGAAAACGATACTTCGGCTAGGTAATGAAAAAGTCGCCCCCAGCGGACAATATTCTATGTAGTAGTCGTCTAAAACTTTACTGAGTGACAGTGACTGAACGCGCCAAAATGAAGTCTGTCTCTTCATAACCGGGCCAGGAAAGCAGCAAATGACGTACAGGTAAGGGCGTGCCATTTCGGGCAGCGTGGTATATCACTATCAGTTAGTAAAAGTGAGTGTTATATGCATGCCATATTCTGAAGTGGCACAAGGCTACTTCGTCCCGCCTATTCCTACCTCACTTTTTCGATGCGGTGTTTGATCGCTTTCAACTTATTATCAGATATTGCGGTCCAAGAAGCTGGCCACTGCGAGCACAGACACAGAAATGTTTCGGAAGTGATCACGGACAGGGGATCGTAGAGTTCGCGAGCATGGAGCATGTTTTGTAGAGCATGTTTTGTGGAAACATCAGCTAGGTCGTTCCCAGAAATGCTCACGTGGCTTGGGATTCAACACAGCATCACTCTTTATCTGTCTCGTGTGCATTGGTAAGACAAGTTAAATCGTCCCGTAAAATATCATATGATGGATCGAGTGCCATCCTTAAAAGACTACTCAACGAACCCGTGAAAATAGCGAGCAGTGAATCGTCCTATACTTCAATGAAACAGTGAGCTTTCAAAATGGCAATAAGCCCGGAAGAATACACTGATACATGTGCTGTAAGTGAAAAGCTTTTAGCCACAGTACCGGAAGTAAAAGCGCCGACGACACGAGTTTCCGTTCTGGATCCTGTACATTGTAACCAATCCAATACATCACACGGTGTGTCCCATGGCAACTGCTCTGAATTCATAGGTGTGATATCGGCTCCCTTTGCGCAGGCGAGGGTTATGTCCACTTCTGGCGTGATCTGTTCCCAGGGAGGCGTTTGACACTCAATCCGCTGAACACCCTGGAGGCAAAGACCGCTCCCATAAAAAGTCGTCGCATTCGGACTCCATACGGGACAAATATCCTGGACCGTTCGCTTGAGAACACCGATGGTATGAGATGGGAAAATGCATGGACGTTAGCTGGATGGTTCGGGTACTGCCGCAGTTTGCAGGCATATCGCCTACCAAGCCGTGCACGGCCCATAGAGTGGAAACTCTTGAACTTCCGCAAAGGAGACTCGCCGTTGGAGAAGTAAGAACAGTCCCTGTGAAGATAAGAAGCGAGGAATGGTGGACTGTATCCCGGGCACGTTTGCTCGTCAGACAAACTCTATCATAAATATAACGCGCGTAGTAAAGTTCTGGTCGAATGAGCGATCGGTATAGCATAAGCATCGATGCCAGGGTCTGCACCATATGTCGCACGAGCCAGACATTTTCTCAGTCTTTACTCACTTATCTTTTAGTGTTTTAAGATGTTGCTGGTATAGTTAATTATTCGTGGAACAGGGTGGAATAAACCACTTTATGAGCACTCAATAGACGTCCTTGTTCAAGAAGTATCGGCATCCTGATCTTTGATGCGTGCTTACGAAGTCCTCGTGTTTACTTTCTAATAGCATGTCGTTTATGAGTATCCTGTGCGTGCTCTCGACAAGGAAGGGTGATACACGAACATTTCGCAGCATAATTTCCGGTTAAAAGATTATCTACGATGTGACATGGCATACAATACCAGTTTGTAGTATATGTATCATTCTCTTGATCCAGAACATAGCTATTTATAAATTATAAATCTGAAAACAAATAATAAAAGTACAATCACAAATACCTAAACTATTGGTTCAAATTTGAGCATGAAGGACATCAAAAACATTTTAAATGACATTAATTCCATGTCACATTTCTACATCCTATTGTGCCCATTTCGACATCTTACATCTAACGAAAATCAAAATTTTCACCCTCTGCCGGTATGTCAAGCGAGTGTCAAATTCCAGAGAAAAACATCTGACACCGGTTGGGTGCACGGTACCGTCTGTCCGTGCAATAGAACATCCATATTGGAGTATGTGCGGCAGAAACAGAAGTGCATGGCAACAGTCTTCGCTATAATTTGAGGCGGTAAATTGGAATATGAGGCAGAGGAATATTGTTTGGATTCCAAACATATTGCACATGCTTTTAACCCGCTCCGTCTCTCCCGTCAGATCCTCACACCCCGTCTCGGGGGGGGGGGGAGTTGATAGGAGCTCCTCCCTAACACCCGTCTTCACCTTCACACCCTCTCTTCTGTCAGATCCTTACATCCTTACTCGGGGGGGGGGGTGTTTATCCTCACTCTTCTGTCAGATCCTCACACAGATCCCCGTCTCGGGGGTCGATAGAACCCCCCTCTAATCTCCAAACTAAGCGTCACACGAAAACGAAATAGGTGTGATCAGAAAGCGCTCGATGAGTAAGGCCAGAAACCGCCCCAGAATATTCCCACCAAAAAGTGACGTCATTAGGAGCCCTAATTTTCACGTTTCAAGGAATGCATTTTGAAGGAGATTTGAAGAAGAAAAATAGTTGGAATCAGAAAAGGAAAGCGAAATTGACCATGATCATAACATTCTTGGCCACCCAAAACTGAGAAAAAAAATTTATTTCAAAATATTTAGTTCGGGTTTTCTTTAATTTTCCTTCTTTAATGGGTGGAGCAGACAGAAAAACGTTGATCGAAGTCAACTTACACTAATACAAATGCTTACTTTAGTCAGAATCTTCGATTTGAACTCTAATAAGCAAATATGCAAAACTATTAAATAATAAAAAACGGGATTTTTTGTTAATTCCTCTCGTACGTTTTATTGCATCCCTAAACATAAGCAAACGCTGAAAGTTCCATTAAAATAGCTGTATCCGTTGAAGCGTGACGACTGGTTTAACTTTTTTGGAGGTGACCTCACTTCACCTAGACTAACTCGTTGAACCTAGACAACCTGATTTCAAAAGTTTGTCACAACATGCAAAATTGATATGGGAAAAGGTATGCAAAATTTCGGCGCGCTGCCGGGCGCCGTTCATTTTCCATCCGCGAAAAACTCAACAGAGAGAGAGAGATATATATATATATATATATATATATATATATATATATATATATATATATATATATATATATATATATATATACATACTTATATTTATGTATGTGTATGTATACATATATGTGTAAATACATATATATATATATATATATATATATATATATATATATATATATATATATATATATATATATTTATATCTATATGCACATCGACACTAAGCCGCGAGTTAAAATTATTCGGATTTGGCAAAGCCAAACGAAGGGGCACTTACCCCGTCAACGGTATATAACACAATATTCCTGATGGAATTAAGAATGGAAAACAATCCTAAAAGCCTGCTATCGGTTCCGAATCTGCACATGTCTGGTCTGCCCGCCAGCCATTTCGGATATCGGTGATACTTTCCTAACATTCCGACCAGGCACCGGCACCTCCGCCGGCAACTTAAATATAGTGTTGCCGGTGCCCTTTCCCCACCGGAGGGGTACCACCTTCTCATGCTAGGGCACATGCATGCTCTTACATCTAGCAGGAAAGAACTGTGTTGTAATAGTTAACTATTACTTTCTCCTACCCCTCCTTCCCAGACGTGATCTTCGCTGGGCTGTCTCACCATGCTGTTCCTACCACCGCGTCATTCCTCCTGGGCGCCGCGCGATGCCTGCGGCGCTTGACATGAAGGTCGTCCGCGTGGACGCAAGCAAAACGTGCTGGTTTTAGGAACGAATAAGGGTCATATTCGTGGAGAGGACTCTTGAAGCTTTCAAATTAATCCAATTTGGTTAATTTTGATGATATTCAACAACTGAAATGCATTGTGAAAAACGCAGAAGTTCGGCTGCAGTGCCTACGGGACTGCGCCAAAGTGACGTCACTGTTACCAAACGCTCCTGCAGAGCACCGGGTAAAACACCGGTTGTACGACAGGTGCTCTGGAGTGGAAAATTTCATCGAAGTCGATTCAAGGAGGGATTTGTGGCACACACACATGGTTCGCCGCTGCCAGCGCGTCTAACGTCAGCCAGAGCACGACCGATCTCGTTGGCTACATCGACTTGATAAGCCACCTCACGGTCACCAACCGTCAACGTGGGAAGTGGGCCTGCACTGAATAGATCACAGGTGTTTTGACGCGAGACGAAACCAGGGGGATGGCGAATATCGATTGCCAATTATATGCACATCCGTGTTTGCATTGGTCCGATTCTTGTTTTTGCTTTAGTTTGTTTTGTTTAGTGCGCAATTATTCGTACCATTAAATGTCACTGTCTCTTTGACCCCGTACTCTTACCTATTATCGCATGTCAAATTCTATAACGGTGGCATAGCACTAAGAAAATAGAAGGTAATCACACTATGATTATCTATCAATAATAATTCGCTTCGTTCTGTAAAATGAGTTGTTATTTTTAAACTACCTCCTCTCGAGCGAGGGCCAAAAAGCGTTCTAGACCCGCCACTGACAATTACCAGTTTTTTTGGGGGGAGGGGGAGTCAATAGTTCCGGTGAAAGGTAAAGATTCTCAAGACGTCTAACCGTTTTGAAGATGAGTGCCGATCGAGCAATTGTAGCGCCTAGGTGCGTGGGTAGGCGAAGGATCTGGGAAATCCACCGGGTAGTAAAGGTATCATGGTAATAGCAGGTAATGGAGGAGAGGTATCATGATAAAGGTCAGATAATGGAAGAGAGCTACCGTGGTAGCGATCAGGTAACGGAGGAGAGGTACCGTAATAGCGGTCAGGTAATGAAGGTAAGGAAATGCTGGCTTGTCTGAAGCCAGGAAGGTACTGTCGCCAACTGACACCTGCGAAATGTACGATTTTATCGCACCTCCACCTAAGTGTGGTCGACTTCCAGGGAGAGATGATCCATGCATTTGTGAAATCGCACAGATAAGTCCGCTGAGTGAAGTAGACAGCTAGTATGGCAGATGACTAGTGTACTCAGAGCATTAGAGATAAGCAGATTAACGAGCTTTGACTTATAACTGACATGGTTAAGAGCACGATTAATGATGCTTCATCGTACGTCAAAGAGTGAACCTTCATCATACCACGTAGTCCAATAGATCGGCCCTCGCGCCAAGCTGGCGACCGGCGAGCATGCTGGTTCGGTCACTTGCACTCCGCTGCAAAATTACTATCATTGCACCTTGCCAGATTGTTCATATGTTGAATGTGAATACATTCCGAGGCATGAAAGATCGATACAGACCGTGCCCTCGCTCTGGCGGCGAAGCCAACTGTTATCAGATCGTCTGCCAACACAACAGCGCATATTTAACTGGTCACAACCACTGTCGTTGACACAAGTGCTACAAATGACCTCAAGCGGCGCAGGGAAAGTTCATTGTAGATAACCGAGTCCAGTGACGTCCACTGGAGGGTGCTGAATCCAGCGTCCGGCAATACAGGTTCGGTTCGTTCGGCACCAGTTTCGGTCACAGAAGAAAAGCTTTAAAACCAGCCAGCTGGCCGGATAATGGGACCGAAGCGCATTTCCGGTGATATCCTATATACGACACACATGTCCATGTTGCATATGTTTATACTGCACACGTGTTCCTATGAATACGTAGCATTCGAATAAAATCAGTATAACGCTTACCTGCACACATTCATTTCCTGTAGCGCAAGTTTCATTTCAAGACTGAGTAAACCTAGATCATCAACAGCACTGAACAGGAACAATCTACAACCCTACCCCATACCCCATACAGCCGTACAAGGACACGTATGCTCCTCAATGTCAGTGAGACCACGCCCCTCGAATATCGTTTCCAATCGGTGAAGTCACAAGGCCTGGACAATTAAATCTTCCGGTAGACAGTCCATCGAACATTTTAGTTGTAATTTAGCACGCACTAATGCACTACATGTGTACTAATTTGCTGCTTCTGTACTATTTTACGGGTCACTGTAGCCATTCTAAGAAGCATCCGTATATCATGCTTCTACATTGTACGCGTCCTAGTTGCCTTCTTAGATAAGACACATGTACGTCATCATTCTTGAAGTAGATGGATGCCTGCGAAGTGGGAAAATAGTCATTATAGCATGTACCAGTCAGAGATAGTACTTAAGAAGGAATTTTACTGTACCTGTAGCTAAAAATATTTCGGAGACGAATTATTCCCATGAAAACCTACATGTTTTCACACGGCGTTTCTAATCCTAAGTATTACAAAATATAACGAAGTCAGGTTTATTTGAAAGCCAAAAGAGCTTTGTCTACGAATATACACCTTCCTTTTTTCCAAAATGCAGCCATTTTGATTGGTAACAAGAAATTCCATGTTCAGTGTCCGGGCATCGGCCTGGGCTATGGGTAGAAGCAGTAGGACGAGCCAGATAAAGCGAAGAGCAAGGTGAGCAAGTAGGGCTAGGAGCAAATGGCGAACAACTACAACATTATTGTTCCACGACTAGTTGGTGCTTGATCACGCCACTCTGTCTGAGACGTACGTGCTGTATGAATAAATAATAATATATTCATAAATATATAACAAGACACCATGCACTCTGAAGAGGGAATGTCGTCTCATAATTACCAAATATGGATCCGGCGAGCAAATGTGTCCCCTGGGCAAACTAGCCACGTGGAACATAGCAACGTAAATTACACGTAGACGCTTGGTCAGTGGTAACAGGAGCATAGCCCTTCTCCGGCGGGGGGTTCGGATATATGCACCACCAATTGAAGAGATGTCGATTGAAATTAGCGTGAAATTGAATATCCAGCGCCCCCAAACTTTAACTTTGTAAAACATTCATGCATAGTCATGCTTCAGCAATATTTCCATGCCACTTTTCTAACCTCCGATTGCGGTACCATGCATCATAGTGCTTTGTTGGTACCTCGCCTTCCCCATTTCTCTTCCCGAATCCTAAATCCTGGTTTTCTAGTGAGTGACACAGCGAGACATCCAGATGGGAGGTGGCATATAAGTTTGTGCGGACTCTTTCTTACCGCTCTCCCAACCAAAGTGAGCCAATCGTTGGATTTATAAAAGTGAACTTTCGTCCAAGTTCTTGCTCGGGTGACAGCGGATCTGTTGTTAAGTAGAGATTATTAAGTGAATCATGGCCCCACCACCCGATCCGTGAATTCCACTTGAAAGGCATCATTTTAACCTATAATGTAACGCGTCAATGCACCGACATGGTCCTCTTGGTAACTAGTCCCAGGCCATATCGAGCCAGTTACGAACTGATCCTCCCAGCAGGGGGCTGAATGCCAGCGCGTGAAGCGACTCGAACCTCGTTTTGCCAGGGCAGGGAAGACTAACGCAATTCAACGTCTAATCAACTGAGCTTCCGTGACGGGAAATGATTGAGCTAACCAGGCGATATTTTTCACATGATGTACTTCACCCAATTAATAACAGCATCGAATAGCGGTGGTTTCCATGGTCTGGCAAGACAGTGTTCGAGTCGTCGTACACTTCCGTAATCCGCAGCTGAGACGCTCAGTTGCGAAATGGTCCGATATGGCTGGGGCCAAGAAATCCAGGCGGCCGTGTCAACGGGTGAAACTTCTGACCCAGTGCAGGGTTCATGCAACAAGCTTGCGCTTAGCATTGCCTCTGATTCTGTAAATCCTCCACATCAATAATTACAAGTAAATTTATTTGAAATACACCTCCCCACACACAGACACATGTAAACACACACATACGCGCGCGCGAGCGCACGCACGCACGCACACGCACACGCACACGCACACGCACACGCACACGCACACGCACATGCACACACACACACACACACACACACACACACACACACACACACACACACACACACACACACACACACACATATATATATATATATACTCTATATAGCTCTCTTGGCCATGATATTTATTATGACTATTATATATATATAATAGTCATAATAAATATCATGGCCAAGAGAGCTATATATAGTATAAAATCTCCATTAGGACAACATTGTCTCAGCTCAATTTTTCCTTGACGACTCCCTCCCTAGAGGGCACGGATTGAGGTGCATGTTCGATATTACTACATTGAGAAGCGTAGCGTTCAACTTGAAAATATTTTCCTTTAAGCCTAGGTTATTCGCTTCAGGTGAGAATGGAGCCAATACTGTATATTGCGTTGCTTTCCTCTGCTTTGATTTGCTTAAGTTATGGTGCAGGTGCGATTTTCCATCTGTTGAGCATGGTCGCCATGGTGATCATCACCAACCAAGCAAATAATAACATCAGTGGTGAAAGACTAGGTGTCTGCAATTCATCCATTGAAGCTAAGCAAGCGACGAACTTAGAAATATCTCAATACACTTGCGCTGGATAAGTAATTGTGATGCCTTGTTCCAAAATAAGAAAACGACGTGCACTCGATCTTTTATATTGTGCTGCGATTTTTTTTTAAAGAACTTGATAGCAAAATTCCTTTCCAGCATAGTTCAATGATATATAGTTCTCTTTGCATTTTTAGAACTAAGAAGCGTATGCACCGAACGTTAAAACACATTCAAAGGCTAAGGAATGATTGATTATTTGGGCTTAATGGCGCGCTGATTATGAGGTCATTTAGTGCCCATAGTCTAAGGTCGCTCATACATTATTGCTCAGAGCTCAGCATGTTCTATGCTAGTAGTGAAGCATCGTAGTTCCAACAATAACAGTCTGATTGGCGTCTCTGCTGCGCCACATTTGAACTATTGGCCAAAAACATATTTTGCATGTATACGTGGCATGCCAATATTCTGATAGATCGTAGGTGCATTATCGCAAAATCCTGCTAACAGCATCACGGTTGTAACTAATAAAATATACTACATTCCGTCATTCACGTAGTGTTAATTAATAGCCCGGGGTGAGACCGGACGCTGAAGTTGCCAGAAATCTAAGCTGTCTCAGTAGGCGCGTCCACTAATGAGATATTGTTCAGCCGTGTCGGCCATCGCGAATTGTCCTGTGTTGGGGAATCACGACGCCTGGAAACCTAGAGTAAGATGGGAGGATCGGCCGACTTGCTGGCCTTCCGGCCTCCCGGAATACGAGCAGACGTGCATCCGACTAATGTTGACTGGCGTCGGCACATAAGTCAATGGCCGAGGGAGATCAATCAATACTGTAGAAGTCTGGGCGGGCGCGTCCATAGCCGGCAATAAGCTTGATTAAGGAGACACATTGACGGGAAGTAGATGTAATGGGGGGACCGATATGTAATTGCGTGACACAGTGGCACGCAGGAGATGCAGTGATATGACTCATTGATGGTACACAGTGGATAAATACGCATGGGAATAGAGGTTTGATAGATCTTCCCACCCGCAGTTACTCCCACCTCTGCAAAGTGATTGGCTGTTTTCTCCTGCATGAACAAAGTTTTATGTAGCACATGATACATATAGGTGCCATTTATTTTAGTTCCATGATAGGTGTATATGCATGCTGGTCACAACCAGGGCTAAGTGAATTTGGTGGAGATGCAGAAGCGCCTGTATGATAAAGGATAATCTATATATTACAAGTTATACTTATGATTCCCACAGAGAAATATCATAATATCATGATAATATCAAATATCATGAACACCAAAGCTGCTTTGCATGCTAATAACATTTTTGGTATGATGGTTATGCATGATACCATATTTTGGTTTCACGATTACTTTATTGAAAAATAATCACATGCTTATGTAGGGGGGGTTCGGGCCACGTCGGGCTGGGCGATGCTGGAGCGGGTTCCAGCATTGGGCGGTTGGCGGCTGGGTGGCTGGCGGGCGGCTGTGGTTGGCGGACGGCTGTGGTTGGCCGCCGCCGGGCCGGCTGGTGGTTGCCGGCGGGCAACTGCGGCTGGCCGCCGCCGGGCCGGCTGGTTGGTTGCAGGCGGGCGACTGCGGCTGGCCGCCGCCGGACCGGCTTGATGGTTGCCGGGGAGTCGTCCCCCTCACCCACAGCTTCCGCAACCGCTCCGACATCCTTCCAACCCTTCTGCGACCCGTCGCCACCACTACACGAATTTGTTTTAGCGAGACCAGGCTTCTATCCACATCGCATACGCCCGTGAGTGCGCCCGGCTGGTCATGTAGCGAGGAGGGGTTGTGGGCTTTTGGTGTGACGTGACACTGGCGGATGGTTATGATTCAGGTACACGACATGGGCACTGCCACCGCCGCCGACACTCGTCCATTTACAGGACCCACCCATGTACCCCAAGACAACATAGCACATTCACCATCCACTCACCCCCCCCGCGCACACGCACAGCATCGACGTTCTCGGGGCAGCCAGATGCAAGCATGGCTCGGGTAACATCCAGTACAATTTTGGCAGTGATGTTTCTGACCGCTGAATACTTGCGTTGAATTCGAAACAACTCAACTTTTCCTTAAAACTACCCCTTTAAGCATTCATGCAACAGTCACTTGCTCCTTTCATTCCGCACGACCATTCGGTCCCTAAGAATACGAAAAAAACGAGTTCGCCCACAATTTCTCCCACCAGTGTTACGCAAGCACTTAGCGAGTTGTATTCCATTTCACTGGGGACTTGGTTAGTCCCGAACGCATATTAATTACCCGCTCCGAGACCTGCTTGTGAATGGCTGACGCGACTCTCCTGATTGCGTAATTTGTATCTATTGTCGTTACTGCCCTTAAGGCTCGGCAAAACTGGGCAGTGAAACTTTCCCAGGGCTTCTGTGCTGTCGTATGACTGAACTCAGTTATCAATGGCCAACTTACCTAACCTTATTCAATCGACGCCACGCTGGGCCTTACACGTTGAAAACGTGGGACCGGGTCTGACGTATCACACGGGCTGGCACGGATCCCTACCACGTTGGGTACGTCCCTGGTCGTCTTTATATCCTAGCCGACCCTACCTCTTTGGCCCCGGGGTTTATGGCATGCCAAACCCGTCCATGTGTCCCTCGAATCTCTGCACCAACCGTGCCCACGTGCAGAGCTCGGGGGTGGACAAATTACCGGGCAGTGTTTTGCCTCTACCCTATAGTCCGGCGCCAGACTTCCGACGAACGCAAGGTGGTGGCCCCTTTATCGGCCCCTCCCACATGCATACCATGCTCGCCCCTCACCTGCACCCCTGGATCGCAGAGGCCAGCGGGATTTTGCAGTCAAGAGACACCTGAGCCCAGTTAATAGTTGCCCCTTGAATGATGCCCAAGAATAACACTCAGGAGAGTTTCGTCATTGCGCCCTTTCGTCATCCCCCCCCACACTTTGAGGAAGGGAGGATCAATGGCTTATCACGGTCGACGCCCGAGGACGCATCGCCCATAGGAGGGCAGCTGGCGGGCTGTCTATCTCGCTATATCTGCGGGGGTCGTCAAATTCTTCTTGCGGCCATCTCCCCTATGTGCCATGAATTCGTCCAGGGGAAAAGAACCACAAACAGACCGATGCTTGGACAGAAATCATAAGACAGAGACCGACATGGTGACCATGCCAGGGACGGACAACTAAACTGGGACCAAGTGTTAGCCCGAGAGTGAGATCAATACAATGATAGAAGCAGAAGGACATTTAGACTGAAATCAAGAGTCAGAGACTGAGAGTGAAACGATGGCATATCATTGCAGGGGATTTTCAACAAATGCCCTCCGATCAGGGTATGCCCCTTCAGAAGTCCCATTATTTCCAACAAGCTGCATTTAGGTCCAGACCACAGCCCGTGTTTTCGTTGATAATGACATAAATTGTGTACTAACAAACTGTATCACATTTAATTTACCCTTGCCTATTATTCGGTATCGAATCAGGAAGCGAGTTTGGCAATGTTTACCATAGGTCAGATTAGACAGGTGAAGTCGCGTCCAGGTATTTCTTTGGAGTCCAGGGGACTCCAACTCCCGTCACATTGAATACAATCCAGATGTAAATTTATGTTACGCTAATATAGAAAAGAAAAGAAAGACATTATACGTACACTTCAATATTGGGACAACTATTTCTATTCAAACACACGCACAATTTTCGCCAACACACACACGCCCCCCCCCCCCCCTACGCGAGGAAGACGCCAGCGCCGGTGGGGTTGGTTAAGCTGGGACGGCGGTGGTGATGGTTGGGCCACATGATGCCGAGCAGCACTCACATGGCGATGGTGAGTGGCGAGTGGCCTCGGCAGAGTACTTCCTCTCCTCCATCCGAAAACTCAGCCATCTGGCCACCACTGGGCGCCCCTGAGGCGTCGGTCCGGCGTCCACCGCCGCGCGTCTTCGAGTCCCGTCTGCGTCTCTCTGTCCTCCTCCTATAGGTCCTGTTCTGTTCCCTTGAACTTGCTATTGCTTCGCCTCATTTTTTTCTGTACCCACTCCCAGGGCTTCGGGGTGAGCTCGCGCTTTTGATTCGTGGAGTATTCTTTCCCCAGGCCACTCGCATCGTCAAGCCGCCTGGTGTCTTCATGGCGTTCTAGGACGTTCTGGATTGGGTGATGACTGCTCGAGATCCGGGGCATCGACCTCACGGGCCGATGACCCTTCTGCCGGAGGTGGTCCAGCTGGTGTTTGGACCCCTGTCTGCCAGCTGAAGGTGCCAAATCATTACTCGGGTTTGCCCCGGATGTTGTTACCGGAGCCGCCTTCTGATCTTGGCGCCGGCGCCACTCGCGTTTGCTTTTACTTCTCGGACAAATAATTGAATCGGAAGGAGGTGACCGGGACCTGGTTGGGGTTCTGGTGTTGGCGGTAAAATATTATAAAAATCTGGTGTGGAAAAAAAATGTAAGCCTCCTTACACTTACCCTGCTTGTACCTTGTCAGTATATGTTGGCTTTTCCAAATTAATATTCATGTCTCACAGACCTGTCGGAAAAAAGAGCATGAACCAAGACAATAATTAGGCTAATTGAGAGATAGTAACGAAGTTTAGTTTTCATTATTCATATTTTGAGAAACATCCCAATAATTGAGTAACCTCGAATATGTCCAGGCTTGTTCAGTTCCATAATCAACCCACATTTTCCATCATTGTCATTTCACATTGTTTCCCAAGGGCAATAAATAATATGTATTTCTGCTGTTAAATGCTGCCTTTTTCAGATACAACATTTTTTCTGATGCCATGCGATCGTTCGTATCATTGAAGTAGGTACGTACTGCTCTCACAACCTGAGTAGATGCATAGGTACTGTGATTGTGATTGATCATCAGACATTCCCATTGACTATATATAGTGGGGCCAATGGGCATTCTGTTCATACAGTACCCTCATTTTGAAGAAGCACGAAATATATCAAGCATTTCTTCTGTTTTGCGGTGCTCGCAATTATTTATTGCACATAGATATTCCTACCTATGTCCTGCCTGTCAGTATTTAAGTTGGAATTATCTACCCTGACTCTAAAGTATGGTAAGGACAAACGAAATAAACATCCCTGGCGGGGTCCGAAGAAAATAGGTGAGAAGTCGATCACTATGTCCAGATTACGCATGTATGTTCCGGCATATAGTATGTAAGTATATAACTTAAAATAATTGATAAATAACAGCACTTGGGGCCAAATGATGGAATATAAAGTTCAAATCACGATAGGCTTGGGAGCTCCGGAAGTCACAAAGATAGGCGATCGCGGCAGTAATGCCAGACAAACTCTTATCGAACTGATAAAAACAGCACTAAGGAAATACGTTTTCCATAGATAATGCATTATATTCCATTATAATGATGTAATTGGTGATAATTAGGATTGCCAATTGTCAATAGCATTTGTTTTCTTGTGGATGTTATTATAGATCGCCGGTTCAACAATGAAATATGTTTGCAGGTGATGGGGATGCTGGCTGTGAGACTCATGTTAATAATTATTAGAAAACCTAGCTCTAGACTTAAGCTGTTGGAATATTCCTTTAGAACAAAAGATCTAAATCAATATCAAGTTTAAGCCATTGGAACTCTTCATCTGTTGCTACTATCTAGAATGAAACATCAGTATCAAAATCTTGTTTTCCCTCGCAACAGTTCACCTAACCCAGTTCGACGAGAAACCTGATTACTTTTGTACTTCGGATACTCATGTTGGATTCTAGACAGTAACGACGGCTGAAGGAATTGGTGAAATAACTGTTGATTGCGACCTTCTTTCCGATTAGAGTATTATTTGAACAACAGGAGGCGAGTTTTCCAAATAATGAAGTATGCTATTAAATAAGCCCATCCAAACTATTATTTCTTCGGATTGTGAGATAATTGTGGTTTTGGGTTTTAGATAAAACAATTAATCTTAGTAGGTGTGCTCTTACTCAGAACCTTAGCGAAGTAAACCAAAAGATTGAACGATTCAGCTACACATTCACCCACTCCTTTTCGAAATATTGTAAGCACAGTGATTTCCATACCAGGACAACACGCTGCGTGACTGGCGAGGACATACAGCTGCTAGCAACCCGGCGAGGCAGGCGGGCAGACCACCTAGACGACATGCTGTAAGCGTGGCATCGCTTATTGCGATTACAAAAAAAAAACATCCAGTAATATAACCAGATATGCCAATGCGTCTTCTACCCGGCTGGTTTCATAGCGATCTGAGAAATTTCTGGCGCGGCGATTAATCGCTGACAAAGACCCTTACTACTGCAACGTAACACGAAAGTCAGCTGACTAGTTCGCTGTTGACGCTACTACACATTGCCCTGTGCAAAAACACATGCTCTAAGGAGATTGCTAAGTTTGATTCTTGCATGCTGATGTGCGTTTTATAATCATTTCCAGAAATTTGGCGCCGCGCTTTGGGTTTGTGAGCAACACTAGGTGCATTTTTACGCTCAAACCAAATACTTTGTCCCATTGTAATCACGGAAATAGGCACTGCTATGAAAACTCATGGTACAGGTAGACAGGGCAGCATATTTTATGTCTCCTGATATATATCTAACTACTCTTCATCCAACATTTAGCGCAGCATTTTAAGTTTAATTGCATGTCCGGATTAATATCGTGATTTTGGAGCGGGGATGTTTCGTTGCTGAAATTCTCTCGGAAGTCTTAGGGAACCATGCGCAGGTACATGCGAGATATCTACATGAAGTGACTTGAGATCTAGGTATGATGCGAGTTAACAATGTTTTCCATTACACTCAACCTCAGCATGGGATCATCCCTGGCGCCTAATTAAGTAATGGTATCCCATTTACTGGTGCCGATATAGTAAAACATTTCATTTTATGCAGCCAGAACTAGTGCTTGGTAAGTGCTTGGCCACAATTTTTTAAGACGAAATCAGATATAGCGACATGTTGTGCTTGTGATGACAAGTTATATTTCAGGATTACACCTTGAAAAGTTAAGATTTTTAAGTTATAATTTTGTTTTTTGACACCATTCAAGGACACCTCCAATATACTGCATGCCAGTGTTGCGCTATTCTTCACACACATGATAATAGGTCATTATATTCATACAAACTCGGGCATTGGCGTGATATATAGCATCCACCCTTCTCGATATGCTGGACTCCTGCCGATGATGTTCGCTTGCATTATATTGGAGGAGCCGGTGTCCTTTCAATGTTTAATTGTGGCCTCAAATGCTAAACTTTGGCCCACCCAACATTGAGTCGGAAAAATCCAGACTGAACCTCCACCCTCACCTCAATCTGAATATATTTTTCCTCGGGCAGCGCAAGTAAGATCCTCCGATAATTGTATCGGATTTTGTTTGGCATTAACTATATGTGCTTCTCCCAAAATCGTTTTCATTAATGGACACCCCTTAGCTATATTTTAATTAAAATCGATGCCAACAATCGATGGTTGGGCACAAAAAGAAAATGTTGGTTTTAAAGGTATGTTCAGTCGTTCGTTCCAATGTTGTGTACCTAGTGGATGTGCTAAGTAGTAGTGGGCGCTGAACGTGAATACATTCTGTGTTCATTGTGACGGGGCGGGCTACTTCTAAATTATAGCAAACATTGTAAATATTGAGCATGCCTTTTTGGCATCTGGAATCTTTTGAACAAACTTTGCTATTCTTACCTAACTCTATGTAGCATATATGGACGAGGTTGAAAAACAAAAGAATGTTTTTGTGCAGTCAATCACGAGAACAGCACCATGGATGTCAGCACACCAATGCACATAATCATTATGCAAACAATATGTTGATAATTGCATTGCATGGAACATTTTAAAAGTTGCGACGAGGTCGCCCAAGTAAGGATAATAGCGTATAGGGCTGGGGATACTCGGACACCGGCTGGCAACGCTTTGAATAGTCCCCGCGACGAGGAGAAGGTGGCTGCAATATGTTGAGACATAACTTCGCAAAATGCCAATATTAGGTAGCTCTAGACAAGCTGCCAGTTGAAATGTTTGGGCGAACTGCTGTGGGACATGTGTACACACAGCGACTCAGCTACACCACCCGCCCATGCCCGTAGTCCAGTTTCGCTATATGACGTGGACCAAGGTTACAACTCCTACAATCTTCGCAAAGCATGTGCCACCAGTGCCGTCACCTGGCTTCAGCGCACCGCCGTTTGACTGACCCTGTGCGAGCACTTGGGGAGGGGCTCATCCCTGTGACCGTCGGTACTAGGCATTGATCCGAGATCAGTGCTAGTAGCTACTGGTTCTCATTGAGAATGACGAAGTGTTCGGTGGTAGAGCTGTTAGCTGGTGACACCCCTGCCGAAATTATTGGATGGCAAGTTATATTGTAAACGTCTATCTCGGGCCACCGTATTTGTTCATGAATTGTGCCAACGGTGCAGTATATACCTACCAATAAAAACATACTACGAACGACACAGCAGTACTAGATTATTATTTTATAACTATCTGGCGGACATTGTTTAAAGTGCATCGAGATCGAAAGGAATCGGGACAACCTCGGCATATTTCAACCAGGCATCAAGACCAACTACGTTGATCTGCTTTATCCCATATTATATAATTCAACTAAAATGTTTTCAAAGCAAATACATTTAACACTAACCAACTGGCAATGCTCTTGATATTGTTTAAATGCATAACCCAGCATTCCTCTTGATAAATGGCGTCCCTACAGACCAACCCCGCTCCCGTTTAAATTCCCGCATCCGTTCCTTCTCCATCTGTGTCAATCAAATGCTAATCATCGGAAAGTTCTTCACCGAAACGGAGAACTATTTATTTACTGGGTGTCGCTTTCCACCCAAGCTAAGCTCTTGGTGTCAAGATCATTTCCAGGAGGGATGGGTGTCGGCTTGCATACTTTTGAGCGGGTTTCCCTCCCCTACCACCGTCAATAATACCAATACTATACCTATGGGCATTCCTAATTCGATGGTCCTCTTACTTCCTCCATGCATTGAGCTCCTCAGTGATGTTCAAAATTTAACGCCACTGCTGGCAGAGGTGGAACCGCAAACTTCGCGCTGATATTTCTGAGATTGCCTTGCGGAATCCACCTTGAAGCTTTGGACAAACCTCAGCCAAGCACCACCCAGCATAACGGCTGCAACTTACCTCGCCTCTGGTCACAAATCCTCGAGTGCAGAGAGTCCATCACTGCTTATTTGACCCGTTGAGGATCGAGCGAGTGGTGCTCATCGAATTTGAATCGCGTCATTTTGCGTGGAAGCAACAACGCTACTCAAGCGCTCGCAATATCGTATGCGGATGCTCGGCTACCTCGAAAACCAGTGATCAATATCGGCATTCCCACACGAAGATAATCACACCGCGAAGAGGGCAACGCCCCTCCGTTCACAACCGGGCACGAGCTGAAGCACGATACACACAGTCCTGAGCAAAATGGCCCGCAGTGCGAACGACGGCATGGACGGGTAGCTCCCACCAAGTAGTCGCCTGAGGCAGCCAATCACAGCTGGCCATCTGAAGGGAAATTGATTGTTTTATGTTTCCTTGGGTCCTGAGGCCATCCGGACATTGCTATTAGTAATCCCCCTGGACGCTCAAGACGTGGCACGTGCTATTCGAAAACTGAGTGTTTGCTGATTGTGAATATGCGATTTCTACATCAAAACTACCGATCGCCTTGTGTGAAAATCATTGTCCAGCTCCAGCTTTGCAGCTGGTGCACCAAGTCGGCTTTTCAAGCTATGGTTATCCGACTGAGAGCCTATGGGTGAAGTTGCATGTACTTGAGGGCCAGTGCCCCACTACCTTTGCCTTGGCCCCGCCAGCTAATTGTTGTCTGAAAATGTGACTCTTGGTGAGCTCCACAAACCAAATTGGCAGCGCACATTTTCTCCATCCATTTGTCCCCATCAATAACTTGGCTCCGCCGATGTTTATGTCTATGCTATATGCATGAGATGCTTATTTGATAAATAAAAACTCTTCAAATTCAAGGCAATAATAATGTGCAAATAGCACAGCTTTCTACCTCGCACAGTGCGTGCAATGATGATTAATGCTAGCTGAATAGATTAATCCTCTATGTAGGTTTATTACGTCTTACATCCGTCTGGATACGCGAATAAAATCGCCCTGAGGGGTAAAATGCTGATAATACATCTCCCAGAGCCTAATCTATAGGGAAGATGTTTTGGCTATTGGTTTTTACAACACATCGACCGTTGATTCATGTAGCGTCGCCAATCTCTCACGCCGATTGGTCGCGAGTGAAGAGTAGCGACACGTGAGACTCGAACCCACAACCTTTCGATTGTGAGGCGAGCAACTTACCCCTATACTACTCGTCCCCTGGAAGGGAAGATGTTTGATTCCACATCTGATATTTGGAAGAATTCACTAGAATTGTAACTAGTTCCCTCACAGGGCTTCCGAGCCGTTGAGGAAAGCTGGGATGTGTATATTTTGCGATTCGTTTGCACCTGGTTTGCAGAGTCTGGTCATTGTCCGGGCTATGAAGTAACACCCAATATGGTTCATGTAACGAATTCAACTCCGAACCCCTCTTTTGAAATGCGTTTAGTGGCCTAACCACGGCTGCTCCCATGTATCGTGGGAACCGAGCTTCGAACAGATCCCGGCCAGTCGGCCGACACCTGCCGCCGCCGACGTCGGCATGTCGCCTCGAGTCTCGGCCGTGGCCGGGGGTGTTTTGCTTAAGTCAGGTCCGGTGGCGGCGCGGCGACGGCCAGTCGGCGAACGCTGTGTCGTCATGAGATTGCGACACCCATGTACCATGTGACCGAGCCACATGTGAGCCACGCGGGTGCGACGACCGGACGCCATGCGACGACCCTGTGCAACCCCGAGCGACAACCGGATTCTTCCCGGTATGGTGCGGTAGGTGACTCCGGCCAGTGACAGGCCAGGGCGGTGGCCGGGTGTGCCCCCCCTCCCCATGGGCGACTGGTCCACTCTCGCTTGCACGGTTCATCGCAGACGCGACTGAGTGACAAGGCTGGTAAGATGTGGACATTGGGACGGTTGTCCTTCATGGGTGCCTCGATACTTAGAGGTACGGATTTGGAAACGGCACGTGTCAGTATCATTGTTGTCTAAGCCGTGCTGAAGTTGTCGCAGTATTGCTTAATTATCAGCCCGGTCAATACAAGGCATTCACAGCTGCTCGATTTGAGAACTAGTTGTCGCAAAAGCGAGGCGAATACTAGACTATCGCTTCCTGGCGAAACTAGCTTACCTACACTCCCCATGCAGTGAGGTGATGTGTGACGATTCATTGGAATTGATTTCCTGCGAGGGCGTTGTGTACACTTCTACTGGTGAAGTGTTTGTGATCATGGGGTACGTCACAAACAGGACTTCTAATATCTGATGGGCACGTCCAATCAGTTAATATTCCGTCCGGTCGCTAGTGTTCCATCCAGCGTTATATTGAGCTTTCTTTTCTTCCCGATGTCAATTCCTGTTGTCCATGCAGTATCATACCCTTTTTGGCTGCATGCACTATTGCAGGCTCGATTGATGTCGGGTCTTGTTGTAGCCACCTGTCCAAAAGTCAGGACAGTCAGCTCAGGAATACCTCAAGATACGGATGCATCTGTCGCCATTCACCAGAAATTGAGGTCAGTACGAATAATTGCATCCTTCCGAAGGCTGCGATTATTCGTACAGAGCTGAAGCGGGGAAAAAGAAAAAAACAATTAAAGGCTTGAACCATTTTTGGTTTGGGTTTTTGCAGTTTGAGTTTTAGGACCACACTAGTTAATAGCACAAGTAGCCATAAAATAACCTCAACTAGGTAGCAAGATATAGCTTGCTACCTAGCTAAAAAAGATGTCTGACTACAGCGCAACTTCCCTTGCCGCGATTCAAGGGGATGCTGCAGCCGTTGCCTGTGCTTATGCAAGAATGTGTGCATATGCAAGTGGATGTATACAAGTATGTATTGACATGTGTGTACACTTCCCTTTGTAGACATGTGCTGCATTGCATACATCCATCTTTCCCTTTCCCTCATAATAGATTCCGTTATGTGGCCTCAAGAGTCCTTCGGTTTCGCTATTGTAATACTATTGGTACTACTACCCTTGGTATTGCTATAGCAATAGCAAGGTCACAGGTACTATAGTAATCTAAGTGGCCCCAGGAGTTTCTTTGTATTGCTATAGTAATACCAAGAAACTCCTGGGGCCACATGGTGAAATAAGCTATGAAGGGGAAAGGGAAGAAGATGGATATATACAATGTACTTAATTTTTTTGGTTTGTTAGAATAGATACATTTCACACATTTCAGATACATTCACAAACATAACAAAAATAAACGGCAAACAACAGTATACAGGTGAAAAAACAGTGAAGTAATTTATCAACGTTGTTCAGCATCGCGACGAACTCGCCCCGGTGAAAGCGGTAGTGGCCGGCGGCAGTAGTTCCAGGCGAGGCTGCGGAAGAAAGGTTCTACGGACATGCGAGGCGGAAAGGCGGTGGCTCAGTGCCAGCCACCGTCGCACAGTGGAGCGCCGGGAATCCGACCGCCGGCGGAACACGGATCGCCCGGGGCGGGATCATTCAGGGCAACAGGCGATGTTGTCGCGGTGGGTAATGAGGTGACGGACACTGCGCCAGCCCACGTTGCCATTCGGCGATATGATCACGACACGCACATCCGAAGCAATGCAACAAATGTCTCAAAGCCAAGTGTACACACATGGCAACACATGCTTGCATCGCGGCAAGCCGGTGGGCGCAAGGTCAGACGTCAATTTGTGTGTCGTCAGCGTAGTAGCTGGCGTAAGCGACAATTTGCTGTCAATCAGGCGGCGATTTTTTCCACGCTTGGCCAGCTGGGAATCGTGCTGCCTGGCAGTAAAAAGACGCCAGATTCATTTTGATGCTGGATTTTGAAGAAAACAAACTGAGGCCACGCGCGCGAAGCGCGCCAACATTTCTGTTATGGCGTGGTGAAGATCCCAAAATTGTGTTCATCTGGTGGAGCTGCCTGGATAGGAAAATGCCACTCCCTCTTGGCTGCACCTCTGATTATGCATCTTTTGCTTTACTTTTTGTAGCTATTGCAGTGTTCTAGTTGTTGTGGCTTTCAATGACATGTCCATGCTTGATTTTCGATGGTTTTGTGGCCGTAAATTCGAATCGGTTTTGATAATTCTTAATTCGATAGAGAAAACAAGAATCCGTGATGTTTCCTCTTTTTACTCAGAGATCCATGGCCTACATCAATTTTAAATCCTTCTCATACTAGGGTCAGTAATGGATGGGCCATACCTGTGTCAAGCTCCGCCCGTGTTCCAATGTTTTCCTGGAACGTTGACCTCAACATCATTTTTGGATGAGGATGTCTCCCGCTGCCACTCGCGGATGGTGGGCAGGACCAATCAGTGGACTGGGTTCCGCTCTTTCCGTATGGGAGAGACAATGGCTAGAAGAACCTCCTCTCTTCTTCCCTCCGTCTCTTTGTTCTGTCCTTCGATACAATAGTGATACCAGCTTTTTCTGCACGTCGATGCAATTATTAATCAAATGGCATCACTGAAATACGGCAAGACAGCCCAGAGAAGACGAATGGTATCGGTCCAGCATGGAAGGTGAGGCTGATAAGTTCAAAGTGCGCCGAGGGAGTAACCACGAGAATATCGATCTCGAGAGGGACTCCAACCTTGACTAGAAGAGCACTTGTCTCATACCAACTTCGGCAATGGGTGCACTATTGGCCCAGGGCATGCACTTTATCGCCAAGGGACCTCGAGTAGCGTGCTGGGTGATTAAGTGTCTTTCCAGTCGGACCGGTTGGTCGCCAAATCGGTCGAGTTTATCCACCTAGCTAAAATCTGTAAAATAATCAGGCGGATAGAAGACAAAGATCTCGTCTGTGACGGCCATGCCTCATAAATACACGTACTTTTCCGGAGTGCTGTGTGACTTGAGAATGTAGGCACACTCCTGGGGCATTCTTCGAAACATCCGGGCCACTAATGGCTCCATATGCTCCTCTCACGACAAGAAAGGCGTCTTTCTAGGCACTTGGATTCTTGGAGAATGAAAGCACCCTTCTGGGTCAGCCGGTACTCTCTTCGCAGTCAGGTGTTCCTTGAACTTCCATGACATTAAAGACGCTGTTTCAGATAGCTAGTACCTCTAGTGCAAATTTAGGAACCCTCCTGAGACTTGAGAGGCACTCTGGCGCATCTCTCAACAGTACCAGTAAAGATATCCTTCCGGGCGCCAACTCTTCAGAATGTCTGCGCTCTCCCGGTCAGGCGAGCGACCATAATGTGAATGCAGGCGCACCGCGCAACATAGTGCAACAACTGGGCCAATATGGCCAAAATGGCCATTGGTGAAGCCGGATCAAGCAAAATACCACCCGTCTTTCCTGCCCAACGCGCATTTGTCAAATCGTTCTCTCCAAGCACTTCTCTTGCTGGGATAGAGGAAATGTTGGTATAATTTATCATTCAAGAAAAATCAAAGCAACTATTCTCAGATTATGACTCGACAGGATCCACTGGTAGATTTTGAATGACTTATATGACTTTGAAGCAACTTAGTTTAAAAAAATTATATCAATTGCCTAGCAGAAGATGGGACAGGCTGATGAATTTCAACGCAGACAATGCAGCATTGCAGACAGACGAATGCAGCAGCATTCGTCTGTTCAGCCTGACACAATCTCCCTGGGGTTGAGGAGGAGGAACGCCATCAATGGAGACAACTTAATGGAATCAGCTTAGACCCCACAAAGAGGCCTACACTTCCCAGCGAGGTGATATTGGCTAAAATTAGAAGAAGAGGAGAGGCTAAAATGAAAATAAAACTAACTTTACAGGAGGAAACAATATGCAACTAGTGTAACGGCATAGTTATTTGCAAATAATTTTTTTCCTCCAACTTTAAGGATGTAAACAATAAGAAAAAACAGTATAACGGCATATGTTTTTATAACAAAAGAATAGTTCACTAACTTTAACAGGCGCCTTGGAGAACGTCTGAAAGGTAGGCGCACTGGATGGGTGGGAGGGGGGTTGGCGGATTCCGCCCCCCTAAGATCTCGGCTCCTTGTAAAGCTGGAATAATAAAATCCGCAGGGTGGATGGGTACGGCAGCGGACTATATTATGTACAATTTTTATAACGTTATGTCAATGCCTTCAAGGACAAATGAGGTCAGATATGTCAACATCTTCTTCTTTCGCATGGCTTGCTTTGTCATTCCTATGGATCGCTGTGATTGTTTTTAAATGTTTCAAAGTTGGCATCAATTGTGTTTTAGACATTATTAATGATGCAATGCTGATGCTAGATCCGGCTTTTGACCCCAGGTCGTCTATTTAGTAGCACTTCAGGTCATTACTTGCTCCAGTTACCAAAACCGGGCCACCCTCCCGACTGCTCCGTCGGGCGGCTCGGCGCGATCGGCTTCTCGAAGAAACGAGTGAAGTACATGATTAAAGTATGGAAACGCTTAGGTACACAATGGCAAAGAGTAGTTTTCAGGATTTGTATGGCGTAACATGCAAAGTGACATCAGTCGCATGACAGTTATTTGCATTTATGACAGCATTCCAGTTCGCCAAGTTTTGTTCCATTAACCCTCGGTGGTCTCGGTGGTGGTCTTAAACCGCCACCCAATTTTTTTTTCGCGGATAGTGAACGAACGGCGCTAGGCAGCGCACCACAATTTGGCATAGCTCTTCCCACTTCAATTTGGCATGTTGTGTCAACATTTCGAAGTCAGGTCATCTAGGTCAACGAGTTAGTCAAGGTCAAGTCAGGTCACCTCGAAAAAAGTTCAACCAGTCGTCACGCTTTAACAGATGCAGATATGTTAATGAAACTTTCAGCATTTGCTTATATTTAGGGATGCAACAAAACGTATAGGAGGAATGTTTCATTTTTTCCTTTTTTGACTACATTTTTTTTTGCATATTTGCCTATTGCAGTTAAAATCGAAGATTCTGGCTAAAGTAAGCATTTCTTACGAAGGCAAGTTGACTTCCGACGACGTTTCTCGGTCTGCTCTACCCATTAGAAAATAAAAATTAAAGAAATGTTGAAAACTCAATTTTGGAATTTCAAAAAAATTAACCTGATCGATTGCGTTGTCCTTCTCTGCTTCCAAATATTTGTCAAAATTGTCTTGTGGGTGGTTCCGGGCCCAACTCGTCGTGCGCTTTCCGATGACACTTATTTCGTTTTTGTGCGATTCTTAGTTTAGATTTAAAAGGGGGGTTACTATGCCCTTGAGACGGGGTGTGAGGATCCGACCGAAAAACGGCGCGGGATAACCTGTCATAAACTTGACCTGACTTGAACTGATGTGATCTCGTTGACCTATCATGACCTTGGAACTATATAGCGTAACTATGCACATAAAAAAAATTCGCTAATGTTCCCAAGTACACTTCCCTTTTGACAATATACAGGAAGAGCATCGGCGGCGATTTTTTTAGTCTGGCGCTACGATTTTATTATTAATTGACGACCCCTAACTCGAAATATTTTCGGCCGATTTTCATTTGTCTTCCTTTAAGCAACGCACCAGTCAGTTCTAAGCAGCTACGCAAAAATGGCGTATATCGACCTGCAAAATCTGGAGTTATGTATGAAAGCCGGTGGGGTTGGCGGATTTTCCCCCCCTTCTCCAGGGCCTGTGTGAACGGACAAACCGCATGATGCGAATATGAGGGGTTAGTTATTCGGCAACGGTTATGCTAGAGATAGGGTAGGAAGTATTAACCATGCAAGGGAGCCATGATGTGCGTAGTAACTTTGTTATTTTGGTTGGGCGAGGTAGTTGCCAATATATGACGAGTACCATAGCAACATTTTTCAAATACTCCTTCTTGCCGGTTTTACGGTGATCAAGTTCTCGCGTAATACAGCTACGCTTTGCAACGAGCTGAATTTTATGTGATTAAGCTTGACGATCCAATCTATTTTCGTATTGTAACATTGAATTTTGTAGTTGGAGACTGTTCGGACGTTTCGGCTAGTGCCCTGTCCTTCCGGCTGGTGCATTGTCCTTTCAGCTAGTGCGCTGTCCTTTCCGCTCTCTGTTGACGAATATCTGGCGCATATACTTTTTGGCGTTTCGGATTTCCAATGAGCCGACAGCTTTAAACTTCGTGGCTTATCAAGTTCGGAAACTAAATTTCGCTAATGACAGCCCGTGCTTTAGATAGTCTGATTTATGGTAAAAAGCAGGCAATCTAACAGCCATCATGTACGTGGGCATCTGAAGACGTAGATAAAGGTATCAGGCACTGTGCAAACTGTCAATAGTTTTAATGGTTGCTTCCCTCACCAATTAGTAAGCAAGTCTGAGAATAGAACCATAGTATAAGGAAGTGCGTATTATCAACTTAGAAGAAGAAGACTAATTATATTATATAACACTGTACTGCCAGGATATTATTCTAGTCTTACGAAGATTATGTCCAGGCTGCAAATGATCGCATTCTTCATCAGTGTATTTTCTATCTAATGGTTTCTGCCAAAACAAGGCACATGAATTAGCAATAGGTTTATTTACAATATGCCACACGAAATGAATTTGATACAACCATTCCCTCCCATCCATCAATACAACTTTTGACGCGCATCAGGACGAAGAATGTGGCGAACTGGGGTTATAATAGAAATTCCTTATAATTTAATACTATTACAGATGTGCTGAGGTTCCACAATGCATCTTCGGTCAAATCATCCCGTCAACTAAAAATTCTTACATTAAATTCGCTTCAAAGAACGATGCTGAAAACCAGCTCCCCGATGCCCACATGTTGGTGCTTCCGGTCTCTCCTTTGTTGTTTGATATTGTCAACCAGGCGTGACGACGACGATACAAAAGGAGAAGGCTATGTGAGTGTGGACAGGAATTGAACATATAAGACCGTTATGGGCGACGTGGATTTATAATAAACATACTTGATAGCATGATGCTAACTTGTAATAGGCCTTCGATTGAGCATTGCTGTACTGCCATTCCCTATCAGCGGACAAACGTGGGCATGTGAGTCCAACCCCGCCATCTCCAGTGCGGGAAGGCCAATGTCAAGCCTGGCAAACTAGACCAACGTCAAGCCTGCCAAAGCAGACCAATGCCAAGGCTAGCGTACACCGACTGATGTATTTGGGCGACCACATTGTATACTAAATGACCACATTGTGTACTAAATGACCACATCGTGCACCAGATGACCACATTATGCACCAGATGACCACATTGTGCACCAGATGACCACATTGCGTCCAGATGACCACATTGCGGACCAGATGACCATAGTGTACACCAGATAACCACATTGTGCACCATATGACTATAGTGTACACCAGATAACCACATTGTGCACCATATAACCATATTGTGCATCAGATGATCACATTGTGCACCAAAAAAACTACATTGTGCACCATATGACCACATTGTGCACCAAATAACTACATTGTGCACCAGATGACCATAGTGTACACCAGATAACCACATTGTGCACCATATAACCATATTGTGCATCAGATGACCACATTGGGTACCAAATGACCACATCTTGCACCAAATGACCACATTGTGCACCAGCTGGCTACATTGTGTACCAAATGATCACATATGACCTGAACACATTGTGCACCAGATGACCTGAACACATTGTGCACCATTTGATCTGGGCATATTGTGCATCAGATGACCATGTCGTACACGCGTGCTGACCACATCGTGCACGCGTGCTGACCACACCGTGCACGCGTGCTGACCACACCGTGCACGCGTGCTGACCACACCGTGCACGCCTGCTGACCACACCGTGCAGAGGTACAAAGAAGCATGAATTCGATACCCTCTCTTGATACCACAAGTCAGATTTCATACCTGTCTTATGCCGCCCTCACTAATGTTTTGATCTTTTTTCAGCGTGCGTTCCACCGTGCAGTGCCGATGTTGAAGGTGCACATTGCTCCCAAACGAAGCCGGGTAGAGGGGGACGGTACTGGGGGAATGTTCCCCTCCCATCCTACTCCCGTATAAAAATGGCGCCTCTCTGGTCTGAAAATGCCCTCCTACAGGAAGGCTCGAGTGCATCCATCCCCGTCCAATGTATTTTCCGGCAGAAGAACTTTCAGCCCCTTACAGAAAAAAAATCGCCCCTGTAAAATGAAAAGACATTACGTAAAAGTTCCAGTGAACTCAACTCCCTGGCTGAACTATTTTCATCCGAAGGCACCCATCCCCAGGGACTTCCGCAATGACTCTCCTCCGAGGTGTTGGTGCCCAATCAGACTAGTGCCTACTCCCAAATGGAAATTAATTGATCTGCCCCTGCTACCGCATCATCATCGAGATGACAAGCAACATTTCTCCTCTAGTCTTTTGTTTATCAATAACAATAAATATTAGCAACAGCCTATCAACTTATTCGCATGCTATCTGGTGCTCTAAATATGATATAAAAGATATTCATACGGACTACAGCAACTTTTTTTAAAATCGAAAATAGCCTGCTCCTGGGTGATAATCCCGCAATCAAGCCATTTACTTGGAATCGTAACAAATATGCCTTAAAATGCGAAACATTTCGCGTCACCTTCCACCACATAGGCAGAAAGAACTCCGCAGAAGAACTTGAACTTGAACTCAAAGAACTTGAAATTTGAAGTGTATGTCATTGTTTTGTTGTGAAAAATCAGGGATGCATTTTAATGGGCCAAACTACTCAAGATGTTGAACTGATGAACATATTATTGAATGATGTGTCCCATCTCGACCATCGCACCAATCAGCCTAGCCTGTGATTCCATAATATAACATCAGTCAGATTTTAGTTTAGAAGTTCTTTGAAGTTCTTGTAGTTCAAGTTCTTCTGCGGAGTTTGCTACCACCAGAACGTGAAATGATGTTGTTCAATAATTACAAATTATCCAAGTTAATTCATGCAGTTTATGAAGAAACATTCCTTGGACGAAACATTCATTTAAACGCTCTTAAATTGCTTATGATCGCAGAAAGAATGTGTTGCCAAAGAGACCCGCATTGATGATGTCGATACGCTACCATCTATGCAAGGTAAGAGGGCATTTTGTACATCCCTGACATCGTGCATGGGTGCCGACAACTACCAGGGCAACCATTCCATTCACTCGGCCAATACCGGTGCTCATCTCCGGAAATTCCAAGCCGCGAGAAGGATCAATTACAATCGACGTGAGCGTTACATAAACGATGAGAAGCACCACAGCATACACGATGAGATGTGCGGCGTCTTATGCGTTGTTCCGGCGCAGCATCCCGGTGTGGTGGTGCATACATATTCCTCCTGGCGGCACGAATGTGTTGCTTTTGTCGGTCGAGCTCGTAAGATATCACGTTTGTGGATGCATTTGTAAGCTATGAGGTTCAATTGATATGGTCTCTTGTCATGCTTTCAAGTTAAGAAGTTGAGGTCATATGATGATGGATTTTCATAATGCTCATACTGCTCTCGAACATTTCCTAGAGAACGTCGTTTGTTGGGAAAGCCTTGTTTTTTTATCGAACTGCAACATGTGATGCAGGGCATATCCAAGCCAAAGCTGGAATCAAGTAACCCCCACTATTCGAGAAAACGAGGGGCAATTTACCGCTAACAAGCGGTGTTTTCTCGCAATCAAAGGATATTCAAGGAAACGAGCAATCGCACGCCCAATTGGAATGATGGAAGGCACATAATTTGCAGAACATATCACTTGAAGAAAATATTCCGACATATCAGGTCACAGAGCTTTGACGTAACAAGGGATCATGTTCATTGCTTTTTTGCATTTAAAAATCGTTGATTTTTTAGGTGTATATATTATGTTATATGATATTTACTTACAAGTATATTCACGCAGCTTTTGGCTATTATTGCACATCATGGAGGTGAAGAGATATGTCAGCGAATGGCAATGGACGTTGGGATTAGGGACGTTGCATTCTAGAGCGCTGCAGCCAGTCGGTGCCGGCTCAATAGACGAGGGTAGGTATCAGGTCAAGGAATGAAAGTATGCTGATACATCAATGTCACCTTCATGCTCATAAATTATTCCATAAAAAGCAAGGAGGAATAGTGATGTGCTTGTTCGGATTCGTTCGTGCGTTGTCGTCATGATTGCTGGTTCACTATCTTCGTGTCATACTGAATCCAACTTCTATTGCGCTGTTTCATTTCTTGATTGTAAGTTTTTCGAAGTGTTGAAAATTCATCTCGATGATAGCACAGTTTTCAAGTGTTCAGGTTGATTCCAACAACAGATCACGAGGATCCAAAATTCGAGTTCTTTATCGCCATGCTGCTTTTGCACATCTTTTTGCCATGGAAGGAAACCTTTGATAAACATAAATTTTTATCCACACATGGCTCTGGCCGGGTGCCATTGGTGTCATCACAACTTTCATGTGTGTACAGCATGCAGGTTGAAGGGCAAGCGTGCCAGATATAAATGCACTGTCTTACTCCATTCTGAAAAAAGATGCTTTTCCTAGAGCGAGAGATATGCGTCTTTCTCCAGCGAACTTCTAATAGCATTTTGATTTACTTCAATTTTGCTTCAATTGATGCGCTCAGACGTGCTCAGACTATTGATGTTCCATGCTTTTGAAGCTCAGAAACTGTACCATCCTACCGCGGACAAGCTGAATATCAATCGATGCCATTGACCACGGAGTATCCCAGTCAACACATCTTCGACAAAGCATGCATTCTGGAACATTCACGGATTGGGTTTGACAACAGTGACAAATGTGGCGACATCGAATAAGTTACTTGCAGTCCCCCCATAGGTCATTGTATGACCAGTCAGCGTCACCTCCCAGGGTTTGACCTGACCTGACCGGATCACCATACCTGTTCCGAGGTCACATGATACGGTGATGGATTGGTGATGGTGTGGTGCAGCCTGGTGCTCAGTTCGCGAATCAATACCAAACATTACCGCCATACGACTTGATTTCAGTTATCGATGCTTGACGTTCGGACAGCTTTAGCAACTGACCTGGGTCACTGGTTGACATTCCCGCCGTACGATTTGATTTCAGATGTCGATCCTTGTCGTTTCGGACAGCTTTAACAACTGACCTGGTTCACTGGTTGATAATCTGGTGGACCTAGGTCATTGGTTCGCCAATAATCGGGCAGGTGTCATTGGATTTATGGCCCTATCAGGTGTCATTAGATCCCTATCTTGTAGGGAACAACACGCCTTTTTGGGCTAAGACTACTCTAGTTCCGTATATTAATATAAGTTTCGGCAGCAATATATTTTTATATTGTTTGCATTTCCTTATTTGATTTTAGCAAAGCTTATCGATATGATAAAGGTTTAATAAGCATGGTCAGTCCTACACCGGGGTGTTTTCACTAAAGCTCGCGCTCATTGACGACTGAGCGGCCACCATCAAAGGAAGTCAGATCCCCCTCCCCTAGCAATGCTTCGGCAATCGGGAACGGCCATAGGGTGGGGGCGGTTTCGGTTTCCTCACTCCCAACTAAGCCACTAAAGGAAACTGTGGTTTTACAGCAATGTTTTCAATACTGTCTTTTATGTTGTTTCTATCGCTGCTGCGACTCCGGTTTGTGACGAAAAACATTCATTTGTTGGTAGGATATACATTTGTTCGCCAAAATGGTCACACTTCCTGACTAAAATGCAGATGTCAAGTTTCCTATTCGCCAATAAATGTTAACAAACATTAATTTTGTCAGACGTCACATCGTAGATGGAGGTTTCCCGGCCAGAAAAGTTGACGGTGCTGCGACAACGGATTCGCCGGGGTAGGTGCTTGCAGCAAACGCTATCTGCGTCACTCGTCGGTTCAAGTCGGAACTTACCGGTTTTTCGGTGATGTCTTCCATGTTGACCTTGCAATCAAAGCCACGGGTACACGTAGCCACGCACGCAGGTCACAGTCAGTCCCAGTCTGTGTGCGCGTGTGCTCACGCTGACTTTCAAAAGCGGCGCTGCGATGTTTCTATCACTATGACACTCGCTCAGCTCTTTTAACCTGTCCAACAGGGCGTTGGTGGTATCCCCACCCCCAATGGGACAGGGTGAGACCGACCACAGGGTCACCAACGACGCTCCGATCTATCAGACTGACCACGACCTGAACGTGTCAGGTGGGAGTGGACTCGGCCGAAAGGTGTCACACGCACACGCGCACCCACGCACCCACGCACTGCCCTCACAGCCTGCCGCCCTGTCACCTGCGACCGTCCCCGCAGCGCGTGGCAGGTGTCACGCTCTGTCCGGTCCGCCCGTCACCTTCCAGCGCACCCGTCCGGCCACCGACTCCGCCTGTCCACGTCGACACCGCTCCCATCGGCACCGACGCCGGACTCAACGACGCGCGCCGACAGCGGGCGGTGCCGACCCGCGCTTCCGGCACCTCCCCCTCCCCCACTGTACCTGTGCCGGGCGGCGATGCGGCTGACCGGGTGACTTGACCTCCCCTCCCCCCACACTGTACCCGTGCCAGACGGTGATGTCGGTGACCGTATGACTTGACCTCCCCCCACTGTACCCGTGCCGGACGGTGACGCGGAAGACCGGCTGGCTTGACCTACCCTCCCCCCCCGCGCTGTACCCGTACCGAACGGTGTCGCGGAAGACCGGCTGGCTTGACCTCCCCCCCCCCCGCTGTACCCGTGCCGGACGGTGACGCGGGGATCGGGTGGCGTGTGTCCACTGATTGGGTGCCAGCGGTTTGAGCCGGGTCTGGGTGTAGAAGTCTGAGCCGCCACGGCAGCACCCGCCGGGGCCGCAGTCCGGGCGACGAGCGGCCCGTCGTCGGAGTCGTCGGAGCCAGCTGCGCAATGTACCCACGGCCGTCGGCCAACTGTCCAGCGGCAGATAACGGGGGGGGAGGAGCGCGGGGGCTATCAGTTGACACTGGCCGCAGATTACGTGACCCGGTCAGACCACAACACTCGACAACATACGCTTTATCAATACTGCAGACAGGGACAACTACCAGCATGATCAATGCACATGGCAGGACAACTCGTACATACATTTACGCATGTATGTTTATTTGTTTTCCTGCTGTTGTCTGTGCCAGTGTATGTGCACAGTTTGCAAGGGCTGCAGGGACTCCAACCAGCTCACACGATGTTCGAAGTACTTGGCCAGCTTCAACAACCTCCGCTAAAAGGTGTGATATGTGTTCTCAGTAGCACGAAATGACCAGCATACTTTTTCCCACACCAATTTGGCATGCTGTTTCAAAATTTTTAAGTCAGGTCATCTAGGGTCAACGAGTTAGTCATGGTGAAGTGAGGTCACCTCCAGAAAAGTTAAACCAGTCGTCACCTTTAAAGGATACAGATATATTAATGAAATTTCAGAGTTTGCTTATCTTTAGGCATGCAACAAAACGCACCGGTGGATTTTTTTAACTGCATATAAATTTTGCATACTTGCCAAGTGCATTTCAAATAGAAGATTCTGGCTAAAGTAAGCATTTTGTATTAGTGCAAGCTGACTTCTAACAGCATTTCTCGGTCTGCTCTACCCATTGGAAAATGGAAATTAAAGAACTTGATAACTCAAAATCTTGAAATTTCCAAAAAACAAATTTCTCATTTTTGGGGGTCAAAAAATTGTTTGGCCCTAATCGATTTCGTTGTCCTTTTCTCATTCCAAATCTTTAAAAAAAATATATCCCCAAAATAAACTCCCCAGAGCCAAAAACATAATGTAAGGCGTGAAAAGTTGTAAAAATCTAGCGGCCCTGGTGACGTCACTTTTGGGGAAAAATTGTTTGGAGGGGTGGATCCGGACCCCACTCGTCGAGCGTTGTTCGATGGCACCTCTTTTGTTTTCGTGCGACGCTTAGTTTGGATTTTAAAGAGGGGTTACTATCCGCCTGAGTGAAAAAATGACAGTGTTAAGTTTCATGGAAGTAATTCAAGATGATGCCAAAATGTAGTACGTTCAGTTTTCGTTCATCTAAAAACATTGGAAATTACGAGCTAATCACACAGAATATGCATAATGCATTTTATTGCAAGATGTTGAATGTATAATTACTCCCATTTTACTTCGAGGCAAATTGACAGGGTTAACTGATTTGATAATGAAACGAACTACGTTTTATTCAGCATTAAAACAGCATAAGAGAACTTGTTTCAATGCTGTTTATATTTCAGCATTGAAAATTATTTGCACCTCCTTTTGAAACTAGAAAATAGCATGAATCATAGTAAGCACACTGGTGGTGTTCCTTCACAAACCTACCACCAGAGTGGCGCCACCGGTAGTATGTCCCCTCATGATGCCTAACGAATTAACTGGGATTAATCGACTTACAATTCGATGTTGCTAGGCTGGGAATAGACTCGGGGCTATTGTTGCGCGATTTGGTCATCAATGTGACCAATATCTACAGTAGCAGTGCGATTATTGCTGCAATTATAGCAATGCTATTCAGCAATTATTTTCATTCTAAGAATATAATCTTAGTCAGCAATGGAAATAATAGCAAGGTGCAATATTAACACGAACATTAGTCACGGAAATGTTCTTGGTGTGACTATTTTTTACAGTTCGCTACTTACCCTAATCTGAGTGTATCCCGGATTGCCACCTCGGGCCTCTGTATATGTATATTATATATAATGTATATTCACTCTCTGTATATCTCACTGCTGGACGGACGCTCAAAAACAACCGCATCTGGTCGAGCAAGATCCGGTTATCGCACCACCGGAGTTAACATCAATCATTGTGACGGCAGAGCTAACTTGTCGCCAACGTCCCAGCCTAGCCAAGGTCTCCTCAAGCATGTCTGCCTGGCGGCCATGCTTGGCTGACCCTCCCCAGTCACTGATCAACCCACATTATTGTGATATTGCTGTGAGGGCAGGTTTGATTTCCTCTGATGGCGGTTTCCCAGTCGCCAACGGGTCCGGGTTTCACACAACATTTCCTAGAGGCTCTAAACCCAGTCAGCACACCAGAGCATCCACCACCTCACTGCGGGCTGGCTGACAGCGCACGCAGTGGGCAGTTGCATGCAAGCGCATACAGCAGCTGGCTACCTGTCCATCCAGGAATAGGGGTCTCGAGCCTCAATTGAGAAAGTGGACACGTGTTCCGACTTAGCGGCCTGTGTTGCTTGAAGGCGGCTTGTGTCAATATGTTGCCTGAGGGCGTCGCGTGTCCAGGTGTTGCCTGAGGGCGGCATATGTCCAGATATTACGTGAGGGCGGATTGTGTCCAGATGTTGCCTGAGGGCGGCGTGTGTCCAGGTGTTGCCTGAGGGCGGCGTATGCCCGATTTTATCGTCTGACCGGGGTCTGACATTCCAACCAAATCACATTCCCCTCTCTGCGGTTTCTAAGCGGCGCCTCTTGCTGATGACGGAGGGCTCTGTTGGCGGCCGGAGCTGACAGCGGCTGCAGCAGGCGACCTGTCGGCAGCACGTTCGGCTCGGCTCCAGCCGAGCCTGACCTTTCACCGAGACCCGCTGATCGATCCAATCACAGTCGTATCCAACCACAGTCGATTCTGCAAACCGCAGAAAGCCACCCGCTCGCTAATGCTCTGTCCGCAAGCGGCTGTACGGCCAGCGGTATGCAGATACTGGCGGGCAAAGCCGCCAGTTCAGATGATATCGGGAGGCTAGTTGCCGCTCAACGTCGGTTTATTTGGACGAGCAGTTCTCGAGCCTCTTCCGAGCTCCATGCACGTCATACTCGGCTCTCGATACCCGTATCACTATATATGTATCAGTCCGCAGGTGTCCACATCCAAGGGTGACTGGCCCGTGAGTGTGGACAGTGGCCGGTTATTGCCTTTGATTCGCCCGTGTGGACAGCGGTCAGTTTTTGTCTGGCTGGACTGGCTGGTCACTGCAGAGGTCGTCCGCTGGTCACTACGATCCTTTGAACTCGTCTGGAGCCCACATTCGCTGTCTGTGCTTGACCGCCTGCGGTGCGTTGCAACCCCGATTGATGAAATTGTTCGCCCCAGTCGGGATGGGAACACGTGCCAATTCAGTCAAATGACAAAAATGCGCAGTGGGCTGGACCAGAGCACTGTCAGCAGGCTTTCGGAAGCCCCAGATGGCAGGCTTTTGTCCCGGCGATAAGCCGCTCGACACGACGAAGGTTAAGCCGGAGACGATGCCGGAGCGTGGCTGTCCGTCGGCTGCTAATCATGTGCCCAGATCTGGACCCGTCGGAGCAGCATCCCGATCGATTTGACGACGCACTGGTGACCTGCCTGTGGACTGTGACGATACACCTGTGACCTGCCTGCCGGTAGACTGGTATAGCCGGAGGGTATCCGAGCTCGACCAGACCAGCACACCGACTGGAGAGGCAGGAGCCCGGACCAACGCAACGACTGGAGAGGACAGGAGCCCGGACCAACGCAACGGCTGGAGAGAACAGGAGCTCGGACCAACGCAACGGCTGGAGAGGACAGGAGCTCGGACCAGCACTGTGCCTTGCGAAGACAAGGGCACGGACCAGCACACCGCCTGGAGAGTACATTGACCCGGACCAGCACTCCGCCTGGAAATAACATTGACCCGGACTAGCACGCCGGCTGGAGATGACCTGGCCCCGGACTAGCACACCGCCTGGAGATTACTTTGACCCGGACTAGCACACCGCCTGGAGATTACTTTGACCCGGACTAGCACACCGCCTGGAGATTACTTTGACCCGGACTAGCACACCGCCTGGAGATGACATGGCCCCGCACCAGCACGCTGGATGGAAAGGACAAGATCCTGGACCGGCACGCCGGTTGAAGAGGACTAGTGATGTCAACCTCGGCCTACTGCGTTAATTCCGGGATTTTGCGACCTGGACTGGGAAAATCTCGGATTATCTGGATTCTGACACTTGCAACAAAGAACATGCAAGCTGAAATATTTTATTCATTTCGCTATGCCTATCTATTGATGCATTTTTGGTACCCCATTGTACGAAAGCATGGCACTACTTGCATATCCTACGTAGGCTGGATGCATCGTTATATATTATAATAGCGGCGGCATTTATATGCCGTGGGCATTTTCTAACGCACTTTTAATGCAATTTTTCCGCTTTCTGAAAATGCTAGCAAAAACGTCGTTCTCGCAGGATGCAATAATGTGAATGAATAAGCAATCAATAACACAATCCGGTCTCATCCAGACGTGTCGGCATTTTTTTTTTAAATGTTCATTAAACAAATTATACTGCTCTGTTTCCAACAGAATAAGGGATTAATGAGCAATTCATCGGGTGATTCAACCCACAAGTTGTGGGGTGGCAGGAGGAGGAGATCAAGCAGGAGATCGGGGAGTGTTTTGTCGCGAGTTACCATTGAGTGGGTCAGATATTTCATGTGGGAATCCTGCGACCAATTCACTGTGTTGAAGTCAGCAATTGTGTTGATTCATTGCTTCGCATTTAAGGCGACTCAGTGAGTGCTGCGAATTGGTGCCTTTGCGACAAAGTACCGGGCGAAGTAGTCCGCGTAATCCAAGTGGAAAATATTTTGCCGTGAATTGACGGAGTGTACTGATTACAAGTTAGCATTGGTATCCTGGACGTAAACATTGTGATGCGAATAGGTTTCACATGACACTAGCCGTCATCGTTATTGCCCATCTAACAGCATTGACTCGTCCCGTCCGGGGCGGTCTTCAACCGCCCCCTCAGGTTTTTCGCGGAT
This sequence comes from Imbricaverruca yamaguchii, assembly GCA_034440575.1. NCBI lineage: Eukaryota > Metazoa > Arthropoda > Thecostraca > Neoverrucidae > Imbricaverruca > Imbricaverruca yamaguchii. Next base: position 2,779,706 of record JAOTOL010001639.1, on the reverse strand, counting down.
AGCGGACGAACGGCGCGCAGCACCGCGCCCAAATTTGGCATACCTTTCCCCACATCAATTTGACATGCTGATTCAAATTTGTTATGTCAGGTCATCTAGGTTCAACGAGGTAGTCAAGGTCAAGTGAGGTCAACTCCAAAAAAAGTTCAACCAGTCGTCACACTTTAACGGATAAAGATATTTTAATGAAACTTCCAACGTTTGCTTATCTTTACGGATGCAATAAAACGTATGAGGTGAAATTCTCATTTTTTCGTTTTTGACTACATATGCATTTTGCGTATTTGCCAAATTGCAGTTCAAATACAGGATTCTGCCTAAAGTAAGCATGTTTTATTGGGGCAAGTTGACTTCCAACAACTTTCTCCGTCTGCTCTACCCAATGGAAAAATAAAATTAAAGAAAACATGAAAACTAAAAATTTGAAATTTAAAAAAACATTGGGGGGGGGGGGCAAAAGAAATATAGCCGTGGTCGATTTCACTGTACTTTTCTCATTCCAAATACATTTTGTTTTTTCATATATCTCACAAAATGAACTCCCCAGAGTCAAAAACATAATGTAAGTCGTGAAAAGTCGTGAAAATATAGCCACCTGGTGACGTCACTTTTGGGGAAAAATTGTTTTGGACGTTGGACCCGGACCCTACTAGTCGAGCGCTTTCCGATGACACCTCTTTCATTTTCGTGCGATGCTTAGTTTTGACTTTAGACGGGAGTCTTCAACCGCCCCCCCGAGTCGGGGTGTGAGGATTTGACCGGAAAGACGGCACGGGTTAACGACGAGTAGTAATGCTCAATAATTTATAAATGTCTCTTTTTCGTGCCAACAAAAGTAAAACTGGACATTCTGGAATCCCTACAAATCCCGGGATCTGGATCCACTTTCGGAATTGCTGACCATCAATTATGCCGGGCTTAACATCACTAAGAAAAACCGAAGCGGGATCAGACCAGCAGGGTAACTGAGGAGGCCCGAGACCAATTAGCATGAATTAGCATGAATGCATGTATGAAAGTACCCAACTGCTGTGGTGATGGGACTCCTCGGTTAGCAGGCCAAATACGTGGTGGCGCTTGACATTAAGCTGATTTCTAATGAGCGGGAAGGATCGATTCGATTGACGCTATATTCTGAGTGAGGAGTGCTTCCGCAGTCTGTGTGGCCGCTGGTCTCATATAAAGCTATTACGAGACACTGCGGCACAGCACCTGCGTCCTGTGCCGGTTTCAGGCGGCCTCGATAGCGCGGAAATATATGAGCATTGCGATTTATCACGTAGTTTTGCAATTTCGCACTAAGCTGCGGTAGCAACTAAAACTGAGCGCCTGTCGGGCCGGCCGGTGTTCGCCCGGAGCGAGTCCTGCGTCACGCCGCCCGGCCGGTCACCGCAGCTCCGCCGATACTACGCGGCGGCGCCGAGACAGACGCGACCGGCCGGGTCCTGCGGCTCTGACGTCACTGCCGGCCGGTCACGTGGTTCAAGTGTCGGCAGCGGCGGCCGCAGTTCTCGCGCGGCCGGCGCCGCTTCGCCCAGTCGTGTCGTCTGCCGGCGGTCTCATCTGCTGCTGGGTGAGGTTTCCACTGGGTACCTAGAGATGCCCCGTATCCCGAGCGTCAGCCTGGGAGCAATATATTCCTCCCAGGAGTAATCAATCATCATCAATATGTAGATGAGATGATGGAAATCAAGGAAATGGGCGCCGAGGAAGAAGCTTGACTGGCAGGGAGGGGGTAGACGTAAGTAAGATTTATGCATTGATGAGTGGGGTATGAGTGGCCGGCTTGAAGGTATTTTATTAGATATTTTGCGGCGGCTGGGCAGAGGTGTACAAAACTGCCAACTCCGCTACCTCCGCAGGAGACAGATGTTTGCTGAAACTGTGCCGTTGTTGTAACAGATAATCATTATTCGAAGAAGGAAAAGTATTCAGAACATAAAGAAGATATATCACTTCAGGAACGACATTTAGCGCAAACATATATAATGTACAGTTTATCTTTGGTTGTTTTACAAACAATTCGTTTATATTTCGGTAAGTTATCACTACAATTTCCGAGCAGGACATTTGGTCGAGCTAACTCTTTTGGGACAGATCCCGATGCACAAATTCACGCAGCCAGCTCCATTGGGCCGAACCGTGGCGCAGCAGGCCGTCACAGGTACGCCGTGACAGTTGACGGGGTTCGATTGCGGCACATTTCCCAAACGTTTACTTGGGAAACGACGTACCACGTAGACACCATCACGCATACGCCGTTCAACAGACACCATCTCGAGGGCATGGCCGATCTCAGCAACCGCTGGCTCAATCTACATGAAACCTAAACCAAACGATCGACCGTGTGCCAGAGTCGTGCGGTTTACACTTCCGTGGCGTTGGGTCAAATCAAGTGTCCCCAAATCGCCGAAAAGAAACAAAATGTTGCGCTTACCTTAAACAACGTGAGAGATGCTTGTAGGCGACATTCTTGACGTTTTCTGCACATCTGCAGCTAGGAGGGCCTGGAGCGGACCAGCACGGCGGCTGAGGACGGCCGGAGTGGGACCAGCACGGCGGCTGAGGACGGTCGGAGTGGGACCAGCACGGCGGCTGAGGTCGGTCGGAGTGGGACCAGCACGGCAGCTGGGACGGTCGGAGTGGGACCAGCACGGCGGCTGAGGTCGGTCGGAGTGGGACCAGCACGGCAGCTGGGACGGTCGGAGTGGGACCAGCACGGCGGCTGAGGACGGCCGGAGTGGGACCAGCACGGCGGCTGACGGCCGGAGTGGGACCGGCACGGCGGCTTGTGAGGACCGGAGGCGGACAAGCCTGACGGCCGGCGGCAACGAGAAGCAGAGCTATGGCCTTTTATACAGCGTCACACTGAGCCGCACAGAAGCATTGCGTATATTTCCATACTGGTCGACTTTTAAATGTTCAGCCATCCTATATGATAGTACACGGAGCGAAGACTGTCGCTTGACTGGATGTCAAGCGTGACTTAAAAACACACTTATTCGACGGATTGTTATCAAAGCAAGTATTCAGGTGGGGCTTGACGACCATAAACGACGACCATAAACGAATGCATCTTCAACAACATCTTTAATGAACGGAACGGAAACAATTGTCCTTCACGAAGGTACATAAACGTCATAAAAACACAAAAACCATCGATGATTCTCATTGAGACGCACAGAAGCGAATAACCAATGACGCACGAATAACTTAATTACAGAGATAAATGTGCGTAACAACAGAGCGTAAGTGTTAACAACGGAGGGATGGCACCTCAGCATAACTGATTTGGGCCTACACGTAAGCAACGAAACCAGCCTCGTTAGCGATAGCAGACGTTAGCAACGTCAACTATAAGTTACTCAGAGTCGTATCATTATGAAATACACCATGCATGCTTCCTTGAAAGCAGACTGAAGCGATACCACATGAGCTGCAACACAGATTAGCATCTAGAACAGTCGGCATCCATGACTACAGATATCATTGCAGACACTGGTTCAAACCAGTGGATAACGACGTCCCCAGCCATGGATGACACCGCGACAGACGCTACCAGCCATATCTGACGTCCCCAGCAGACGTCAAAAGTCATGTCTGACGCCACCGACAGACGTCACCAGCCATGTTTGACGTCATTAACCAGACGTCACCAGTCATGCTTGACGTCTGTGACTGACGTCACCAGCCATAGCTGATGTCTCCGACAGACGTCACTAACCATGGCTGACGTCACACCGGACCATCACAGTCGGGTGATGAGCACCGACGGAACACGCGACTGGATCTTCTTGGACGTCTTCTCGGTGAAGTAGACCTCGATTTCCTCCAGCGCCTTCTCCTTCGTCTCGGGCACGACAAAGAAGACGAACAAGTAGGCGATGGTGGTGCACAGGAAGTGCAGCCACAGCACCCCGCTGGCGCCGAGCGCCTCCTGCACCCAGATGGTGAGCCACGCCGACAGCAGGTCTCCGGCCCAGTAGGCCACGCTGCTCAGCGCCGGCCCGAAGGCGCGGCTGCGCTGCGGGAACAGTTCGGCCACCAGCACCCAGGGCAGCGTGCTCATGCCGACGCCGGCGCCGATGACGAACAGGCCGACGAGCAGCAGCAGCAGCACGGTGCCGGCCTGGCTGTAGGCCTGCTCGGCGCTGAGCAGCAGGGCGCACAGCGCCAGCGACATGAGCGCCAGCGCCTGCAGCGCGCTGGCCAGCAGCAGCGGCACTCGCCGGCCGAACCGGTCCGTCAGCAGCACGGCCGTCACCGTCGCCGCGATCTTGATGAGCGTCACGCAGAAGAGCGCCGTCCGCTGGATGCGCACGCCGTGCTCGACGAACAGGCCGACGGCGAAGCTGGTGACGGTGCTGAAGCCGCAGGCGGGCACCAGGAAGGTCAGCGTGCCGGCCACCAGCAGGGCACGCAGCGCCGGCCGACGCGTGTGCGCGCGCAGCCAGGCCGAGCTGAGCCCGTTCGAGTCGAGGTTGGTGAGCACCAGGTTGAGCTCGCTCTCGCTGTAGTAGTCGAGGCCGCGCAGCAGACGCAGGCTGATCTCGGCGCCCACCTTGTTGCCGACGGCGGCCACGTAGCGCGGCGACTCGGGAACGGTCAGCAGCAGCGCGGCGAACAGCGGCAGCACCAGCACCAGGCCGACCACGGCCAGGTGGCGCCGACTCAGCAGCTCGGCCAGCACCAGACACAGCAGCACACCCACGTCGAACGACGCCAGCGACGCCACGAGGAAGCCGCCGCGACACTCGGCCACGCTCACCTGGCCGACAGGACAGCGTGCATGGTCACCACAGGTCACCACAGGTCATCACAGGTCACCACATGTCACGTAGCGTTATGTCAGGTCACACCAAAACAATATTGAAGGTTACGATATATCATGTCATGATTCATAAGAACACCGCCCGCGGCCGCGTTGGCAGAGATCGTAAATCTCGAAAACCTATCTTCGACGGTGATGACAGAAACTACATTTCAAGAAACTTGTGCGGGAACGGGAAAACCTGATAATATGATAATGTTTCCCTAGTTTCGTGTTATTATGAAAGGGTGGCTGACAGGCTGACAGCATTTTTGCATGGCATATTTGTGTGGGAAGCGGCGAGCAGTGATGTGGTTCTGGTTGTCTGGTTAATTTTTGAATTAGCCGAAAACAGTTCCTGAAATATGATAACATGCGGTGAGCGGTGAGCCTCAACAGCGGATGCTATTCGCCTGACCAACGGTCTGATGGTTCTGTCTGTCTCTCGCCAAGTTCATATTTTGGCCGTTACCGCTGTCTCAGAGATGCTCTCCGGAGACGCCGGCTTTGACAATGACCGTCTCCAAAGTCAGGTTACTAACCGAGAAATTCTGAAGAGGTGAGCACGGCGAAATCTGGCCAGAAATGTGTTTGATATTGGTTAAGTTGACGAATTATGTCGCAACTCGTTGTTATACAAGGCAGTGCATTTTCCCCTTCTCACCGAGGGAGGGGGGGCTTCAACAAAAGGAGAACCCAAACACTGGAAAAGGCAACTGAGATTTAGGGATGATTATCCAACCAACTTTGATTGATGGAAAATCTCCCTTTCTGCGCCTCCACCGAACTTCGTATGGACTCGATCGCTCCATAGCGGAAATCCAGCGGAGTGATGCAATGCACAATATGTCGGACATCCCTCCCTAACACCATAGAGATAAACCAATAGACCCCACCCGGTCCCCGAGGGAAATTGGATGGCGACGGGGCGAGCTGTTGCGAAGTCCACAGCGAAGACTAGTCGTAGCAGTACGGCATCCAGAGGCCCGACGCAGGACCCGGAATAACACACTCATTTCGATTAGCGTAACACGATCTTGCATTACAGAGCATCCTGGTGCTGAGTTGACATATCGGTGATGTTATAAAGCTGGGAAGGTTCAAGTATTTGAGACTTGGTGACATCAGGTAAGCATCCAAAAAATAAAGGTCCTCAATCTGATTCGAGCCCAAGAAAATATATCTGGATACCATAATGTGCTAAAAAAAATACATATTAAACATGAATGCTGCGAAATGCGCAATCCCTTGTGCGAATACTTTCTGCCTGGTAAGAGAAGCCAATTACCGTATATTGCTATAGACTGAGTAAATTATAAACACAAATAACAGTGATACATTCTGCATTTTGAACACCAGGTTAGGAACATGTTTGCCTTTGAAGGTGTAGGAAGGAGGAAATTCACCAACCTGGCACTGCACTGAGCACGCTACTGACACAATACTAAATTAGTGTGACCTTTCCGTTGGTCTTTATTCTTTGTAAAACGCATGGAAATTCTTCGGAATCATTAAGTTCACCTACACAAACGAAAGATCTTCCTGATGCGACTGCCTCCAAGACGACAATGAAGTCAGAACTAGGCGATTATTCAAATAAATCGGTCCGTACTCATATTCGCCTAAGCATGCTGGCTGATCAACCAGGAGACGACATGACACATTGCCAGCAGTACTAACTTTTGAATGGGTGCGATATTCTGTAACGAAAACCGATGCAATGCAACTGAGGTTGTAACAGACAGAAAGCACAAATTATACACGCGAATGGCGTTTCGCGACACCAGACTTGTTGCGGGCTCAACGACACTCTACACCTGAACCAGCCTATGCACAGTCCGGTCATTCAGCCACTCGGCGCGTCCTGTCGCTGCGCCCGTCTCCGGGGAGCGGCGGGGCGGCGCACGTCCGGCATACCTCTGCGATGTAGACGAGCACGAGCAGTATGGCGGCGCAGCTGACCAGGCCGGTGAGGATCTCGGCCGTGTACGCCAGCCACGGGTCGGACGAGAAGATGGGCAGTGTCCAGACGACCGTGTCGGCCACACAGGCGGCCAGCAGCGGCCGCCTCCGTCCGGCCAGCAACAGCACGCCGCCGACCAGCGAACCCAGCAGACAGCCTGGTCAGATGTACACCGTCAGCCAGTGTCGACACACAGCCTGGTCAGACGTACACCGTCAGCCAGCACCGACACACAGCCTGGTCAGACGTACACCGTCAGCCAGTGTCGACACACAGCCTGGTCAGACGTACACCGTCAGCCAGCACCGACACACAGCCTGGTCAGACGTACACCGTCAGCCAGCATCGACACACAGCCTGGTCAGACGTACACCGTCAGCCAGCACCGACACACAGCCTGGTCAGACGTACACCGTCAGCCAGCACCGACACACAGCCTGGTCAGACGTACACCGTCAGCCAGCACCGACACACAGCCTGGTCAGACGTACACCGTCAGCCAGTGTCGACACACAGCCTGGTCAGACGTACACTACACCGTCAGCCAGCACCGACACACAGCCTGGTCAGACGTACACCGTCAGCCAGCACCGACACACAGCCTGGTCAGACGTACACCGTCAGCCAGCACCGACACACAGCCTGGTCAGACGTACACCGTCAGCCAGCACCGACACACAGCCTGTCAGACGTACACCGTCAGCCAGCACCGACACACAGCCTGGTCAGACGTACACCGTCAGCCAGCACCGACACACAGCCTGGTCAGACGTACACCGTCAGCCAGCACCGACACACAGCCTGGTCAGACGTACACCGTCAGCCAGCACCGACACACAGCCTGGTCAGACGTACACCGTCAGCCAGCACCGACACACAGCCTGGTCAGACGTACACCGTCAGCCAGCACCGACACACAGCCTGGTCAGACAACCGCAGCCAGACACACAGCCGGTCAGACGTACACCGTCAGCCAGCACCGATACACAGCCTGGTCAGACGTACACCGTCAGCCAGCACCGACACACAGCCTGGTCAGACGTACACCGTCAGCCAGCACCGACACACAGCCTGGTCAGACGTACACCGTCAGCCAGTGTCGACACACAGCCTGGTCAGGCGTACACCGTCAGCCAGCACCGACACACAGCCTGGTCAGACGTACACCGTCAGCCAGTGTCGACACACAGCCTGGTCAGACGTACACCGTCAGCCAGCACCGACACACAGCCTGGTCAGACGTACACCGTCAGCCAGCACCGACACAACGGTCAGACGTAACCGAGCCAGCGACACACCTGGTCAGACGTACACCGTCAGCCAGCACCGACACACAGCCTGGTCAGACGTACACCGTCAGCCAGCATCCGACACACAGCCTGGTCAGACGTACACCGTCAGCCAGCACCGACACACAGCCTGGTCAGACGTACACCGTCAGCAACTGCAGCACCGAACACAGCCTGGTCAGACGTACACCGTCAGCCAGCACCGACACACAGCCTGGTCAGACGTACACCGTCAGCCAGCACCGACACACAGCCTGGTCAGACGTACACCGCCAGCCAGCACCGACACACAGCCTGGTCAGACGTACACCGTCAGCCAGCATCGACACACAGCCTGGTCAGATGTACACCGTCAGCACCGACACACAGCCTGGTCAGACGTACACCACCAGCCAGCACCGACACAGCCTGGTCGGGCGTACACCGTCAGTCAGCACCGACACACAGCCTGGTCAGACGTACACCGTCAGCCAGTGTCGACACACAGCCTGGTCAGGCGTACACCGTCAGCCAGCACCGACACACAGCCTGGTCAGACGTACACCGTCAGCACCGACACACAGCCTGGTCAGACGTACACCGTCAGCCAGCACCGACACACAGCCTGGTCAGACGTACACCGTCAGCCAGCACCGACACACAGCCTGACGAGACATCGCCAGTGAGAACACACAGCCTGACGAGACATTGCCAGTACCGACACACCGTCTGATGAGACATCGCCAGTATCGACACAGCCCGGCGAAGCACGGTACGGACACAGAGCCTAGCCAAACACCGTACTGACAGAGCCTGACCAAACACCACATGGACACAGAGCCTGGCTAAGCACATCAGGTCAGCGGTTATGGGGCGAGGTCACGGACCAAAGGTCTCTAGGACAGACGAACACCAGGACAGACGAACACAAGGACAGACGAACACAAGGACAGACGAACACAAGGACAGACGAACACAAGGATAGACGAACACAAGGACAGACGAACACAAGGACAGACGAACACAAGGACAGACGAACACAAGGACAGACGAACACAAGGACAGACGAACACAAGGACAGACGAACACAAGGACAGACGAACACAAGGACAGACGAACACAAGGACAGACGGACACAGGAACAGACGAATACGGGGACAGACGATCACACGAACAGACGGACAGACGGACAGACGGACAGACGGACAGACGGACAGACGGACAGACGGACAGACGGACAGACGGACAGACGGACAGACGGACAGACGGACAGACGGACAGACGGACAGACGGACAGACGGACAGACGGACAGACGGACAGACGGACAGACGGACAGACGGACAACGGACAGACGGACAGACGGACAGACGGACAGACGGACAGACGGACAGACGGACAGACGGACAGACGGACAAACGGACAGACGGACAGACGGACAGACGGACAGACGGACAGACGGACAAAGACGAACACGGACAGACGACAAGACAACAACGGACAGACGAAACAGGACAGACGAACACAAGCAGACGAACACAGACGGACAGACGACAAACAACGGACAGACGGACACAAGGACAGACGAACACAGGGACAGACGGACACAAGACAACGACACAGGACAGACGGACACAAGGACAGACGGACACAAGGACAACGACGACAAGACAACGGACAGACGAACACAAGGACAGACGAACACAAGGACAGACGAACACAAGGACAGACGAACACAAGGACAGACGAACAAGGACAGACGAACACAGGACAACGAACAACGGACAGAGGACAAGGACAACGAACAGACAGACAAACAAGACGGACAGACGGACAGACGGACAGACGGACAGACGGACAGACGGACAGACGGACAGACGGACAGACGGACAGACGGACAGACGGACAGACGGACAGACGGACAGACTGGCAATAAGACAGAAAAGAAACGTCTCCAGTCGGACGGATTGCTGGGTGCTTAGACGTTGAAGACATATTTCAAAATGATTACATCATATAAGAAATGGTGTCCGGGAGGCTGAACTGAACCAGAGAGCCATTAAGCCTACATATACAGAGACGGTGGTTGGTGGCCTCACGTGAGGCACATGGACTGCGACCGATGGGTTCATCAAGGCAATGACAGGATGACGGGTGCGCACTTCCAGTTGTGCACGGAGTAGCGCGACATGGATTGATACTCCTCAATCTAGTCGAGCCAGGATCCATGAAGATCAATCAGTTTCCAATCAACGACCAGGACGGTAGTACAAATCCAGTCCGTCTGGAAGTAAATGATGATTTGCTACAGGAATCATATAATCGGCAAAGCATCGAGATCAATCCTAAGTCCGATCGAAATTCGTTGCGTTTCACCAAAATTATATAAATTTGAAAGCGAAATCCACGAAGTACGTTCCAAACGCTTCCAAACCATGATTCCTGATCGATGTCAAATCCATGTAGGCTCTAGTAGGCGGATACGCCTGTATTGGCAGGCACGCATACGTAAGCGGAGATCCACATAGACGAAGGTAGTGTTCTCGATTTAAAAGGCATGTTAATTATTCGAAAGGGATGAATACCATGAATTTAGTGTATCGTGGCCCGGGCTACGCTGCTAAATTATGGCATTAATTCCACGAAAATTGACCGCTATGCTGCGCGAAGTCTTCCACATTGAGCGACAGTCACCATTCAGACTGTTCATGTGCAGGGCATGTATCGTGAGATAAATAAATAAATAAATACATTCACTGGTACCTGATGCGAGTACCTTGTCAGCGTGATTCAAAGATACTACAGCGCTTTAGCACGGTACCGTAGATGCGTTCTACGTGCCCCGCTCTAAGGCAGCAGCCGCATGTTCTAAGGCATCCGACTAACATGAAAATATTACTTCGGCAAACTTGCCCGGTAAATTTCGAAGACCACCGACAGCACCAGTAAATCTGCGATAAACTTTTCTCTTAAGAAGTACAGGCCGAGTGGATGTTACCACATTTCACCGTAATGGAGCTTTCGCAGGAAATTCACGGGGAAATTTGTCATCCTGCCCCGTACACCAATTCGATGAAATTTGATTAAAACTGCCGAACTATGCTGTATTACACTGCATTACATGCCATCGTCAAGCAAAGAAACGAAGCCACCGTCTCCTGTTCGTGTAGAAACTACACTGGACTTAGTCTATGAGCTGGGTTACGCTACACACCGTATTGCAACAGCTCAGAAATCCGCTGTAGAATGGGAAGAGATTGTATTCGACTCTAATTACGCCCTGCATGGAATATTAACCATGCGTGTAAATAATTCAGAAGCATTTCCGCTCCGACATATTGGCTGGTAGCTATAAGGCTTTCAAGTATGTTTACCTGGTTTAAGAACAGGAATAATTGTGCTGGTGGGTTATGTAGCGAGAAGGCACTATTCAATCAAATATCGCTGGCCCTGAAGTAAATTATTTACTCCCACAGAGGAATGGTGTGTGAAAATCGGCAGGCTAACTGGTCTGGTCCAACGGTGTATTACCGCTCTCGTACATGGTAAGCCACAGTTTACATGGCGTAAGAGGTAAGTGGTAATTTCCCGCATTTTGAGAGCCAAAAGAGTGGGCTGGAAGTGCACGCGACAGCCAGGTGGTGGTATTGCGAGAGTAGCATGCTGATTCGGACAGCTCGGCATAGGGGGGGGGGCTGGCCGAGTGGTTAATGTGTCGGGCTCTGGGTACGAAAGGTCCCGGGTTCGACACTAGCGCCACTCAGAACATTTCCCAATCCCCCGGCCCACCGGCGAAGCAGTGTGGGCGGCGCCATTAACCGTGAATGTGCATAAAGTGCGTCGTGAACCACGCAATAAACAAACAAACAAACAGCTCGGAATAGCGGGCAGGAATGTGTGGCACGCCCCTGCCAGTGTGCACAGCTTTACACCTCGGATGGTCATTTTTTGTAAAGTCTCGATATGAGCTTGCTCGATTGGCGAATGGTTGAATCAAGATCCAAGGTTTGCCTAAGGGTGTAAATCGTTGGAAACTAATTCAAAAGTGTTCCAAAAAGACAGCTTTGAGCTCACCATGACTGCACGATACTGATGGTGTGTGTGTCGTGTCATCGCCTGACAAGCGGTGCAAATGTAGTTCCTAAGCTCGAGCTCAGCACGTCGTCGCGATAGCCAATACGGCACCACGGCGGCACTGAGTGGACCACTAAAGCTTATGTCGGAGGCCATTAGATCTGCGCGTCCGGAAAATCACGGAGCGGGCTATAAGTTTGTGGGATGTAGGTATTATCAGATTGAGTTGCAAACTGAAACCCAGTTTTTTATCTTTATCGAGTAGCTCGTCGAAAAACAATACCATAATTTTGCTTGAGAAACCCAGAGTGCATATACATGTCGACATGTATCGGAACGTGATCTCCAAAATTATCCAGCGTCTTGTACTTACCAAGATAAGTAAGAAGCAACGCGTGACGACGCAACTGCTACATCTATGGCCGTGAATGATTGGTATGACCTGGTGTCATATGCCGCTGTTCCGACGTTAAAATACGCATACCTATACTATGTATATATTATATGCATCATAGCGAATCCACGAACCTGCAGAGTTGTGCTGTGAGCATTCAAACTACCTATCATATTGAATGTACGTAGAACAAGGAAAGGCGAAGCAAATGAAAGGAAACGTCGGTAGAACAATGCGGATATATTTAGGTAAGTAACGAGGATAAAACTGGTTGAGAGCACTGTGAGGTAGGAGGCAGACAGATAAATATAAACTCAGCCCAGGTGAAGTAGCAATAACCTTAACGAAGTTTAAATCCCGACTTCCACTCAATGATGCTACAATGTATTATAAACATAGAGCGTTGTGCCACCATGCCTAGTCACGTCGTTTACGCTATGCACATACAGTGAGTACGCAAACATATTCCAGTCGTATAGATCGCAGGATGGAGGATGCGTTTCCTGAAGGACACAGCTTCATTGGCAGTTTCTTCTTAATTGCACTCTTTAACTTCGGCATAATGATCAGTGATCATACATAGAAGAAGGTTGTTTGATGCGGGCTTCAGGGTTCGACTTGAGGTGGCGGCTGACCTCCGTGGGTAGCATCACTATGTGGTAGCATCACTATGTAGCAGCATCACTATGTAGCAGCATCACTATGCAGCAGCATCAATCATCAACATCCGGCACCGTATGCCATCCTGTAGCAATGTTGCCACGCGATGCGCGGGCATTGGGCGTGGGCGACGGCACAGAAACCACTCCACGTGACAGACTGATAGACGCCGCATCCGTCTCAGGATCCGTCTCTGGTTGGAGGACGGATGACTGGCGCCATTTCCACGGCCAGAACCGCGCGAGTGGGGCCTGCCAGTGGCGGGGTGTCGAGACCACAAGCCCGATATCTCCAGCCCTGTGTGCTGCTCGGACCAGCTGCTCGGGCTGCTGCTCGGTCGGTCAGTCTTGGTAGTATGGCTGGTGTCGCCACCGGTCGGCAGGTGACATGTCATCGGCTCGCAGCCGGTCGTCGTGCGATCGCCCGCAGGCAAGCCGCGCGGCATGGCACGTTTGAGCAGCGTGGCCACACCGCTGGCAATTAGCGCATCGGAGCGCGTACGAGAACACCGGATTCCGTTGGTGTAGTCGATTACCGAATCACATTCTAGGGGATAGTTTGATATGGTCGGTCCTTGGGAGCCTAGGTTGCGCCGCTTCACGGCTATTATTGGTTTGTATACTGTGCTGCTTCACTGTTAGACCTTGTGCAGCGTACCAGGTACCAGGGTACCAGGGTGATTGCATACCAGGGTGATTGATGACCACGGACCAGTGTTCAAGGGCAGGAAGTCGCATTTGCAGTCGTCACGCGGCAATTTGTCCTGCAGTCATGAAAGCTTACGAATGTGAAAAAGCTATGCTGTTCTTGTCTTGCATGTTTCAGCCGGGCACACAATGTTGGTCAATTGGTGAACGGGTTACATTGGACTCCTTCGCCTAGGAACAGTTGGCCACTATGGATTTTGAACTTCAGTGACACAGCAAAAGGAGGAAATGTTTATGATGTCAACCAATCATTTGCTTGTTCTACCGAAGCTGTTGTCGGGTCCCTGAGAACGTCTACCAGCCCGTACCATCCCCACGTTGTCGTCCACTTGGTCGCCATGTCGGAGATAAAATGGCCAACCACGCGTGTTATGTTCAATGTGGCTGTTCTCTAGCCCAATTTTCTATTCAGGGTAGGGAGGTTTACATTGGAGAATGGGATGCCCTGCTAGTATAAGAGCCCGTAGGACCCGCCTAGGGAGGTGGAGCCCAGGAGCGCAGAGCAGGTCGCTGGCAGGGATCATTGTACCCATCATCAGGATCACGCTGAGCTACTGCACGGCCTTGGGCCGTCATTGTCATTGCGCATAACATTTTATGTCTGTGTTCTGCAGAGCTTCCTTCAAGTGCGGCACTACAAATTTAATAATGCCAGCTTTGCGGCAGAGCGAAGCCAGGAGCAAAAGTCAAGTAGTCACCAATCACGCTCGAGCTTACGAATGTGGAGCAGAGCAAGTGCTGTCGGACTGACGGCCGGCTCTGAACCAGGCACGGAAACTGTGGCTGGTAACCGGCCCTGAACCAGGCACGGAAACTGTGGCTGGTAACCGGCCCTGAACCAGGCACGGAAACTGTGGCTGGTAACCGGCTCTGAACCAGGCACGGAAACTGTGGCTGGTAACCGGCCCTGAACCAGGCACGGAAACTGTAGCTGGTAACCGGCCCTGAACCAGGCACGGAAACTGAACCGACTCTGAACCGCCCACCAGGCACCTGTGGCTGGTAACCCGAACCAGGCACGGAAACTGTGGCTGGTAACCGGCCCTGAACCAGGCACGGAAACTGTGGCTGGTAACCGGCCCTGAACCAGGCACGGAAACTGTGGCTGGTAACCGGCCCTGAACCAGGCACGGAAACTGTGGCTGGTAACCGGCCCTGAACCAGGCACGGAAACTGTGGCTGGTAACCGGCCCTGAACCAGGCACGGAAACTGTGGCTGGTAACCGGCCCTGAACCAGGCACGGAAACTGTGGCTGGTAACCGGCCCTGGACCAGGCACGGAAACTGTGGCTGGTAGCCGACCCTGAACCAGGCACGGAAACTGTGGCTGGTAACCGACTCTGAACCAGGCACGGAAACTGTGGCTGGTAGCCGGCCTTGAACCAGGCACGGAAACTGTGGCTGGTAGCTGGCCCTGAACCAGGCACGGAAACTGTGGCTGGTAGCCGCCCCTGAACCAGGCACGGAAACTGTAGCTGGTAACCGACTCTGAACCAGGCACGGAAACTGTGGCTGGTAGCCGGCCTTGAACCAGGCACGGAAACTGTGGCTGGTAGCCGCCCCTGAACCAGGCACGGAAACTGTAGCTGGTAACCGACTCTGAACCAGGCACGGAAACTGTGGCTGGTAACCGGCTCTGGACCAGGCACGGAAACTGTGGCTGGTAGCTGGCCTTGAACCAGGCACGGAAACTGTGGCTGGTAACCGGCCCTGAACCAGGCATGGAAACTGTGGCTGGTAACCGGCCCTGGACCAAGCAAAGAATATATGTCCCGCGACCTCCAGCCAATGGTAGGATTTCCTATATCTTTGGTGGGGAGCATGTTACCCCTCTCAATATTGCTGAGTCTTAGAATGGGGTCTATAGGCATTGACTGAAGATAATGGCATATAAAGCCCGCTCGCCCCTCTCCCACATCATTTTGAAGCAGTTCTGCCTTCGTCCCCACCTACCCGATTTAAGAAATTTTTCGGTGTGTGAAGTACGCCTAAACGGGTATGATGCAGGATTCAACGTAATTGGGTAGACCTTAGGGAAACAACCAGCATCTATAGAGCAGCTAAGAGATTGGTGACGAATAGCAGGGATAAGTCAAATTCAGCGGGCTTCGTTGAGCCTCGTTGCCACCCGTGCAGTACTGCCGAGCGGCCAGGCGACACAGCGAAGGTAACATACCGTAGGCATCCACTATGGTTTGCGGAATTAGACAGATAATCTGGTAGAAGAAATGTGGAAAGATGACCGCAGATAATCGCGTGCTTAGAGACACGAGCGGGACCGGAATTCCTGTGGTAGAAGTAGAGGAAATTACTGTGGATTTAGATTATGTGATATTTGAGGGAATTTCCTGGAGAATAAGAACAGGGGATATGGGAGGTGGGGGATGGGAGCAACTAGGGACAAGTGGGCGAACAGCCATATGGGGGTGTGTGTATTAATGAAAGCGGACATGGACATTATCCGAGCCCCCAAGTTAGGTGTCAATCGTGATGTGAAAATGGATAAAGAGATAAAGAGATAATGCGATCAAGAGATAAAGAGGTAAAGAGAGGAAGAGATATAGAACTATATATATATATATATATATATATATATATATATATATACATATATATAGATATATAGAGATGTAGAGATATAGAGATAAAATGATATATAGTTATCGAGACGTAGAGATATTGGGATATAGAGATATAGAGATATAGAAATATAGAGATATAGAGATATAGAAATATAGGGACAAGGAGAGAAAGAGAGAAAGAGAGAGGGAGAAAGAGAGAGAGAGAGGGGAGAGGGAGAGAGAGTGTGTGAGAGAGAGAGTGGGGAGAGTACAGGTGGTACCTTCAGCGATGCGGTCTGACAGAAGACTGACTGTGGAAAAGAGGAATTCACACATGGGCACAAGTAGTAGAGGACGAGGTAACTAGGGGGCGTGGTCACATTATCTTCAATTTGACGTGTTTTTCCTCCAGGATATGCTGAAAAGTCACTTGCCTTTATTTAGCTTACGCTTGGTTAATTTCCTTCATTTTAATGGATTGGAGATCAATACTTCACCTAACCTTGTGCAAAACGGTATCCTTATGTCTCGGCGCATTGATATCTGGCAGCAGCAAGATGTGAAAAAGCCTACGAGTCCTCACATGGTGGAGCGCACTGTTGACTTAGTCAATTTTGAACTATATATGTGTAAACATCATGGGACAATTACGATTTTTGTCATAATAGTATAATGTCATAAACGTTAGGACAGCCTTATCTTCATTTCCGAAGAGTGCAACCTTTTCTAGATAACATCTCCTCGAATGTCTAGTCATGGCACTCGATCCACAATATATATATATATATATATATATATATATATATATATATATATATATATATATATATATATATATATTGTATATATTCCAATCTCTCCCCTCAAAGCCCTGTGTGTAGCCCTGAACCCCATGATCCACTGCCACATGTAACGCGCCTCATCCCCGTAATTCATGACAGTCTGCTGCGGGCGACATATTGTGCCGCGGTCAGACCGGGGCGGTGCCTCCCCGTCGACCTCGTCCTTTATTGCAGCAATATCAACAGCGGCGTGGAGGCCCGGCCCAACTCGGCGTCCCCGCCGCACCGTCACAGTTTGTCCGGATTACCGCCAGCCAGTGTGATTGCCGCGACCGCGCCGCTCGCGATAAGTTGGACGATCCGCGCCGCACCTGCGCCCGCCATAAGCGGCGAGTTCGCCGAGAGGCGTGCATGTATGCGCCGGCAGATGAGCTGTCCCGCCCGCCGGCCGCTGATTGGACCGCGCGTGGTCCCGCATGCCTTCGGACCACAGGAACTCCTGCTGTCGGCAGTGGGGGTCGCGCGACCGCTGAATGATCGGCGTCCGGCCGAGTGGCTGCTGGGCTGCGGTTCGTGGTCGCGGCTGTGGTAAGTGGACGCACGCCAATTGCTGTTGTCGCAGGCGCGCAGCTCTGGAGTGTGCGGGTTATTTCCCGGTCCGGCGCGCCGTCTATGGCGGTGTGGCGTGGCGAACAATATGGTCGCGCTGTGGAGGCCATTGTCGCTACGGCCCGCAGCAGCGGCGTCCCGTCCGGAGCTTGTGAAAGGATTATTGCGTTCCCCACGGCTGACTTTCCTCCGGATGCTTTTTGTTTATTTAGCATTGGACCTCCAGAGTTTTCGTCTGCAGGGATGGTAACTTTCGAGCGTGTCCACGTTTTCCCTCTACTCTGAAACCAATTTCGTTTAATGTCGCCTACGTCTTGCGATACACAGCTTGACAAATAATGGCATTGATCGCCACAGAGTTGAAAGCTTAATACAAATCACTGGCGTTTGCTCAGGAGCATTGTGTTCTGCGATTCGGATCGAGTTGGGATCAATGCGGATCAACATGGGATCATGAAATCAGACGACGTAGACGCAATACGAGTTCAGTCGATCTCGCCAAAAAACAAATAAACGATAGTCTTGGCATCACAAATACTTCTCGGAATCGTTCACTGTATCAGCAATATAATGACGCAAACATTACCTGTTATCGGTCGACATGCCCAAGGTCTCACATCGGCCATCAATTTCAGCATTACAACATCGGTGGCAAAACATCGCGGCGGACAAGTGCGAAGGCCTGGTTTGATACTTCATGTGCCGAATGTGCAGGACTGCCCGATGGGGAAATCGACAGCGAGCCACCACGGCATGCGCTAGTGAACGCCTGCCGTCTGGTCGGAAATAGCCAGACGCAGCTCGTTGTCGAATAGCCGAAAACAAACAACGTGACAATTTCCATATGCACGCTGCACATACCACCGCCGCGAAAACGGCCAGGGGCGAACTTGCACTGCTGCAAACTCGCCCCTTGGCCATTTCAGTGGCGGAGGTACGCACAGCCAGTTCAATCAGATACAGTCTACTGGCAGATCGCATCTGGTTGAACTTGCCCACATGTTCACCTGCCATTTGTTGACAGATTTTGATACCACCGCCATTCGCAGAGCACATCGTCCATGAGGGTTTTACGGCGCACTGCACGGAAGTCAGCCCCTGTGGTCTAATCACTTTCAAGCAAGGTAGAAAGCTGGAAGATAACAATAAGTCGCTGTAGTGTGAGGTCCCGTCGAGGTAGCATGGATTGGTGCATATCTGCATGTGGCAACATGCTCCCTGTAGCCAACATTGCACTGATGTCGCTGCCATCAATGCATATGGCGATCGAACAACCATACTAGTGTCTTCAACTTTCCAGATGGCTGGAAAAAAGCATACAGAAATTTGGTAATGATGTTTGAAATGTTTTTACCTTCAATGTACCTGTTTTGGAACCCAATGTAATAAAAAAGTGCTTCCTATTCTGTTACTTTTTTCACAGCAGCCCTGAATCGGCGCTTAGCCATGTATCGATGTACCCATGACTGTAGTTTCCTGTCCATTCGAAGGTTCCTTTCGAAGGGGATCACAGCGAGGCTGCTGAAATCGGAAGAATTAAATCCATAAACCTTCAATTAACCTGCCCCTATCTCCACTGCACGCATATCTTGCGCAATTGTCATTTCAAACACAAGAACTAATTTTAGCTGGCGACTCGTCTGATTATCTTCCGAAGACGTGATCTCTGTCGATGGTTGGCTGCAGTCCGGGGATGAAGCCAATGGATGAGATATTGTGTCAGATCAATCCTGACTGGCTGTGTTGTGGATCCCACCTGCCTGGGTACATTTCTCAACTACCGTCCCCGCACCAACAAAAAAAAAACTGAGCTACTGCCCTGCAATTCCACAACTTGCATAGAAGCCTCCACCTAAGAGAACTTCGCCTCGATATCGTTGAACAGAGTTTTCACTTCCTGAATTCACGTCCATGAAATCATGATTCGGTTCAATTGCATTCTTGATTATATTTCCATAGTAGCCCGCTTTGGCATAATGCACTGGTATTTTTATCATTTCCTCATTTGTTATGTGTAACATTGTTAACTTCTTTCGATATCATCACTGACTGAACTCACTAACATCCACATGCACGTGCACAGTAACCGACACGGACAGCCTCAAGACATCCATACGTGCACAGTAACCGACACGGACAGCCTCAAGGCATCCACACGTGCACAGTAAGAGACACGGACAGCCTCAAGGCATCTACACGTGCACAGTAAGAGACACGGACAGCCTCAAGGCATCTACACGTGCACAGTAACAGACACGGGCAGTCTGAAGACATCCGCACGTGCACAGTAACAGACACGGCGGCCTGAAGACATCCATATGTGCGCAGTAGCAGACACGTCATGTCGATAAGTCGGACTGCGGCCGGGGAACAGTACGTACCGACGGCCAGCAGATGGTTCTGGCGTCGCTCGCCAGATGACAGCACGTGTCGCGGGTTGGCCGGCGACTGGTAGGCCATCATGAACCCAGTCACGAGCATGGTCAGACAGCCGGTGCCGATGGCCAGCAGCTGCCAACAGAGGCTCCCGAGTGTCAGTCAGGCCAACAGGCAGTGCAGGCTGTCAGTCGGGTCAATATGTCACCAGACGTCCCCGGCTGCCAGTGAGTCAGGCCAACAGGCTGTCGATCAGGTCAACAGACTCTCTAGGATGTCAGTCGGGTCACCAGACGCCACCGGCTGTCAGTCGGGCCAATATGTCAGCATATGTCTCCGGTTTGCCGCCTGATAAATCTAGACTGCGCCAGGGATAGCGCACGCTGCTTACTGGTAGGAGATGGCAGGCCAAACAGGGCGGTGTCGATGGGCAGAGGTAAGGTCACTGCCCAGGAGAATAGTATGCCGTGGTGGCATACTATTATCTTGGGCAGTGACCTTACCATACACACGGTGTGTGTATGGGAGTATGGGAGTATAACCCATACTCCCATGAGTATGGGAGTATAACCCATAAGGTAAGGTCACTGCCCAGGAGAATAGTACGCCGTGATGGCTGCCACAGCCCGGCAGTAGGACTCGAATGACGTGTTAACTGGAGAGATAATTTCCCCCAGTGATCATTATATTTCCCCATTGCGAGGGGCAATATGGGCTAAAGCAACACAAGTATTCATTTTCACGCATTTTTGGACCAATTGCCTCCTGTTGAGCAATTCTTAAGTGGATCACAATGTGGTGTTTATGAGTTTTTATCTGATGAAGCATGTCACGAACACACAAACCAGCAGGTGTACAGAACTAACCCATACTCCCATACACACACCGCCTAGTCCGCGGGCTTCGCCTGGGCGCTACATGACCAAAGTGGTCGATGCGCCCTAAAACCCTAATAACTAACTAACATGGGTTCCGCCATTTGCGGGTGCATCCAAACATTGCTTTATAACTTCAATATTGCACCGGCAGGCGTTTCCTGGAAGAATCAACTTATCTGCTTAATATCCAACTACTTATAGCTTCTTAAGGATGCATGAGCGGATGGAAATTCCTGTAATTAACATGCCATGAACTAAGCAGATTGCTTGCTATATAAAAATAGCATAGCTGCTTTTAACAACCAACATAGGTGCATGCAAGCATTATGAATTTGGGAAAATAATGGCTATGGCTGAGGCTAACACATTGTTTAGGCTGAGGTGTGGTAGGGTACAAACGGGTGCAGAGCATACAAGGACTTCGTCCCGTTGACTATCTCCAGGTAGATCCATCCTTGCATGTACTTCGGTAAGCTTGAATAGATTGAAACGATTTTGAATTTACTGGATCCGGTGTGGGTGCGTTCCGGTAGAATGCTTGCAAAACTTAAGAGTTGCATTTGTTCGATTTATTGATAAGGATCAGGTAACAAGGTGAAGATATTTTTATCCATCTGCAGTGGCATGCTTGGAATCGACGGTGGCCCATGATTTATGCTGACAGCTTAATGTGATACCAATCTGTTGTTCGCACCTTTGCTTATGCCCACCAAACATGAAAATTGTATTTGCGAGCTGTCAGGTGCCCAGGGCCTTGGCTTTCCGCTATTATCGGGGAGAAGTATTTGATTCCACCTCCCCGTCTATCTAACCAGATAGCTAGCGGATCGAGCCGATGAGGGCATTGGGTACACCTGTGTCATTGCCGAGAGGAAGGTGGCATTTTATTCGACCGCCCCCAGCTATCTCACCAGATAGCTAGCGGATCAAATCGATGTAGGCATCGATGTCATTCGCGTTCGGAGTATCACAATAACATGTTCTGTGGTTCGACATGATGCTACAGCTCAGGTCCAGTGGTGCAAGCTGGTGGCTCCGGGTAGCGGGAAATCCTCTCCGCCCCGGCACTCAGTCAACACAATGGGCGCATTGTGCGACGGGAAACCCCTAACGATGGCTGAGCTGAACACGAACACGACTTGCATTTCAATCGGCAAAGGAAATAAACAACCTCCAACACCGCGCACAACAACTGACACGGCGCACGCTGTTGCTGGTTCGGAGACGTACTTGGATCACACCTAGCCAATGCGAGTCGAATATTACATTTTTCAACCATGTCTCCATTTTGAACAGCTACCGAAGCTACGTTTGTGTGGAAGACATCTTCTGAAGTAATAACTTCGGCCATGGGAAGGTGAAAAGGATGTGCTTTATTGTGCATTTCGCCACTAACGCGGCAGGTGTCGAAGCTTCCTGTCCGTGTGCGTCTCCCGAGCAATACACGCGTCACGTCACGCCACGTAACGTCACACACGTGCCACGTATGGGAGGCACGTGGGCTCGAAGCCTCGACCCCACCCGTCCGCCCTCTGCTCTGCACGTCAGCAGCCATGCACAGCAATGGGCTTGCGTAGACATTGGTGGCACAATGCTTGCTGTTTGTGGTGGTATTGGTTATATCACACGTCATGTGATACGTGAATCAGCTGTCATCTTGACAATCTGTATCTAAATCTGCCACAAGGAAGATGGCCAACAAATTCAAAGCAGAAGTTACATGTGCACTGATCCAGATTCTAAGCGTTCGCAGGTTCATTTCCAAACATGCATTCTTTCAGACACTGTTTCCGGATGTTTATGACCTAGCCATGCCACTGTTCTGTAGACAAATTGCTACATCAAGCACAAATTAGCACACAAAATCAACTTGCATCGTGTACGATTAGTAGATTGTATTGACTCGGTACAGTGTATGTATTCAACAGTGTATCCATTTGGTAATGTGTGTGTGTGTATTGAATATAATGCATATATTTATAGAGTGTACGTATTCAGTGAAGTGTGACATGTATCCAGTGGGGTGTATGGATTCAGTAGAGCATAATGAACATATTAATGTGCCATCCTCAGGGAGTACACCTAAAGGTTGGATCCAACTTCTATGACGAAGCCTTCCCCATTCTTCTTGTTTGTGTGTTATAAGACGTGTCGCATCGCTGCCAATGCTGAGTAGGTTTCGGTTGCATTGCGTTACCTTTATCTTTGCATTTCTTAGCAGGTCACAAATTGACATAGCGTCTGGCCGATTCCGCGCCAACCCACACGCTTACTTCTCTGGAACGTTAACCACTAACCATTAATTGTTGTATGCGAAGAATCTGATGAAAAAACTGGCTTGCTTCCAATTCTGTCGACGTTCTTCCGCCCGGGTCTCCCTATCAGTTATTTGGTTATATCAGTTATAACACATATTCCGTTGACTTTTCACTGAGATGGTGTTTTCCTTTATTGGCTACGGGTCATTCAAAAATGTTGGTTCCAATTCAATACAGCTGACGTCACCTAGGTTCAGTGGCTGGCGGCCTGAACGGGGTCCAGCTCTGTGCCGTGTCCATGGTTACTCTGCTCCGAACACCCGGCAGTGGGGACATGCAGCGGTCCTGGTCATCGTAGAACATCTGGGAGTGGGGACATACGGCGGTCCTGACCATCGTAGGACATATTTAAGTCTGGACACACGCCACGTCCGGCGGCTTACGGCGGTCCATTGGAAGTCTGGACACACGCCACGTCTGGTGGCTTACGGCGGTCCACTGGAAGTCTGGACACACGCCACGTCTGGCGGCTTACGGCGGTCCACTGGTAGTCTGGACACACGACACGCTTGGCGGCATACGGTGGTCCACTGGGAGTCTGGACACACGACACGCTTGGCAGTGCACATCGACGGTTCGGGTCAGCGCGTGGGGCTTGTTTTTGTTTGAGGAATGCCCGCGGTCGCTGCGGACGCCGGGCAGTCGTGCGGCACCAGCTTCGCATGGACGGGACGAGCTGCCAGGCTGTCAGGCTGTCAGGCTGCCAGGCTGCGGAGAGGTGGGTCCCCAACGCCGGGGAACGCCAGTCCCACTGTGGCTACCGCGGTCGCCCGAGGGTGACGAGCAAGGTGTCCGTGTCATGAACGTCGGCCTGACCGACGAGTCCACTGGAAGAACAGCGCGCTGTGTAGGAAGCGTGTCAAATGTGTTTGGAACTTAGCACAGTCCACAATTTCCGTGGAAATGTGACGTGAGGAAAGTCTTGACTATGAACGTACTGTAACTATCATTTTTTGAAGATCGTATATTGTCACGCATTACATGAATAGCTTTAGTACCGCAACATCAATGATAACCTATTGTAGGAGTGAGGTGTAGTATTCCGCGACATTTGTTCTTTAATGCACGACTATTGTGGTATGGAGTAATCAAGCCCACACACTGTGACGCGTGGAAAACATATGATTAACGTTGACAAAGTGGCCGCTTAGATCGGCTGCCCGGCACTTACGCACCTGTCCCCGTTCCATGGTGCTGCAGTTCCACGCTGCAACAACACGTGAAGCCAGCTGACTGGGTTCTGAGTGGAGTGCACCTTTAAGTGTACTAATTAGCCCCGATACGTTCGGCGTCCGTACGCTACCGTGACGAATAGTTCCACATAGGGAGGGTGTCGAAGTACTTGCCGTGCAGGAGTTAGAATATCAGGCGAGTCGCTTGAAGGGAGGTTCAAAACGTTAGAAATCATTTAATTAAGGCAGAGGTGTCGCAAGGACGCACAAGCTACTTCAATGACCAAGCTATGTACCATTGTATTCTGCATACATCGTGATGCCAAAATGAAGGAAGATCAAATGAAACTTGCACCAAGAATGTCACACAGCATCCTGATGATCGATGAGCATCAATTTTTGTCTTCTTTGATGTTTACTCATTGATTCGCCATATATCTGTTTTGGGGGAGGGGCGGGGGTAGGCTACCTATTTGCTTACCCTCCTGGTGCTTGCAATTGCGCCAGAGCCATTATGCGGTCCTTTATTTCACCTTTGCGGTCAGGCCAGGCGAGGAAATTAAGGTGGTGTGTCACCTAAGCAGAGCTGGAAGGTATCTTTTCAATATTATTTTGATGCAAAATGATGCTCTTCCACTAAAAACGTACAATACGAAGAAATGGAAAACTTGTATGTGACCTTCAATGATAGTAAACATTTTATTTCAGGATTACATATAAATTTGAAACATTTTTATCACTGTTCAGAAATACGTATAAATGGGGAAGGCCTCTGGTAGATATCGCCATAAACTTCGCTTCCGTTTTACCATCGAAGGAAATCGCTATGTAAGTTCACTTCCGAGCTACAACGGGATAGCCTTCACACACACAATGTCCACATTGATTCCCAAAACTTGCTATCTACCTACCTAGATAGGCACGAAAGGTGGAAAATGCTGTGATCGGTGGGCCCTTAAACCTGCCTTTCAAGTGGTGCTTAGTCACCTCTGTAATTATCATGCATTCACTAGCGGATCCAAGAGGGCCATCTCTAAACCCCCCCGAAGATGTCTACTTTGGGGAAACGTTGGTCTTCATTCACAATTTATTGAAAACTAAAAGCATATACGCAATATTCAATGAGTTTGGAAATTG
The DNA here is from genome assembly GCA_034440575.1 of Imbricaverruca yamaguchii. Lineage (NCBI taxonomy): Eukaryota > Metazoa > Arthropoda > Thecostraca > Neoverrucidae > Imbricaverruca > Imbricaverruca yamaguchii. Next base: position 2,753,999 of record JAOTOL010001639.1, on the reverse strand, counting down.
TTGAGGGCAAAATGAGCACAAATGTGAAAAGTTGCTTTGCTTGGCCCTATTGAGCAACTAAACCCAGGATTCTGGATCTACCAATGCATCCAATTTGTACTGGTATGTTGAACTGGTCCCAATCCCAAAGCTTGGTTTGGTCTGACCAGATGATGTTTGGCCTGGTGTTTTGGCTCATGATGGTGTTCATGTTCAGAGGCGCAGCCGGGGATGGGGGCGGGGGACTTCCATTTATCAACCAAAAACTATCAACCACTTGATGAAAAAAAAATGATTTAAAGGTTTCACTATGCCAAGTCAGACATTTGTGGCACACTTCTGGTCCTGAAGGCATTCTCTATTTTATAATGTTTTGGTTGGGTCTCTTAAAGCAAGACAAGCAGAAATCTGCCATACATTATTCGAGTTACTGACCGTTAAAGTCAAAACATTTCGTAGCGGCAGACCACAAAAATCGGCGCTGATGCGCTTCCCATATATTGGCAAAAGGAAATTGTTCTTGACAATACCAACGACTAGTTTGATATATATTGCGATGCTATATTGTTTCAAGGTCATGCTAGATCACCGAGATCAAGTCAGGTCAAGTTCATGACAGGTTAATGGAACCAAGATTTGACCACTGATATGTTGTCATGAATGCAAATGCCTGTCATGAATAGATGTCACTTTGCACGTGACTACCTGCACATCCTGAAAACTACTGTTTGTCGTTGTGTGCCTGAGCGTCTCCATACTTTATTCATGTATTTCACTTCTTTCTTCGCGAAGCCTATTGCACCGAGTCGCCCATCGGAGCAGTCGGGCGAGCGGCCCGGTTCTGGTAACTTGACCAGGTAATGACCTGATAAAGTGCTGCTATGTAGGTGACCTGATGTCAAATGTCGGGTGCTAGCATATGTATTGCATCATTAGCAATGTCCGAAACATCATTGATGCCCATGTTGGAGCATTTGAGCACAATCACAGCCATCCATAGCAATGACAAGCCAAGCCACGCCAAACAGGGAACCTTTAATATATGCGACCTCAATGAACCTTGAAGATATGGACCGAAGGTCATGAAATTTGGACACAATAGAGTTTACTACCGTACCCATCCACGTACGAATTTCGTTACTCGAGCTTTAGCCTGTCCCGTCTCGGGGGGTCTTCAACCGCCCCCCTCAGATTTTTCGCGGATAGGGGAAGAATGGCACGCGGCAACGCGCCCAAATTTGGCATACCTTTTCCAACATCAATTTGACATGCTGATTCAAAATGTTTCAGGTTAGGTCATCTAGGGTCAACGAGTTAGTCAAGGTCAAGTGAGATCACTTCCAAAAACGTTCAACCAGTCGTCACGCTTTAACGGATACAGATATTTTAATGAAACTTTCAGCGTTTGCTTATCTTTACGGATGAAACAAAACGTATCAGTGGATTTTTTTGACTACACAAATTTTGCGTATTTGCCAAATCGCAGTTCAAAGACAGGATTGTGGCTAAAGTAAGCATTTTTTATTAGGGAAAGTTGGCTTCCAACAACGTTTCTCGGTCTGCTTTGCACATTGGAAAAGGAAAATAAAAGAAAATTTGAAACCTCAAAATTTTGACATTACAAAAATATAATTTTTATTTTAGGCGGCCCAACAAATTATAGCCCTTGTCGATCTCGCTGTCCTTTTCACATTCCAAATAAATTTTGTTTTTTATATATCAACCAAAATGAATTCCCCAGAGTCAAAAACAATGTGTAAGTCGTGAAAAGTCGCGAAAATCTAGCCCCCTGGTGACGTCACTTTTCGGGGGAAATTGTTTTGCGGGGTGGACTCGGACCCTACTCGTCGAACGCTTTCCGATTACACCTCTTTCGTTTTCGTGCGATGCTTAGTTTGGATTTTAGAGGGGTATTCAACCCCCCCCCCGCCGAGACGGGGTGGGAGGATTTGACCGGAAAGACGGCGCGGGTTAATAGGAGCCGAAATTTTAGGGGACGGAATCCTCCACGTCCAGTGCGTGTACTTGGCAGAGGCCCTCCAGGGCTCGTGCTAGGAAAATTATTGCTGAGCAACTGTTCCTCCTCATAGTAGGCAGGCATGTGCCAAGGAAGCTTGGTAAGGAAAGTGAGAGGTAATGTTGGCGATTTATAAATGTGGTCACCCATGGCTGAAGTTAAAAGTAGGTGGAAGCACGCAATGTTTTTATTGTTTTTTTTTTAGCAATATTGTATGTAAGTTGAACTGAATCCCCTCAGGAATATAGATGTGCACCTTATATGCTTGGTTAATTGAGATATTATACAATGCTTATGCTAGCTATGAAATCAATAGTTTGAGTTTGGCCACGAATAATTGATCGAGTTTTCATTAAGATTCTGTGTATGGTGTACGTTGCTTTATTAGGACATTTTGATGGTAGTCAATGAGATATAATTTGTGTGGTAAGGTATCCATGAAGAACTAATTTTGTGTTCAATTTTATATTTAATTTATATTCGTTACTTGATTGAAATTTGCTTCATGTTTACCCCGGTAGATAAAATGTCGTAGATAACATTACATGGTCACGGTGGTATTTAAACCATTACGATAAGCAACCGTTGCTTGACGCAAATTGACGTATGGGAGGATGGATGGGCTGTTCTGTCAGCCAGTGTACTTAATTTGTATTCAGTTCTCTTCAATTAGTGACCGAATTTGGTTAAGCGAAATGCCTATGCAGACATGATGTGCCAATAATATCTGTTCCTTGTACCAAATGCATTTTCATTTCCATGCGTATCCATATGTGTACCTTATTTCCTGTGTTCGATGTCCTTCATAGATAGCAGTCTTGGAAATAAAGACCGCCATAAATCATGAAATATTTCACTGAGAAAATCCTTCAACCTCTATTTTCTTCCTTGTCATATTGGAAAAATACATGTAATCGAGAAAGAACCAAGGAGGCAAGACTGCTTTGGGTAGCCCAGGTGGATTCCAATGGTTCCAAGTGCTCAGTCTTTCCTTGCTTTTCAATTTGAATCATGTTTGCATTCATGTTTGCATAGCACTTCAGAGCATGTTTTTTACCGTCTACAAGTGGAGTTAAAATACAATGGAGTTGCTTGAAATGTTTTCCGACTTGATGGATGTTACGAGAAATATTGAAGTTCACCTCACCAACTTCGCGTTTTAATGTGTGAATGCATGGCTTTATCTCTCTTCTAGTGTAATAGTAGTGGTTAATAGAAGGGTCTAAGGAAAACGTACGGAAGTCCGAAAAGTTATTTTTTTGTGTGGGGGAGGGGGCGTGTGGGCGGCGAAAAAGAACAAACCACTATTGAACATTGGAAACAAAAAAAAGTGCCAAAAATCCGAGGACTTTGAGTGTATGTGGGGGCAGGGGCAGGGTGCCATGGTAATTTTTTCTGCCCCACTCATGTCGGTTCCTCTGACCGCCCCTGGATCCAATGCCAAACACGAACTAAAACTCCTCGTCTTTTAATAAGTAGCTCTGTTGAGGAAATGCCAGATTCTAGCTGACTCCATGTCATCTCCTAATGATGTCACCGATGTATTGTTGGCATGCGGCACGGGGGTACGGATGATTACGAGCGGAAATGGAGCTCGACCCCCGTCTACTCCTGTGTATTTGGAACAGAAGTACATCTAAACGGCCCGGACCCGCCCGTCCAGACAGTCACCTTTTAATGCCGTAATTACTTTTTTTAGTTTACAGGGCTCGCGTTCTAACTTCTCCATCACATGGCATAGCTGTTCACTTAATCTTGCCTTCAACCGTTCCTCTGCAAATTTCCTTCATGAGTCCATAAATTGGAATTGCGTGCATCTTTGTTCAAGCACAGACGTTTGCGGCCGTATTTCCACCAGCGAACATATCTCGACAGCTTTTCACGTTGCAACACGACACTTTAATCCTACTCGTATTATTCAGAAATCCCTGTTCTTTTCGCTTTGGAATTTATGAACTTTCACCACTCATTTCTCCCGGAGTACTCTCCATTTTGTTCGTCGCGACGTGTCAGCACCGCACGCTGCGCCCTGGCAGCTTGCCACGCGTCATGCTCCGCAGCCACCAATGGCTGTGCGTCCCGGCTGGCAAACAGCTGGCCTGCTCTGCTTTGTGTTCCGCAGTCCAGTCACAGGGAGATTGCACTGCGCCTCTTATTTCTGCATTTAGCAGTGCAATTTCGTGAGTGTAACCCACACGAAACCACATCAGTGCATGAATGCTTGACTTTTGATCTGCATGTATGCTTGAAAGCGCGTGACTCTATATACACTACTCAATGGCCTATGGGGACTAGACACTTCATACAAGTACATGCGTGGGTCACCACAATCTACTTTCCATAAATGTGCTGACAAAAATAATAATTTTGAATGGTTTCCTTCTGATAAGCCCACAAAAGTACGGACGAGCATAGTTAGGTTAGGAATGCACATACCATAGTCAGTTAGAAATGTACATACCATTGCTGAACCCCAACACCATACATGAGGCAGGAGCGTCTGTTTCCTTTTCCTTCGCCGATGAAGCATTTCCATTGATTGCATTTAGCCAGGAGCCGAGGATTTATCTCACTTTAATGACACTTTTCGCCAATGTTTTATCCAGAATATCATTGTGTAAGCCAGCCAAAGTGATCCTCGTGCGGACATAAGTGCCACGCCAAAACCGCGATATAAAAAGTTCGAAGTTCAGTGAGAAGACTTTTCTATCAATCGGACATAATCTATGGCTGGCATAATACATGTGCCTTCAACATACACACATATGCATATATATGATATGATGTGATGCACTATGATATAGTCCGGTGTACCTACGCCTATGATTCGTGTTACATTTGTCGGAAGTGAATGCATCGCGCATTTTGGTGCAGTAATGACGTCAGCTACATTATATATTATCCTGGTGTTTAGCTGTGGCGGCCACAGGCGTGACGCTGGCGCCGCCGAGTTGTTCCGGTAGCGCGGCACGAGCGTGCGGCACAGCGGGCCCGTGCCGGTGCCCAGATCGGCAGCCATGCACGCCAGTCGCTCACTTTCGTTGGTCGGTGGCGGCCACTGTGCGCGGCGGTCGGGGGAGGGGTGGCAGCCGACTCGGTCGGCTGGACCATGCCGCTTTTCTCCACAGCCAGCTGCGTGGCCGTGCGGCAGCCGCGCCGTTGAGTTGACGCGTCACAATATCCGGGAGTAGAAACCGACCTTAGCCACGTGGGGCCTCTCTGTAGGTAATCAGCAATGCGGTGGGAATGATATATTTGTACGCATGGATATATCCATGTATATGTAGATATGTACCTATATATACATATATATACACATATATATATATATATATATATATATATATATATATATATATATATATATATATATATATATATATAGCATAAACGTAGAACACGAATCATCATTGCTGGAACGAAGTGTCAGAACTGGCTATTCAGTAGCGAACTTCGCCCACGTAATTGGCAGGTTTGAGTGCTTACTGAAAGGCTGGCTTTAGATGGGTGTTTATCGTTAGGTTATTAGGCCCCGAGTTGGCTTTCTTCGGTCGACTTCGTCTTCTCCGGTATGTCAGGGAAGTTTCCCCTTCAGATTACGGTTTAGAACTTTAATGACTACAGTACTTCAGGCATTGAAGAAGTGGTCTGTGACCTGATCCGTGGCATGGCTTGGCTTTTGCGCACGGTGCAGTCTTTAAAGAAATTCAACAATGCATTCTATTGTATATCATCGTAGATAATCAGATAACAGTTCCTGCAACATAAATACTACTTGTAAAGCTCACATGCCTGCAGACTTGATGTTTCAAAATAAGGAGAGAAGTAGGCCACATCAGCAGTCTTGCTTGGTGTTTTGATTTTGTCAGATAAGCATTTACGCAGACGTCCAATGCGTCTACATTGAAAGCATGGCAAGCGATGATGCCTGCAATGAGTCTGACCTCATTTTCCCCGGATTGCTTTCGCCTGCGGCTCACCCACGCTGGCCGTCTACGCAGCTTGTCCTGAGCTACTCCTGCTACTACTCCTGTTCAGGACTGGTCCGGAGTCCGCTCTCGCTGCTGTGGCGGTTGCGTGCCATTTCCGAACAGCTTGCGCCAATTTGCGGCAGGTCGGCGGCGCCGGCGTCTTCAGCTGTGGTCTGAGTGCGAGCGCGTGTAGCGACCTCGTATTGCCATAACAGAGGTTACCGACGGTCCGTACTGTACAAATTAAGCTACCAAGGCGCTAAGTCGGATTCAGAGCTTCGGTCGCAGACTTAAGAGAGTGCTGTCGATGTCCCAACGGCCAAGGGAAGTTGGAAAATCAACCCCGAAATTGTTGCAGGAGATCCACAGTTAGACGCAGTTAGTCGCGCATTAGTCGCGCATTACTCGCGCATTAGTCGCGCATTAGTCGCGCATTAGTCGCGCATTAGTCGCGCATTAGTAGCGCATTAGTCGCGCATTAGTCGCGCATTAGTTGCTCATTAGTCGGGCATTAGTCGCGCATTAGTCGGGCATTAGTCGCGCATTAGTCGCGCATTAGTCGCACCTTAGTCGCGCATTAGTCGCGCATTAGTCGCGCATTAGTCGCACATTAGTCGCGCATTAGTCATGCATTAGTCGCGCATTAGTCGCGCATTAGTCGCGCATTAGTCGCACATTATCATCGAGTTGATAATGTGCGACCGCATACCGTAATCAGCTTACCGGGTAAAGTTCTCACGCATGTTGGGGAAATAAGTGCCTGACGATTATTCGAACGATGCTCAATTCGGACGACCAAATGGGCACAGCTAGAGAACGGGAATCACGACTGCCGCGTAACAATCACAGCGCAATACGTTCCACGCCATGGGATGCAGTGGCACAGAAAATCAGCGGATCGCTAAATAATTCATGTTATCAAACTAATGGTGGGAATAGCCTGATTCGCGATAACCGGCCACGTGCACATCTACGGGAATCATTCGGACACATGCGTCATCAGGGATTAGGATCAACGCTAAGGCTACCTATGTCGTGAAATGCGATTTCCCCCAATACAAATGGCGCGAAGTACTAAAAGTGATGTGTTGTGAGGGAACCACATGCGATGCATAAGTGCAAAGCAAAAGCACTGCTACAACTACAATGCAAGTGAAGCAAATATCGATAGCGTACATCGATGTTTATCGAAAACACAACTGGTACACGGGTGTTACTGAAGCCTTGGGGATCGAAATTTATCAAATACAGGTAGTCTGCCTCATGCTTGCATGCATCATGGACAGCTTATCGAGGAGCTATACCTTAACTAACAATCATGGATAGAATGTATATTTAAAAGCTGTCTGCAACTAAAAACAGCAGAACCACAGTTCGACTGGTTGCCTGGCGTCCTACATTACTTGACCTAATCAAACCTTACATGACATAATCAAACCTAACGCAACCTACGGATGTTGGATCGCTAGAAGCCTCCGGTTGTTGAATCGCTAGACTCATGCGGATGTTGGATTTCCCAAAGTCTACAGAAGTTGCATCGTCAGAGACCTACGGATGTTGGATTGACAGAAACGTACTTATGTTCGATCGGGTAATATCTGCGGATGTCCGGTCGAGTACAGCTGTTTTATGTCGGATATCCGGACTGTACGGATGTTGGATTGCGTAAAGGCTGTGGGTATCCGATTGGATAAAGCTTACCAATGTTGGATGGCGTAAATATCCTTACTTAAACATGCCATACAGGTTGAGCTGCAAATGCGAAGGAAATTATATGCTACCGTTGTGCCATATGGGCTACACATATCGCTCACCATTGTGAAGTTTACCAGCCGCTGGGAAGCATTGGCCGCTATGGGGCGCCTGTGATTTCCAAAGTTTTTCCTGTAATTACGGTGAGTTGTTGAAGTTTCTCCAGTTCTCTACTTGAAAGGCAATATGTCCTGCAGGCATGCAATTTCTTATGATGAATGATCTCCGGAGAAACCTGGTCAGAGAGAGATATGACGTGTTTTCTGGAGGAACTTGATCAATGAACGATAGTCACAATCTCGATCATGTCACCTTAAAGATATTCCTCCCAAAATAACACCATCTGGCTGAAGTTCCCTAGCGTTTTCGTGGGGACGAGTAGCCTAGGGGTAAGTTGCTCGTCTCACAATCGAAATGTTGTGGGTTCGAGTCCCACCTGTCGCTACTCTTCGCCCGCGACCAATCGGCGTGAGAGATTGGCGACGCTACATGACGCAATGGTCGATGTGTCGTGAAACCAATAACCAACCAACCTAGAGTTTTCGTGGGCGCTTCTCTATTTGCTCCGTGCCTTCTCCTACGTCAGTGAACACAGGGGTTTGATGTCCTACCACGACCACCATAGAATGGCACATATTTGAGAGGTGGACAAGGATCTCCATAGCCATTACCTGTATGCTACAACAACACACCACGCAATGTTTATCGCCTGTCCCACGCAGGTGGGTCAAATAGACCTGCCCTGATATTATTCTGAGGTGGGTCATGAACCGTCCTTTCAAATTAATTCGGCATAACTTCCGACAATTGATGAGCACGATCTTGTAGCCAAAGGCGATTTCCAACCTTTTAGACATCGGGACTGGGCGGGTGAAAGTCAGGATACGACCTCGTCTCAATGCGGTTTTCAGATGTGCATTGAAGCATGCTTTTTCGCAAGAAAACTATATAAGATATAGCATAGTTGGCGGGACGGCGCGGCAGTAGGGCACGATGTCCAAAATCAGAGCACCTGCTCTAACTGTTAGTTATTGGGGGCTTATGGACGCATCAACTTCAGAGGTCATGCAGAGCCTTTAACACCGTCAGCCATACCGAGGTATCCAAGCAGACTATTTGAGACTAAGTACTATGTAGTACATTGTCAAACCAGTGATGGCCAAAATGCACAGAATCGTCCGTATTTTACCACTGACCATCTACCCGGTATGACATTAGTCAGGAGCATGTACCATAGACAACTTGGATCAGCCCAGACATGAATGCAACGTTGTCTTATC